>CAWUFW010011807.1:0-587975 GCA_963921515.1 Calotriton arnoldi
ACAGGGGTACAACGCGTGCCCGCACACATTGAATGCAATGGGCCGGCCAGGGGGCACCGATCGGTCCATTGCGGTACTACGCATACAGGGGTACAACGCGTACCCGCACACATTGAATGCAATGGGCCGGCCGGGGCACCGATTGGTCCATTGCGGTACAACGCGTACAGGGGTACAACGCGTACCCGCACACATTGAATGCAATGGGCCGGCCGGGGGCACCGATCGGTCCATTGCTGTTCAACGCGTACAGGGGTACAACGCGTACCCGCACACATTGAATGCAATGGGCCGGCCGGGTGCACCGATCGGTCCATTGCTGTTCAACGCATCCCTGTACAAGTGACTGGCATATGTCACCATGCCTGTCTCAGATGAACATATGCCAGCCACAGATAGCTCCCAGGGAGTGAGGGGCACACCTACAACACGACAGCCTGTCCAAACTGTATCATAAGGCATGTAAGGCTGCATTTCCTATTGTGTGTATGTTGGTGTACATGTTGTCCTGTGGGTGTCACCTGGGGGCAGCCACCCCCAGGCTGTGCACGTGTTCATGGGGACAGGATCCTGGGTGTTATGTGTACATGACCACTGTGATGTGCAACTGTTCATATCTGTGCATGTGCCATGGTCACATTTCACGGTGGTGTATGTGTATGTCATGTCACATTCCCCGTGAGTCCCATGTGGGACGGTATGTTTGAGCCAGGGTGTCCCAGTGGCACAATAGTGATGGTCCTCCACAGTCTGTGTGCATGTAGTGTTTACAATGTCTCTGATTTCATGTGCACAATGGGAGACAGTCTCCACATCCACGTTGTGTGTGCATGGACTTTGATGTTGTGCGTGTGTGTGTCACAGACGTCCATGTCTGTCCTGCAGTGGGAAGTGGGACCACTACCTGTGGGGGTCATGGTTGTTTTGCTGTGGTGTATACATGATACTCCATGTAATGCCAGTGTCCATGTGGCAATACAGGGTCCCTGGGAATGTACCTGTCGTTGAGCTGTGATGCCTGGGGCACATCTGTCCTCACATGTCACTGTGGGGGGTGATTGTGACATGGCAGCAGGAGATGGGAACTGTGCCACGGCCTCATGATATCCAATGGGCCAACCTGGGACTTATTGATGCCACTTGTTGAACCGTGATGACAGATGTTGGCCATGTATGTACCATACATGTCCTTACGGAACTGCACACTTCATGTAGTTGTGCCTCATAATGATGTATGATGTGATATTGAGTGTGTTCAATGCCGCATATGTGGGGTGACTGACAATCTTGCTTTCTTCTCCTCTGCACTGCAGGGCTCCTACTGTCCATCGACCATTCCCAGACCTGGCAACGATGGTGGAACGGGACAGCATCCGACGGTACCGCTTCACCAGGCAGCTGATTGAGGATTTGGCAGTGCAGTTGGCCCCACATTTGCAGCCTGGCCGGCCGTATCCTACAGCGCTGACCCCCAAGGTGAAGGTGATGGCAGCCCTACACTTCTTTGCCACCGGTACCTTACAACAAACTGTGGCGACTGCTGGTGGGATGTCACAGACCATGTTGAGCCGTGTGCTCCGCGATGTTTTGGAGGCAATGTTACTATACCTGAACCGGTACATCTATTTCCCTAGACTGCAACGACTCACTGACGTGAAGAGTGACTTCTATGCCCTGGGGAGGATGCCGCATGTCATTGGCTCCATTGATGGGACACATGTGGCTTTGGTACCACCACAGGCCCAGGAGCAGGCCTACCGTAACCGCAAGCACTACCACTCGGTCAATGCACTGGTGGTGTGTCTTGCAGATATGACCATCACACACGTGTGTGCCCGTTTCCCTGGCTCAGCACACGATGCCTTTGTGATGAGGAGTAGTCGCATCCCCAGGATGATGGCACAGATGCAGAACCAGCGTGCCTGGCTTGTCGGTGTGTACTGACTTTGTGCCATTGTGTGTGATCTGATCTGTAGTATTCCGCCCACTTTTCCAAGTCAGCTAATGTGCACTTGTCTGTCCGTAGGTGGCTCGGGATACCCCAACATGCCGTGGTTGCTGACACCCCTCAGGAACCCTGTGACACCAGCCCAGATGCGCTACAATGAGGCACATGGTCGGACCAGGAGAGTGATTGAGCGGACATTTGGTCTCCTGAAGAGCCGCTTCCGCTGCCTCGACAAGACAGGAGGGTCCCTCCCATATGCCCCAGCGAAGGTGTGCAAGATTATCATCGTCTGCTGCATGCTCCACAACCTGGCAGTGCGGAAGGAGTTGCCTCTCATCCAGGATGACAATGACCAGCATCCGCCACCTGTGGAGGATCCTGGCCTGGACCACGATGCCAGTGATGATGATGATGATGAGGGTGATGTCAGCACACAGCTCATCACCAACTTCTTTAGCTGAATGTGAGTATCCTGAGGTGTCATGTCAATGATGTGAGTTGGCATGATATGTGTAGGTGGTGCTCTGGTGCTGTTGGAGTGTGTCCATGGGCTACTTGACTGGATGTGTGTAGCGATGTGTGCTTACAGGTGGTCTGTACTCCCCAACAGTGTTGACATGCTAACTTGGTTCTGGGTGGGTATCTTGTAACATGTATTGTGCATGAGTTTTGCTGTTCTGTCCTGTTCTCCATTGCTTTTGACTGTGTGTCATTTCTGTCCTTCACAGGGTACTTTCAGATTCGTTTGGTCAACTGTGTCCACCGACGACGTGATTGTACTTCCAGGGTGGTAGCTGTTGTGTCCCTACAGGTGATGTGCGCCACACCCATGGACTTCCTTCCTTCTACAGTTGTTGACTGTGTGCCCGCTGCCAGGTGGGATTACCTTGCATCTGTAGTGGTTACGACATGTTGCAACTGTGTAATAAACCTGTGCTTCACTTTGTGATGTGCGTTGTCTGTGGTCACACATTTGACTGCCATTTGCTTACTGCACCTGTGGGCTACTTGACTACAACTGGGAATAGGTGAGGTGTCTGTGCATTGCACCGTCTTCCCTGGCAACATCAGTGTAGGCAATGAGTCAGATGGCCTAGGTGTGTATGTGTTGTGTAGCCCTGGTGGTGTGTCTCCCTCATATGTGTCACGTTGCCTTTACTCACATGCCTGTGTTGTACTTGCTGTTGCAGTTCGCATACACAGTGTAATTTTGCAGTTCATCATCCCCATGACAGCACCCACGTTGGAATCACAACAGAGGCAAGTATGGTGTATTAGTGTGTTTATTGTGATACATTTGTGTGAATAGTGCATAGCATGGTTAGTGCTGTACATATATATTGCAATCAGAAGTTCCTAGGTGAATTGAAAGTCCTGGTAGACAAAATCCCCAGTATCGGGGCCACAGTTGTCTGAGACATTGGTCCAACTTGTACTCCCCATGTCATGTGTGGGAGTTGTGTTGCCGTCAACAGGGTGAACAGTTTGTGCACAAAGGTGAACATCCAGAACAGGTTCAGGCTTCCTGGGGGTTGCACTTGGCCATCGGCCTCTCACTTGCCCCTCCTCGGACGACCCCTCTTCTTTGGGGGGGCCCTCAAGTACAGGCTGCTGCGGTGCAGGGGACTCTCCGCCAGAGTCATCCTCCCTCCCGGTGGCAGTTGCAGTTTGTTCAGCACCAGATGTTGTTGGCACACAGGGAGGTGTGGACTGGTTGCTGTTCATCTGGCGGAGGCATTGTAATATGTCCCTGTGCACCGCCGTCATCTCTTGCAGTGCGTCCCACTTCGACTCCACGCGGGACATGTGTGAGTCCAAGCGGGCATGATGGGCAGCCTGCTGCTGTTTCATGTCTCTGAGGAGCCCCACTACCTGGCTGAGATCTCCGGTGCTGGACTGGTACGCATCGGCTATGCGTACCAGTTGTGGGTCATCATGCACACCAGCAACCTCTGCAAGCAGCGACCTCTGTCTCCCACCCCTCCCACCACCCCTGCCGACATGTGCAGTGCGTGCAGTGGCATGCACAGATGACCCTGGTCCCCCTTGGGGGTTGGTGGTGGTGGTGGTGTCCATGGCCCCACGTTGGTCCAGGGTCCCTGTGCTGGTGGTGCTCCTTGTTCTGTCCATGTCGGCAGGGATGGTATTTGTGGTGACAGTCGTTGGAGGGGTGGGTGCAGGGGTGCAGCTGGTGGTCCTGCTGGTGCTGCAGCTGGTGGTCCTGCTGGTGCTGCCTGTTGACTTGCACCGGAGGTGCCAGGTTGGTCTTCTTCGTCCGAGGAGGGCAGAGGCTGTACGACACCAGTGAGCTCCGTATCCTCTTGAGCCTGGGACTGGGACTCCTCAGCGTCTGCTGCTGTGTCTCCATCATCACCTGTTTTTGGGAGACACACACAATGTATGTAATGTTTCTGCAGGCATCAATGGTTGACACACCTGACAGTTGTGACTGTGCCTCTGGGTGCGGGCCTGTACATTGCATTGTCCTAAGTTGTCACAGTCAGGGGTTGATATTGGTGTAGCACATTGTCCTGCATTATTTGGGCATTTCTATGTATTTGTTGGGGTGTGAACATGGTCTGCATTGGTTGTATTTGGTTGACAGCCGGCCCTCCTTCACACCCAGCCAGTCAGTTATCCCACCATGGACTGTGCTTGCATTGCAGGGAGTGAAAGTTGTCTTTCAGGATGTCAGTCAGTGGTGTCCTGCTGTTGGTTGTTGCACAGTTGCCAGCAGGGCCTTGTGCTCCCCACAGCAGTAGCCAGTGTCAGCCATCTTGTCAGTTGTTTTCCACTCCCTGTGATGTGAGCATGGTTCAGGGTGGTGTTGATGGGACAGTTGTGGGGGTGAGCTATGTCTGTGACTATGACTCCCATCATGCTATTGCCACCACCCCACTTCCCAGCATTCCCATACTTACTTGCTTTTGTGGGGAGTTCAGTGTGTGTGGGTGTGAGAGCAATGGCAAGATGGCTGACAGTGGTGTCCTGCTGTTGGTTGGTGTGCAGTTCCCAGCATGCCCTTGTGCTCCCCACGACACAGCAACAGTGTCAGACATCTTTGATGGGCCTTTCCACTCTCTGTGGGATGTGCATGCGTGAGTGTGAGCTTGCTGGGCCATGTGGTGGGGATGTAGAGCTGTGACTATGACTCCCATCATGCTATTGCCTCCACCCCCTTCCCAGCATGCCCATGCTTCCTTCCTTTGACTCTGCTTCCCTGTGGGGTGGGCTGCCTGTGCTGACAGGATGGCTGGGAGTGTTGTCCTGGCAGTGTTTGGCTAAAAGTCCCAAGAGTGTCCCTGTGCTTCACACAACATAACCCAGGGTGGTGGTTCTTTGTGGGATCTTGAGTTAGGATGTGAGGCATTGCATTCTCCCAGGTGGGTTATGTGGAGTATGTGTTGAGGGGGTGTGTGAGGGGAGGTGCTTGTGACTATGGTCAGTGCTGCACGTCCTCCTTCCCACCCAGCCAGATATCCCACCATGGAACGTGCTTGCATTGCAGAGAATGCAAGTTGGCTTTCAGGATGTCAGGCAGTGGTGTTGTGCTGTTTGTTGGTGCACAGTTCCCAGCAGGGCCTTGTGCTCCCCACAGCAGTAGTCAGTGTCAGCCATCTTGTCAGTCCTTATCCACTCCCTGTGATGTGAGCATGGTTCAGGGTGGTGTTGATGGGCCAGTTGTGGGGGTGAGCAATATCTGTGCCTACCACTCCCATCATGCTATTGCCTCCACCCCCCTTCCCAGCATGCCCATGCTTCCTTCCTTTTGACTCTGCTTCCCTGTGGGGTGGGCTGCCTGTGCTGACAGGATGGCTGGGAGTGTTGTCCTGGCAGTTGTTTGGCTAAAAGTCCCAAGAGTGTCCCTGTGCTTCACACAACATAACCCAGGGTGGTGGTTCTTTGTGGGATCTTGAGTTAGGATGTGAGGCATTGCATTCTCCCAGGTGGGTTATGTGGAGTATGTGTTGAGGGGTATGTGAGGGGAGGTGCTTGTGACTATGGTCAGTGCTGCAAGTCCTCCTTCCCACCCAGCCAGATATCCCACCATGGAACGTGCTTGCATTGCAGAGAGTGCAAGTTGGCTTTCAGGATGTCAGGCAGTGGTGTTGTGCTGTTTGTTGGTGCACAGTTCCCAGCAGGGCCTTGTGCTCCCCACAGCAGTAGCCAGTGTCAGCCATCTTGTGAGTCCTTTTCCACTCCCTGTGATGTGTGCATGGTTCATGGTGGTGTTGATGGGACAGTTGTGGGGGTGAGCAATATCTGTGACTACGACTCCCATGATGCTATTGGCTACACTGACTTGCCCAGCATACACAGAATTCCTTTCTTTCAGTGGTCTTCACTGTGTGTTGGTGTTGTAGTGGTGGCTACATGTCTGGATGTGTTTGTTAGTTCTATTTGTGCCACTGCCTAGCTGTAGTTGTAGTTGTGTTTGTACATGTGATGACACGGTTAAATGTAACTTTGAGATGGCATGTGTTGTGTTTATCTGACTGACATACACATTTTGGGATGATTCTGTTCTGGTTGCTGTGTAATTGCTATGAGTGCATGGTTTGACTCTCCCTTGACAGTGATGTGTGTGTGTATTGTGGCAGAATATTGTGTACATTTGTTGTGTACTCACCAGGCTCTGGGATGTTCTCTAGTCCATAGACGCTCACTGGCGGAAGGATGGCCCGCACCTTCTCCTCCCAAGGCCTGAGGTATACTGGCTTGGCAGGAGGGCCACTGCCGGTGTATTGGCTCAGGAGGTAGTCCTTCTTGAGCAGCTCCCGTACCCTCCTGCGCACGTCATACCACCTGTTCTGGATGTCAGTCTTTGTGCGCAGACATGGTGATTGTGCGTTCACCCTGTTGATGATCCTCTCCCACATCTTGATTTTCTGGGAGATGGGTGTCTGTTGGACCAGTGTGCCAAACAGCTGTGGCTCTACCCTGAGGATCTCGTCTACCAGGACTTCCAATTCACAATCTAGGAACTTGTGATTCTTCTTTGGGGCATGGTGATGGGTGGTGATGGTGAGTGATGTGTGTGTTGGTGTGCAGGTGAGGGTGTGTGAGTGTGTGTTTTGCTGGGTGTATGTGAGGTAGCTATTTGTTGGTGTGCTGATGGTGTGTGGCTTGTGTGAGGGATGAGCTGTGGGTGTGTGGTTGCTGTCTGTTGAGTGCTGGCAGTAGAATAGCATTTGCAAAGGATCATGGTTGGGATTTGTGTCCTTTATATGGGTGGAGTTGTGGGTGTGTCTTTGGTCTCTGTCCCCACCCCCCCAGTATTTATTGGCTTTGTAATTGCTTGTTTGGCCTTTTTTTGTGTATTTTTCCTTAGTACTTTCTGTGCATGTTGGAAACGTTCTTGTGACCGAGTCGGACCCTGCAGTTGTCTCGTTCGGTCTTCTCCGTTTCGTTCACGCTGTGTTTGTGCAGTTTTCTATGCTGCGTACGCGTCGGTCGCGGTGTTTTGTGTTACTTCGGCTCGCAGTTTTGTATGCGTGTCGGTCGTACGGCTTGTCCTCCGTACGACTCGGTCGTGGTTTTCGCGCCTTGCATCGTACTTTGCGGTTTGGAGTTCGCGTGTACGTTTCGGTTGGATTTGTTCCGGGTGCGTGTCGGTCGGTTCGATTTGCGTGTTTTTCCGGCCGGATTGCTGTTTTCCGTGCGGCTCGGTCGTTCGGCTTGGGTTCAGTACGTGTCGGTCGGATTTTGCACGCTTTGCATCGTACTTGGCGTGTCGGGCGCCACAGGTACGTGTCGGTCGGAATTTATTCCGGCTCCGAGTCGGTCGGTGCTTTTTCCGGCCCGAATCGGAATCGACCCCTAAGTCTCTGAGTTCCCTCTGGTGCAACCTTAGCTGGTGACCCAGCTCTGCGTCCCCCCCCCCTTTCTCCACCACCTGAGCATCCATTTTTGAGATGACCTCTTCAAGTGCAATATGTTGGACAAAGATTTGTAAGTAGCCTTTATTGTTGCCCTTTATGCATTATGCGTGAGTACAATAATTGCAATTTGGCCCAACACCCAAAAAACTAAATTATAACTCCATGATGCCATTATTTTTGAGGCACAGCGACAAAAAAAATCTGTATGGCCTAAGAAAAAGAGTCCACCATGCAACCAATGTTTTCCTCCAACATCTGCCTGCCCATGGCATAATTAGGGCAACTCCCATCTGTTAATTCAATTTACGATAGCCGCAGGACTACAACTCCCAGAAGTCTGTGGTTCAGCATGAAGAAGATTCCCGCCCCAACTTGCATTAGCGCGACAAAATTCATTCCACTGTTTGTAATTGGCAGATCTGTTCTTTTCGAAACAAATTGGAGGATAAAATATGATGACCCACACATTCTGAATGGCTGACCTTTTAACCTGGAAGTTAAACATCCAACGGGGCAATAAACGGAAGTACGGAGAAGGACCGCACTCCACAGAAAGCCAGTCGAGCAATGCACCCATGAATAGAGCAGAAGCAGCTGCCAACAGAACTTCTTGGTAATTGCGGAGCACGGGGCCCCCTTGAAATTGCATTTCATTCCCCTCATCAAAGGCGAAGCGCAACGAGGCAGGCCGACGGGTAACTAGTGAGCCCTTAGAAGTATTATCGCACACATGCACCCTAGTCATAAGGTGCCTTCCGATCACACGTTTGAGAACAACATGGGCCAATTGAATAACCATTTGCTATTTTAAAGAACAGCACTTGCCAGTTTTAATCCTTCCAGGCAAACAAGTGGGAATATTGATTCTTGGTTTTTTACTCCATAGAAAACTGGAGAAGAAATCCGCCCAGCGGGACAGTTCAAATTTGATTAGGCCTAAGTGACAAGTAAGTGAATCACTGTTGCTGGAGGTCATTACACTTCCCATAGTCCTATAAACACACAACTAACACATAGCGATATATTCACAAGAACGTGCGCTAAACATCTCCAAAAAAGGTTAACGCAACTTTACACATCGCAGTCTATTGCGGGAAAATAACCCCTTGTTAACGTGGAATTCACAACACGGCGGTACCATGCGATAGATTCCCGAAAACACGGCCAATGTCCGCGATAAAACCACTGCGACGGAGATAAAAACCCAAACCCCAACGCAAAAAAACGTGCAATGAGCCCATTCGCGATGAGGAAAGCAGCGATAAGCATCGCCAGGCCCAAGATACACACACGGCAGGCGGGAATAAGCACAAAAAAAGCAGGAAAAAGAAAGACAAACCAAACAGAAAACAACAGCGAAGCACAATGGAGGCAGTCGGAGCTACTACACAACCCCACAAGCACCATTGGCAACAAAACATTGTACATGGCAGTCCATCGTGGACAAGGTGAATGCAGCCGCAGTGCAGAGGAGGACAATGGAAGACAACCAGAACAGCTGGAATGATGCAAAACGCTAAAAACAAGCAGAAACACGGCAACAACCAGAAGGCAGCAATGCACACCGGAGGTGGGAGTCCAGCGCCACACCAGGAGCTGGATGACATGGAGGAAATGGTGTCCACCACATCAGTCTGGAGATGGTGGCAGGAGTCAGAGACCAGAAATTGCTCAAAATCAACAGACACAACAGCAACAGGGAGAGGAACGACCAGGGACTGGGGGGACGGGGGGAGATGGGCACAATGGCACACATGCGCAATTAAGCACAGTACAACTGCAGACAGACAAACCATGCCCAAGAGTAACAACACCAACCAAGAGCACAAGTCACACAAGTCGGCAATACCACACCACTGAACAAGCACAGAAGTGAAAACCACACTGCCTGAAAGGGAGAAGGGTGAGCCAAATCGGAGCTGAAGGGCCAACTCACACACAATGCAGCACACACACATAGGAAGCAGAGCACCCCAACACCGAACACAATGTGGTACAAACAGCAACATTTGCACAACCGAACACAGGACACAAGTGCACCCGCTTGTGGCCGGTAAATGGCCATACGCATCTGGCAAAGCACGAAACAGGGACATGATAATGCACAAGTACAAACCCACAGCCCTGATGGGGTAGCAATGCATGTATGGCAGGGACCCAGATAGGCCGTGACACACACATTGGCATACAGATGAACACTCATCACAGTTGGAGACAAGTGAAGGTGCGGAAACTTCATCAACAATTGCGTGTCAGTACGGCCAAGAGAAGTGCCACAACATGCAGACCAATGCAGCAGCATGTCTGAATGAGCAACGTTGGAAAGCGCCCAAGTCCACCTCGGGGGAGTCCATCACCCACACAAGTGAGTGCCAACCCGCGTTGGTTGTCCGCGCAACATCGACGACTGTGGCCCTGGTGGTGACAACACTCCAACACAGAGACACGCTTACCGCACTTCCTGCTCAAGGCCAGACCAGAGCCACACCCTGAGCCCCCTGCCAAATCAGCACACCCTGGCGCTGACCTGACGTACGCCGGCCCAGCACACGCCACTTATGCATGCAGGGGGGGGGCGAACGAAGCTACATGTCCAAGGTCTTAGCCACTGCTGAGGTGACATGGTATTGTCTGCTGAACACAGCACACTGTGATGTTGCAGGGCTCGGGCCCATCATGCTGACATAATGACCACACGGACACACTTGCTTAGATGGTGTGAATGGCTACGGGCACGTGCGCCCGGCCACTTTTATTAGCAGGCTCACATGTCGAATGACACCTGTGTTGGATGTGCGTGGGGTGTGTGTACACCAGCCGTCATGGAGTGCTTGGTACAGTCAAAAAACTACAACAGTGTACATCGTAAAAGACACAACCATTCAACCATAAAGGCTCCATGACTTGAGCTGCACAGAGTTAGTGGCCCCGGTGCACAGCGTCCGGCACGGGCCTACCGCCACAGGACGCTGACTTGCGGTGCACTTGGGTAGGGTCACAAGAGCAGAGCAGGTTCTCGTAGATGTCAAAGGGGGTTGTCGCAGAGTGTCTCGGTGGACAGTGGAAGGTGTACCCCCAGGGCATGATGCAGAGGGCAGAACCACGCCGAAACAGTCACTATGGTGGAGATGAATGGAACAGACCCATGTCGAACACCAAGTCCGTCCCAGCCAGAAGATGATGATGCAGACAACCCCCAGGCCAAGGACTCAGACGCCACCAAAGTTCAACCAGACAGTGCCCATGACTCATTGCGCACAGAGTTAGTGGCACCAGTGCTGATAGGGGATGCCGCCTGCGATGAGGCGTGTCCAATGGTGTGAACTCCTCCATAAATTACTCAAGACACAGCTCGACATGTTGGACCCACTGGACCGCAGTGTAGGCCTCAGGCAACGGTCAGCAGGGGCCCTCATCCAAGTGTCGACAGCTTACGTTGGATGGTCCCACCGGCCTGCGTAGTTCAGGTTCAGTGGCACCACGTGTCGCCAGCTTGCGTTGAACAGGGTTAGTGGCACCACTTGTCGCCGGCTTGCGTTGAACAGGGTTAGTGGCACCATGTGTCGTGTGCTTGCGATGCAGACTTTGGCTTCACTGATCGGATGGAGTATAGTGATGTGGACGCTGCCACAGACTTTTGGTCACTGCCATTCAAAACTCACGACTCAGTACAACATGTGCCAACAACTGGGCCGAAGAGTACGACGGTGGGGTATGTAAACGAAAAAGGAGTACTGTGGGCCAGCGTCGTGGAGGCCAGCGATGGTCTGCGGAGGCTGCAAAGGTTGCGGGACTGGGGCTTGGAGCTTGCACCGGCACGTGGTGGGCACTCTTTGACACACGCCAGTGTTGGCAGGTGAGCGGAGCCTCCTTGGTGTGCTGGGGCAGGCAAGACGGGTCTGGGGACCAGCGGCCTGGGGTGCAGCAGGCGCACAGGGTCGCAGGCCCCGCTGCTCAGGGCGTCGGCCTCGTGGCGGGCTGAGAGGTGCTGCCCTGGCAGACATGTTGGCCATTCCGAAGAGAACCACGCCCAGTGCGACGGGGTTTTTATTCACACCCCTACGCAGGCCTGGCGTACGCAGGGCCAACCCACTCCACCCGCGCCTACAGGGCCTCACAGCCTATGGTGACATGGTAGCGTCCACTGGCCACTACACTCCATGCACCAGCAGTTAATGTCCACAGGGCCATTTCCGTGGTTTGCACACTGAAGTCTGTCCGGCACATCCACGCCACACTTGGCATTGCGTAGGTTCTCATTCATTAGTCACTTGCCGCTCTCGCACATGCCTGCTCCAAGCCTTTCCTCACATTCTGCTATTGTGTGGCTGTGGTGCCATGCCGTGGCTGGGTTGTGTGCATGGCAAGCCCAGGTTCCCAATGGAGTCGTGTTGTCGTGTCTGGTCGGTTGGCATGTTGTGTGGCATGTTGCATGTAGTTTTGCTGCATGCCCATTGCCAGTGTCGTGAGTTGCATGACTGTGGAGTGGAGGTGTGTGGTGTGTTCATTTGGTACTTACCAACACGCAATGCATTTCCATAGGTGCCATCCTGGAAGCACTGGTTGATGATGGACTGTCGGAAGATGTATGAATCATGCACACTGCCTGGGTAGTTGGCCACAACATTGTTGAGGAGTCCCCGGTGGTCCACTATTGCCTGCACATTGATGGAATGCGTGTGCTTTCTGTTGCGGTAGTTGTGTGCAGTGTCGGCAGGGGGCACGAGGAGTACATGTGTGCAGTCGATTGCCCCTAACACATGAGGGAATCCAGCTATGGCGTAGAAGCCTTGCTTGGTCTCCAGCTGCTCCTGCGCAGTGTGGGTGAAGTGGAGGTGCTGGGGTACCAGGCTGATGATGGCATCCAGGACAGGTGTGATGAACTTGGATAGGGCTGGCTGTGAGACTCCTCCGACTCTGGCAGTTGTGGGTTGGAAGGTACCAGAGGCCAACATGTGCAGCACAGCCAGCAGCTTTGTCTGCGGAGGGATGTTGGTTGTCCGCTGTTTTGGTACCGCCAGCCTGTGGGCGATGTGGGTCAGGATGCGGAGGATGGTTGTCCTTTTGAGCCTGTAGTGGGCAATGACGTCCTCTGGCGTTAGGTCTGTGCGGCTGGTGCATTTACGGTGGGTCCGCTGTCTTTGTCTATGCTGCCTCTGTGGTGGTCCGGGGGGGGCGGAGCGGGTCCTGGGGGTGGTGGCAGGCCTGGGGGTGGTGGCGGTGGGTGTTGTGGCCCTCATGGGTCTCCGAGCTGCATGATCATTGGCTCCATGGCATCTGTGGGTGTTCAGATTTGGCTCTGGGCTAGGCTCCCTTTCATACTGCAGGTAGTCGTCCTGCTTAACACCAGCAAAAGGCAGGTTTTAAATGCCTGCTGCTACCGCAGCTTATCGACTGTTTTTGGGTCGCATTGCAGATCTGGCAGTTCGTTGTGAAAGTGGTGTAGTGTTGTTTTCGTGAGTTTGTGCACGGGAACGCCTACTCTGCATCTCATTAGGGTTAGTTGGTGGTGTCACCCGTGGAGATAAATTTTGCGACAGTTATCGCGGTAATACTGGCAATGTCTGCAGTTTGCACCCGCTTGTGAATGGGGCGATAAATCTATCTCCACTTTTGATGCGCTAAAGTGCCGTTAACTCGGCGATAAGTCCTTGTGAATATGCCCCATAGTCTTTGTTTCCCCTTTTTTTGAGTTAGATTGTGGCAGCCTACAGGTGCTTTTTCAAAACCACATTCATTGAGTGAAGATAGGAGATGGAGGTAATCTGGGATGTTGTGAGAATGTGGTTAATGCAAGTGTGAAAGTATTGACTGGTATGTTTTTAGTAAATATTGTGGTTTTTTTTGTTAATTTTCAGCTTGTGTTGTGTTCAGTGTCCTGAGGAGAACCCTCAAAGAAACCTGTCAGGGTTCGAAACGCGCCGACAGCTTTTCGCTCCGCCAAATAAGTGTTTTTTTACACCATCACCACTGTTGCTCTTATTTAAATAACTTTGAAAATCCCTTTACAATTTATTAAGAGCTCATTAGGGTTACTATTTGGCGATTACCCCTGCAAATATATGTGAAAAGGTCCCTCATGTAGGTAGTTGTCAGGGGAGCTATGATAGTTTTAGTCAAAACTGTGCAGAGCCTGAGAGCAAAATTGTTTTTGTTGAAGAATTATTATTGTTTTTGTGGCTTGTTGTATATGTATCGTTTGTATGTAAAATAATTTGTATATGTAGGACACCCTTGTATTTTTGTAAATAAGTGATTCCTGTGTATATACAAAAATAATTAATACATTCCTAAAAAAACTAATCAAGCCTTTAAAAGTTATATAAAAAAAAAAATTTCAACCAACAAATTGATTTTTGAAAACAGTTTCTATTGATCATACTAATTGGGTTGTGTGATCTTGGTTTAAATGATGGACTGAATGACGATCAGTATTGGCACTTTTTTTGATGTTCACTCTTCAAGTGCGAGGCACTGTAGTTTTTTTCCTTTTTCGCCGCTCCAATTACTGCTTGTGTTTGGCTTCTGATTACCGCCTTATAGGCTTCCCAGAGTGTTACCGCCAATGCCACCGAACCTTTGTTTTCTTCGAAGAATTGTCCGGTCCCTTTTCTAACGGCTGATTTGATTTTGGGGTCTTTAAGATGCCAGGGGTCAATTTTCGGGTGCAGCACGTACTCCCGGCAAGGGCCCACCAGAACCACCTCCAATGGGGAATGGTCCGACACTCCTCTTGCTATGTGTGTTGCTTTTTGGAACTCCCCTAGGTTGTGTGTCTGAGTTAGTATATAGTCTAGTCTGGCTAGACTTTTGTGTGAGGTGGTCCTAAGTGTGAATTGTCTGGTATCTGGGGTGCAGAGACAAAATATTGATGTAAAAATATCGATTTGCACAAATATCGAGGTAAAAATATCGTGGGTCAGAAATATCGACAGATAAAATATTGTGGTCAAGAATATCGATTTTTAGGTAAGTAATATCGATTTTAAAAATATCGAAGTGTTAAATATCGTTTGTAAAAATATAGGGGCCCATTAGGATGGCGGGTGGAAGCACCACCGCCGTGCTGGCGGATGCAAAAAGCACCAGTTACCGTCCGCCCGCCACAGCACACACGCCCGCCCAATTAGGATGTGAAAAGTCAGCCAAACACCGCCTGTAAGCCAGCTACGCCCTCCGCCATCAAAGTGCGCCCGTCCACGGAGCGGCGCGGCCTAATGGAGACACAACGCCCGACGAAATCACGTACCGCCCGGCGTACAAATTACGATGCCAAAACCAAACAGTTCCCCCGGCTAAGAGACACCGCACGTGAAAGCAAGGCGGAAAACCGAACGCACAGTACGGATAGCAAAGGCGGACCCCCGAGCATGAATCCAGCACTGCAGGCCTTCCCCATGCTCTACCTGATGCAGCACCCAGGAGTCAACGCACCGCGGCGACGCAGGTAGGCAGACACACAACAGGGGCACGCAAACAGCGCACACAGTGCAAGGGCGGGAAAACTGTATATGGCCCCCCCGACACCCCTGCGTGGACACGACACATCCACCACTGCACCCACACATGCGCACAACGCAGAGGCCAACGGCGGCGCAATGCATGCGCCGCACACAAACAGCACAGGGTCACAACCAAACACCACACACACCAGCACCACCCAGAACGCACATTTCACGTGACAGCCCTGCCACAGTCATGTCCCCAACCGGCAATTCACTGTTGCCAACCTGACGTCACACAAGTGACCCGAACATGTCAGTGACGTCACACCAAATTAGGACACACCCCTGTGTGCAAAACACGGCGAAGCACACAGTGGCGGCAACATCACCCAGCAGAATATGGACCCCGTCGGGAAAAGGTACGCCAGTACCACACAGAAACACCGATGCCACCCTGCACCCAATAACAAGACATGCAATACGTAACATCAAAGATACCGGGGACAGACAACAGGTGGGACCAATTATAACACAAGGCCCAACGTATAGCGGAAACGCAGCCTGCTGCCCACACACGGGAGAGGAGACAGCACTGAATGACCTTCCATTCCCACTCTGAAACCACATCCCGACTAAACAAGCCGGAGACAACAGTCATTGCACCAAAAAAAGCCCAACACAGGCATGCAGAGGGAAGCGGCCACAGGGCAGATAGCGCATAACACCAAAGAACATTCACAACGGAAAAAAGAAATGATAACACTCCCCCATGTGGTTCACATGCAAGTTATCTGGAAGGAGTCAGACACCACTGACCTTGACCATTCAGAGAAGCATGTGGGATGAGGGCCCGTGTCCTCCGCACAAGCCAACATAACACAAGTCCTGCCTCCCTACGACCATTACAGAATTCCCAGCAACGTCGGAGGTTGCACACTGCAGACTGCACAGACAGCCGGAGCACGCCACCACAGCGCCCTGCAGCAAAATGGCACTTGCACCACACCTACCCAACTATGCCGGACAGATTAAGCTGTACAAACATAACCTGATACAGATATTGGGATGTGACAATCTGACCTTGCTGAACGTAAGTTACCGACTAACTTACTGCATCGCATTGTTCAGCTGCGTCATCCCCGTCTTCTACTGTCGGAGGTGTCCCTTCTACTATCCTGTGGATTTATTTCTCTCCAACCCGGCATGTCCAAGGGCGGACCTGCTACAACTATTCAACCCCCTGGACGTCCACGACAGGGGCTGTTCAGCTTATGGGGGCATGGCGTATGTGGCTACTATCGGACCCACACTGCAATGGGACCACTGTGCCTCCACACGACGGATAATGGATTACAGTTACATCGAATGTCATCCAACATGTCCCATCATGCTCCTACAAGGGACAACTCACGACCAACACCTTGACAGCCACCATCCGCTACATTGGATGGCATCCATGTCCACCACCAATGCCATGGAAGCCCTGCTGGAAGGTATTGCATACCTGACAACCTGTCAATTCGTCGGGCCCCGCCGCCATACCCCCAATTGAGCAATGATGTCCCACACCGTACCCATGCTTGGCTTCCACACGGACTAGGCAGCTACCAGTACAACAACTATACCATACAACCTGCAACTGACACCACATCATCAACTACACTGCCATGACATCTGATATTTTCGGGACATGCACTCTGTTCCTCATCACATCCAGTAACTCTGCATGAACAGGGGGAGGCAGAGGCATGGGATTTGTGTATGGCAACCACATGGACAGAACTGCACGTACAACCATGCCATGATATGGATCCTGCGCCCATGAACATATGCACCGGTCAGTGGACAGTAATCGTCCTGCTGTAGTATGTGAGAGCTGTCACCTCACCTCCCTCTGAATGTCCGTGCCAGGACCTTTGCATGGACACCAAGTGCATCCACCAACAACATGAGCCCAGTGACTGTGACATGGCCAGTACCCACCACATCGCAACAACAAGTGGGACGCCGTTGCATGCACGTAAGCCCATGCCCTGATGTCACCTCCACGCACGTGTGTATGAGTAACTATAGCAGCAAACCTGTAACATGGAACTGAGATGCACTGTGCCCATGATGACAAGCGGACTGGTAGGCTAAATGTATACTGTCTGTGTCAAAGTCAGCAGCACCACAGTAATTAGCAAATGTACATTAGTACACCAACGGCTAAGCAGTTGTAACTCTGAAGCCCACATCCCACAGTCAACAACTAATCACATGTACCCCTACACCCTATGCTATGTGTACACATGCTGAGTATATCCTCCACATGCATTTCGCTGCCAGTAGTGTTCACTATACTGCATCACAGAGGACATAAGTCCCAATACATGGCTTGAAGCAAAAATGTGTCTCTGCTGATTCATTTCACAAGTACGAATGAGAGAGGATGAGAGTGTGTGAAGTACACGGCAGTCGTGAGAAGACCATGTAGTCCACTGTCATTGGATGTCAATGCAAATGAGTAGCACAACTGTGGAAGACACACATGTGTCATGTGAAGCGGGAGTTACGCATGGCTCAGGTGGGTGGGTGTGACGGGTAGGTGCGCACATGCAATGTTGAAACACGCTGTGTTGGGAGGATTCAGGAACAGTACATTGGCGCTCTCCTGGGAATTTGTAAAGACCACCTGTCTGGTGATGAATGTGAACTCGTGTGTGCACAACCGGCGGGAACACGATCAATGCTGCATCAAGTGTAGATGTCAGCCCACCCTCCGTGGACATGCTGGATACTGCTGTGCGTCCGCCAGGCCCTTGCCAAGGCACTCACATCCCCTGTCGACCTGGTGTATCCCCAACATTGTCCACTTGCACAGGCAATCCAGGGCACGGGATGGCAGTAGAGCATGGTGGGTGAGAGGTCATGGCGCGCTCCTCCTGGTCACATCACGCAGGCAACACATCCTCAATGTGTAGTATGGCACAAGTCAAATGGAAGTAGTGGGGGGACGCACACATCACAAGCAGGAGTGATGTCACGGAAGGTGGCTCGCACCATCCCACCCATTGACAATACACCCACACACGTTACATGCCATTGCAACAGAGAAGCCAGCGCGTGCACAAGCAGCTCCAAGTTCGCCCCAGAGAGGCCAAAGAGTGAATGTGTGGGGCCATGAGCTCCAGTTGGACGCGGCCTGGCCCGCTAGGGCAGCTACAGCCTCTGTGTGTTGCAGGTGGGGTACCCGGACTGCGGAGCCTGTCATGCATTGTCAATGTTGCCCGTGTCTCGAGTCGGGGCACCGCGCAGGTGGACGGCGTCCCGCCACTTATTATACCGTGAGACAGACCACTTGTTCAACTGGACCCACACATACACTCCTTGGCCTCTCTGGGGCGAGCTTGGAGCTGCTTGTGCATGCGCTAGCTGCTCAGGTGCAAACGCATATTGGGGTGAGCGAGGGAGGCCATGAGGACAGTGCAAAAGATGACTGTTTGATTTTCAGCCAGTTTAAGGAATGACCCTGATGTGGTCGGAAAAAGACGTGTCTCGTGTGTATTGCAACTAGTAGATCAGCCGATGAACTTCCCATGTCTTGCATGTAGCCCCGCACCCAGCCCCGCCCACTCGACACATTAAAATGAGTACCAGCACCACATTCTACCCATTCGAAGCACTGACTGGGGGTGACAACCATTGGACAGTCTTGTGTAGTCCACCCACGCGTACATGTGGGCCCTCCATGATCCATGTCACCTGCGGCAAAGTGATGTCATGGGCAATGACGGAAGTGAGCAGAGCTGTCTGCCCCACGCACAGATGGTGCATCAGCTCAACAGACCCAGCACTTAGTGCAGCAGGGGTCACATGTGCAGGGGCAGTTGTGCCTGGTGTGAAGGCACATGCATATAGACAGCACATCGAGCAATGTGTAGCCTGCCCACATCTACTGTCCATTGTCAGGCGGACCTAGAAAAAGATCACAAGGCAACACATCTGTGTGGGTGTACCCACTGTGACCAACACTGCGCAACCATCAGCGTACTCGCCCTGTGCATGGCCCACCCCGCAACGAAGGTCACATTCAGTGCCACTATCTCTCACACACATCCCTATCACGAGTCATGGTGTGTCCAATCGACAGTGCAGAGTAAGCGCTCATCCGGAGGGTCCTGAACAGGAGACACATGTAACCCACTAGGCAGTCTGTGTCGGCACCTACTGGCATTGTGCAGTCAATGTGCAGGCCAGGCCTGCTGGGACTGAGAAGGGCAGCATGGCCCCAGCCTGACTTCCACCACGACCAACAAGTGCACTGAGACCTGCATTGCCAATTGTCTGTGTCACTGGATGTCTGACATGAAGTTGCCATGTACCACCACTCGGGAGGGACAGACAGGTCAAAGCGCCCAAGAGCTCACATACCCATGCCACCTGCAGTGAGCATGGTGAGCAGTGCATGTTTGAACACCACAGGCTCTGACTCATAGTGCTGCGGAGCAACTACATGTGTGTCCCCCACATGCACACCCACACACACTGCAGTTGTCTCTCACACACAACTTTCGCAAGGAATAGCCATGTGCAGTGTGCGTGGAGCTCGGAATCCAGGTTCTCCAGCTCCTCGCTGGTGAGTGGACCAGGACATGTCCTCAGCGTCATCCACGTGTAGGTGGAGTGGTGGCAGCAGCAGGTGTTGTTGAGGGGTGCCAGGCTGCAGTGCCAGGTAGCTGTGGTTATGCCTGTCCCACTCACACACACATATAACCCCCTGGGGCAGTTTCAGTGGGTACAAGCTGCTGCAATTCGTGTACCATGTCTGGCAGCTTCAATTGCAGACGTTGGCCTGCTCCCAGCTGGCCATGGACGCCCTACCTCCACAGTGGAACACGCAGGGTGCAACCGCGAGGGTCATT
Source organism: Calotriton arnoldi (assembly GCA_963921515.1). Taxonomy (NCBI): domain Eukaryota; kingdom Metazoa; phylum Chordata; class Amphibia; order Caudata; family Salamandridae; genus Calotriton; species Calotriton arnoldi. The sequence goes on from CAWUFW010011807.1 coordinate 20,180, forward strand.
GGAGTTGGCCGTAAGGGCCTGGCCCATGGCGGGTAGAGTCCGCTGATGCCATGTGCACCACACAGTATAATGTGCGCAATGCATCTGCAGGTGTGGCCATGATTTGCGTGTGGTTGCAGGTCCACAATGGACAGGGCCACAACATGCTGTGTGCATAGGCAGGGGTGGCCAGTGCTCAGCCTCCACATGTCTGTTGGCACATCATCATGTACACATTGGCATGGGAGCATGGGATATGCATATGCACACACATGCCATCTTTCACTATGTACATCTGCCACTTGGCACGTGCAATGTTACGTATCACTTGTGATGTGTAATTGCAAGCACACAGCCGTGTTGGCATGGGGCTGTCAATGTGTACACCTGTCAATGTTTCTGGAGGTGTGATCCGTACAGTGCTGTACATAGGGTGCAGTAGTGACATCAATGACTGTCTCATATCCCCTCGTGCCACAGGTCCCACTTGTTTTGGCCGCTCAGCCTGTGTCCATAGCGTTGTTGGTGTGTGCCCTACACACCCAGCCTCGGAAGCAGTGTGATGCACAGCAGCTAGTCATGTTGCCGTGGTGTTGCCGCTTGCCGAATATGCAGTCTGTTACCATCAGCATGCCTTACAAGTTATTGAGGCCTAGATCCCCATGTGCATGCTCATAGCAATGGGGTGTGTCACTGCCCATTGCTATTGGTAGGGGACCTGTGTAAGTGTATTGTGGCTGTGCTGTCCCTACTTGTCAGCTGTTCTGTTATTCAATTGCCTGCTCAGTCATTTATGTTTTGTGTATGTGAATATGCCATGTGGCGTGTTGCTTTGACATGTGTCCACTTCCATCTTTCCTAGGCGGAGACCAAACATTCATCGCCCCTACCAATTGCTGTCAGACATGGTGGATGTGGAGGTCATCCGCAAATATCGTCTGGACCGACCCACCCTGCATCGTCTATGTGCCTTGTTGGAACCCCACCTCCGTCCTTGCAGGGTGTATCCAACAGCATTCACCCCCACGGCTAAGGTGATGGCTGCACTGCATTTCTTCGCCACTGGGTCATTCCAGCACACAGTGGGCAGTGGAGGTGGGATGTCCCAATCCATGTTCAGCATGGTGCTCAGGGATGTACTGTCATCCATGATGCTGTACAGGAACAGATACATCCGCTTCCCCAGGGCTCGTGAATTGGCGGCAGTGAAGGGTGCTTTCTATGCCCTTGGACGGATCCCCCACGTCGTTGGTGCAATAGAGAAGTGGAGAAGTGTGGCTCAATGGTTAGAGCGGCAGACCCTGATGCAGAGATCTGGCCCGGGACCAGGTTTCAATTCCCGCCTCGGCGGGTCTTGGGCTCAATTTCCTTGGACCTGATAATTCTCGCCTCAGTGCCTATTCTAATCATGGGTCCCACTCTGCAACTCTGGGCAATAGCTTGCTTAATCTCCACAACGGCCCCAACAGCACTGGGATGCCTGGCTTCACCCTGGGGGTGCCCAGGAGTGGACATTTCACAGGGAAAAGCCAGGAAGGGTTCCACAGCGGTATGCGTACAGCGCCAGGACACCTCTTTGGGGGTATAAGTGCGCTTTACAAGTACGAATTTCATTTCATTTCATTTCATAGACTGCACCCATGTTGGCCTTGTTGCACCACAGGCCACTGAGCACCTCTACCGCAACCGGAAGCACACGCACTCCCTGAATGTGCAAGTGGTGTGCCTTGCGGACATGGTGATTTCACACGTTTGTGCGAAATTCCCAGGATCGGCCCATGACGCGCACATCATGCGCAACAGCATCCTACCACGTCTGATGACCGATCTGCAACCGGACCGTGGTTGGATTGTTGGTGAGTATGTGGAGTAGTGTAGCGTGCTGGCTGTGCGATGCTGTCTTGTGTCCAGTTGGAATTGCAACGGTTCTCTGTGTCCCTCACACCCAGGTGACTCTGCTTACCCGAATGGGCCCTGGCTGCTCAGCCCATTACGACGTCCTGGGATCCCAGCTGATGTCCGCTACAATGAGGCACATGGGAGGACCAGACATGTGGTTGAGCGGACCTTTGGCCTCCTCAAGTCCAGGTTCAGATGCCTGGACCGCACCGGGGCGCACTGACGTACTCCCCACAGAAGGTGTGCCAGATAGTTGTGGCTTGCTGCATGCTGCACAATCTGGCTATCCGCAAGCAGATCCCCTAATTGTGGATGACGGAGATCAACCAGGGCCCCAGCCTGCAGACCAGGACAGCTCTAGTGAAGAGGACAGTGGAGAGGATGAAGCTGTGAATGTGCGTCAGCAGCTCATCGCCCGCTACTTCACTTGACGGTGAGTGTCCATGTACGACGGCTGATGTAGCTGTAGTTGTGCAGGTGTATGTGTGCTCTGTCACGGGGGCCTTTTGTTCACTGAGTGCTGTGTGTCAATGGTCCATGTCCAGGTTGGTATGCCACTGACAGTGGCTGTAGCATTGTGCCATGTTGCTCTGTGAGATGTGTGTGCATTGCTTGTAGTTGGTGACAAGTACTGTGTGATGAGTGTGTGTCACACTCATTGAATGGTACTCTTGTTCTGTTTTTCACCCCTAGGTCCCTACAGCCTCTCCTGTCCCATCGACATACCACACAGCAGATGCATTTCTGCTCATGGTGGCGATTGCACATCGTTGAATAAACCCAGGACACATTAAGCCGATTGTGATCAAGGTGTATTTATTAACAGCGGTGACATGTGATTGTGTGCAAGGTGATGACAAATGTGGTGCATGCTGTGACAATGAGTTGACGGTCATGGCTGCGTGATGGTCAAGGTGTACCCATGGAGTTCTATGTCCACAGTCCAACAGACACATGCCATTCACATGGCAGTGTGGGGTAGGATCGTATTACAAGTCAATGCAGTAGGTGGTCAAGGTGGCTGGCTGACTCACTGGCGTTTGGTGCGTGCGAAGTCCTCTCTGGACACCTGTTTCCTCTTCGGACGGCCCCTTCCACGTTTGGTAGGGGGGGGTGTTGATGTTCCGCTGGTGGTGGTTGAGGAGTGCTCACTCGCTGTGGACGCAGGGAGCGCGATGCTGCACGAGCCTGCGCCACAGCAGGTGGTGGCGGAGGTGGTGTTGCTGGCCTTGCTTGTGCCCTCCCCCACCACCAGCTGGCCCATGAGGGCCGCGATTTGGCCCATATGGGCGTCCATGGACCTCAACACCGCAAGGACCTCCCGCGTGTCGCTAGCCGACCTGGCCCATTCTCCTTGGGCCTCTTGATAGGCCCCAAGGACTCTGTCGATTTGCGGCAGGGCTTGGCTCCCAGGCACAGTTGGCGTTGGCCTGGCCCTGCTCCTCCTACCAGTACTGCTGCCACCGACCTGCCCACTAGCCACATTGCTCACCACGGTCCTCGCTCTGGCTCCCAGGGTGGAGCCCGACGGCCGTGCCGACCCTTGCGCAGGGGCTGTGGTGAGGGATGGCGAGGTGGTGGTGGTGGTTGCGGCGGTGGTGGTGGCCGCAACGGCCGTGGCAGCAGGGGTCTGTGACTGGTCAGCAGCCCTGGGTGATGGGTTGGTGGGCAGGAGGGGCCCTGGGGAGCGGTTGTGCCCTGCCACTCCAGATGGGCCTGCTGGGTGGTCCGTGTCCGGAGAGGTGTCCAGCTCCTCTACATCCGTGAGTCCGGGTCGGGGGCTTGCGGACTGGCTGTGCTGGCTGCTGTCACCCTCTCCAGCATCCAGCAGTTCGGCACCTGTGGGGAGAATGAGATGGGTCATTGTGTTGCACCTAGCAAAGTATGTATTGGTTGTCTGACATTCACAGTTCGTGCACTGTCGTGCACAGGTTTCCCAGTGGCGTGTGTGTGGATGTACGATGTGTGTATGCGTGGGCTAGGCAATGGGACTGTGTGATGTGGACATGTGGCATGGGACGGATTAGCAATGCCGATGGGTGTGTGTTGCTATGCTCCTACATTTTGTGGCTCGGGTGTATGCGTGCTCCAGGACCATAGACGATGTTGGGTTGAACGATGGTTTAGGGGGAAGGATGGAACGCTTAGGTACGCTGATGCCAAAAGGGAGTACAGCCCCTAAACGCTCTTGGGTTGAAATATGCTTTTGGGGTACATACTGTGGGTAATGGGTGCAGAACGTGACATGTGTTCTGGCAACATGACAGTGCATAGACAAAGGTGTGTATCTGTCTCACATGCCCGGAATAACTGCTGACTGTTATCATTCATGGACATCACATTGGTAGCATTGTTGTGAGTTCGTGCTTGTTGTGTGCCACACGACGTATTGCAGATGGGCCAAGTCCTTTGTGTGCGTGCTGCCCTGGTACATGTGCATCAGTGCTGTGCTCTTGGGGTGTTGACTATATTATGTGTGTTGTTACTCGCAGTGTGACGTGCGCTTCAGTCACTGCAGGCACTTGATTTGTCATGGGCAGGTATCTTTGCATAACTACTGTATGAGGGCCAGCTGTTCGGATGACATACCTTTCATGACACTGTGACTGAGAGATGAGATGGATGATATGTTGAATGTGCATTGTGTGCCTGTGTGTTTCATGGGTCCAGTTGTCTTTGTGTGCAATATTGTGGTTCCAAGCTGTTACTTCTAGTATGGTCTGTCTTACGTGGGCGTTGTTGTACGATGTGTGGGTGACAGGCAGTGAGGACTACATGGACAGGACTTCGATGGTGTTGCTGATGTGTGTGATGGGTGGCACAGTGCCTGCTGTGTGGGTCTGTGCTCCAGTGGGACTTGTGCATGCAGACGTGGCTCCTTAGGTGTTGCTGTATCTGTGATGGGTCATGTGGGGTTTGACTCTGTTGAACATGTCCGTGTGCACATTGGTCTCATGATTGTGACTGGGAGCAGTGCTGCGTGTTCCTCTGCTACGTGACATGTCCCATGTGTCAGTCGTAGTACAGTCCTCATGCCTACAGACGCCCCGCCCTGTACATTTTCCCACCTACAGGTTGTTTCTCAGTGCGCAATGCAATGGATGCCACATGGTACTGGGAGGGAGGGGTGCTCCACCTTGCTGGTCTGTGGTAGTGGGAGCCTGGTGGGTGTTTTACTTCAGCTGTCCCCCCTCCGACCCACTGTCTTTGTGTTCTGGCTACTTACCTGTTACTTGTCGGTCAGTGCAGCTATGGCGGACACATGGATGTGGGGTGTGCTCCACCTTGCTGGTCTGTGGTAGTGGGGGCGTGGTGGGTGTTTTACTTCAGCTGTCCCCCCTCCGACCCACTGTCTTTGTGTTCCGGCTACTCACCTGTTAATTGTCGGTCAGTGCAGCTATGGCGGACACATGGATGTGGGTGTGGGGAGTGCTCATTCTGGCACATCTGGAGTACAAGGGGACCTGTTGGAAGTTGCGGTGCTGGCTGACTGTACACATGCCCCCATGGTTTTGTTAGTTGGTAGCTTTGGGCTGAGTGTGTGTGAGTGTCTGTTGCATGTGTGGGTGATGTCTTGTGTATTGTGTACTGGACATGGGGGTGTTTGTCCCTAGGAGCTATGGCATGGTGGTAGTGCATGTGATTACATAGCGGTGTGCTGGTATACGTTTGTTTGTACTTACCAGCCTCCACTCCCCCTGGTAATCCGGTGAGGATCTCCGGATGTATGATGACTCGCACCTTCTCCTCTACGCCTTGAATGTCTTGATTAGCGCGGGATTCCCTCCGCCAGTCCTGGCAGCCAGCTCTCGATTTTTGCTCTCCTTCTTCTTGACCACGCTTTTGAGGTCGTTCCACCTTTTGTTAATTTCTCCTCTGTTGCGTGGAACGTTCCCGACTGCATTGACCTGGTCTACGATCCTGCTCCACAACCGGTTTCTGGTGGATAGTGGTGTCTGTTGGACCTGGTTGCCATAGATTTGTGGGTGCACCTTGACGATCTCGTCGACCATGACCGTTAGCTCGGTGGAAGTGAACTTGGGCATTCTGTGTGATGCCATGGTGTGTGTTTTGGTGTTTGTGGTGCTGGTGCGGTGTGTGGTGTGTGATGTGCAGGGGGTTTGTGTTGCCAGTGTTTGGTGGTGGTGGTGGTGATGGGTGTGATAGGTGCGTGTCTGTGGTGTGCTGCTGTCCTTTCTGTCTCGCTGTGTTGTGTGCTTTCGCCCTCAGTTTGTAATGTTGCAGGGGGTTGTGGTCTGTGAAGGGGCTGGTTTTGTACTTACCTATGTGGGTGTGTCATGATGGTCTGTTGTTTTCAGGTGTGTTGTGGCTGGTGTTCTGGGATTTGTTGTTGATTTTTTTGTCCAGGGGGGGTGTTTCCGGGATGTGTACTGTGTTTGGGTATTTGTGCGTGGGTTGCTGTGTGGACTTGTTGGCCATGTTGTGTGTGTTTGTTTTCGTCAGCGGATGGTTTCTGTGCATGGACGTGGCCGCCAGGGCTTCCGCCGTGTCCATTTTCGTCACTGTTGTTTGCGCTGGCGGGCGGTGTATTTGTGGATTTTCCGCGCTCATGTCGGTACGATCCTAATTTCACGGGCGGTGTCTCGGTCGTCAGGGCGGGCGGTTTTGGCTTGTCGTGCGTCTTTCCGTCCGTGGCAGGCGGATGGACTTAGACTCGGACATGGGCGGGCGGTATTTTCTGTTTATTTTCCGCCTCCGGCGGTTTTCGGTTCGCAGCATCGTAATTGCTCGGTCGGTATTCAGACGGTGTAGGCGGGCGGATTTTCGCCACTGTGGTTGATGGCGGATTTTTATCTGCCGGCATCGTAATGGACACCATAGTTGTTAAAAATATCAATTTTTTATTAATGTTATGTATTTTAGTATACATTTTATATGTGTGTGATGTTTGTTTTTTGTCTAAGAATTGTTTGTATTTTTATTGTATGTGTTAAAATTTTAGTAGTTAATAAAAAAAAAATTATTAAATTTTGCGTTTTTAGTTCCATAGCGGGTTGTGGGTTTATAGGGGAATAGGGTGGGAAGTAATTTAATTATATACATTTTATTTATTATTTATAGTCGTTAATAATTTTTTTAATTGATTTTTGCATTATTAGTTCCGTAGCGGGTTGTGGGTTTATAGGGGAATAGGGTGGGAAGTAATTTAATTATATGAAATGTATTGAATAATTTATATTTATTCATATTTGTATAATTGTGATGTTATAGTGTTAAATGTGTAAATTAATCTATTAATAATTGTTTGATAATTAGTTAATTAATTAAAATTAATTAATTAGTAATTAATTATGGTAATTGTGTAATTAATTTTAGGTGTGTGTTGTGGTGTTTATAGGTGTAAATGGTGGGAAGGGTGGGAAGTAATTTATGTTTAATTGATGAATTATTAATTATTTGTTAATTAATTAGTAATTATTAATTATACTTGTGTAATTAATTTTAGGTGTGTGTTGTGGATATTATAGTGTTAAAGAATGTGTAATTAATGAATGTTTATTATCTTTTTTAATGATAATATATTTAAAATTTAATATTAATTATGTTAATTATGGAAATACCATTCAATAAATACAATTTAATAAAAATTTCATTTGTTTTTATTGGTGTGGTGTTACAGTGTAGGAAATAAAAGAAATACATTTATGTTTTAAATAATTTGTTTGTGAATATTTGTTTCTCTTAAATAAATATTGTTTATAAATGTATTTATTATTTTTTAAAATATCATATTTGAAGCTTTTTATTATATGTAATTAACATTATAATATGTGTTATTTTTATATGTTTAATATGTTTAATGGTATATTTTTAAAATATTGTTTATTTATTCTTAAGAATATATATATTTTTTTAATTGTTGAAATGTTATTAGTAATTTTTGTTTTTCTGCTATCCAATACTTTCCCTACTGTTGCACTCACTGGAGAGGGAATAGTATTTTTACCCCTCCGCTATCCAGCACTTTCCTTACTGTTGCATTCACTGGAGTGGGAATAGTAACTTTTACCCCTCCGCTATCCAACACTTTCCCTACTGTTGCACTCGCTGGAGTGGGAATAGTAATTTTTACTCCACCGCTATCCAGCACTTTCCCTACTGTTGCATTCACTGGAGTGGGAATAGTAATTTTTACCCCTCCGCTATCCAACACTTTCCCTGCTGTTGCACTCACTGGAGTGGGAATAGTAATTTTTACCCCTCCGCTATCCAACACTTTCCGTACTGTTGCACTCACTGGAGTGGGAATAGTAATTTTTACCCCTGTGCTATCCAGCACTTTCCCTACTGTTTCATTCACTGGAGTGGGAATAGTAATTTTTACCCCTCCGCTATCCAATACTTTCCCTACTGTTGCACTCACTGGAGTGGGAATACTAATTTTTACCCCTCCGCTATCCAACATGTTCCCTACTGTTGTATTTATTGTGCTGCTGAAATGTACGTTTTATTTTTGTTTTAATAGTTTAATGTTTTAATTAGTTATAGAATGTTTCATTTTATTTTAAATTATTGATATATGTATATATTTTATTTTTATATAATTTTAAAAGTGTATAAATTAAATAAAGATAATAGTTAATAAATTATATTTAAGTGAATCTATGTATATGTATAAATTTTTATGTTTGTTTGTTTATATTTTTTTAAATAAGTTTATTTGTTATATTTAGTTAAAATATATATTAAATGTAAATTATTTAGTTAAAAATATTAATAATATTTAATATATTTTATTTAAGTTATATATATTTTTAAGTCGATATTTTGTACATCTATATTTTTTACTTCGATATTTTTGATTCGATATTCTTGTACTTACCTGTTTAAGTATAGGGAGTCGATATTTTTGCATTCTATATTTTTGAGTCGATATTTGTGTATGTCTATATTTATTACATCGATATTTCATCAGGGAACCGTATCTGGGTGTTGATGTCTCCATATGTCCCCAAGGCCCATGGTATGAAGGAATTCCCCAGGACATCTAAGTCAGGCGATACAACATCGTTCATGTCGCCCCCAATTACCCATCGTCCCTCCGGTAGTTCCACCATTAGTGGGCCCACTGCGCCTAGTACCTCAGGTTGCAGCCCCGTGTGGCATATAGGGAGCACAGATTTAGCCTCCTACCCTCCCACTACCTACTTATCGCTGTAAAACTCCCTAGCGGGTCAATCCAGGATCCGTCTTGGATGAAGGGTAGGGAGTTTTTGCCTAATATTCCAGTGCCCCTGGACCCTGATGTGTATCCACAGTGTGATAGCAGGGTAGATCCAAATCTGTTCAAGGCTTTGCACTGGTTCCACATTAAGTGAGTCTCTTGTAACAGGGCGATATCAGGGAAGTGTCGCCTAAGAATTGCAACACTGTGGCTCGTTTTAATCCGTTGTTGAGGCCATTGACATTCCTTGACCATATTTTTATTGATTTTAGGGCATCCTCAGGGTTCCCCATTACGTCTTCTGTACTCCCCCCCCTCTTCCTCCCCAGTCCCCCCATGCTCCTGCCTGTTTTCGACTTCTTAGTACTTGGATGACATTTGTGTTCTTTGATCCACCCCTGAGCGTCTAACTGATAACTGAAAGCTTTATAACACTAAAACCGTAACCCCCCAGTTAGATCCCCCTCCCCCATCCCTGCTACCATGCTAAATAGGCAAACCATATCCCAACTGGTCTACTTGCAGAGTGCCTGTCGCCCCTTGATAAACTCTTTCAACCACTGGATGGGGTTGCTCAGCTACGCCCAGGAGACGCTTACGCCCGCTTTATACCCAATTTCACATTAATCTTCATTTCGGTGAAGAAGTTTCTGAGACCTGTTTCACTGACATTCGTCCCCCCACCTCACTCAATTGCATACCACCTCCCAGTCTTGTTACGATCCATTACTCTATAGTCCTGGACTGCTGGATCTTCTAGCTCTTTAAGTGTTTTTCTGGTTGTTGGCTGCCAGTTCCGTTGCTGCCAGCTTGCTAGATTGTTTCTTGTCCAACCGGTGTCCGTTTCTTTCATTACTCTCCGGATGCCCTCGTATAGAGCCTGCGCTCTTTCCACCATTTCAGCTCTTGGTACGCCATCTCTCCAGCCAGTTCCACACTTCATCTAGGGAGGTGAAGTGCCATGATTTGCCTTCAAATGAGCTCGCTAGAAAAACGAATACGCTACCGGTGCTTTTGTGAATCAGATCACGTGATTCCCCTGACATATGAACAATGAAGCTAAACAAAACACTCACAATTATGGATTTTTCCGTCCAAATTAGTTTGCACCCACAAAGTAACCTTGGTTAACATGAGGATCAACCTGTGAATTCACAACTCTGGAGGTTCACCTCTCTTTTACATGGCTTATGTATTGAGACAATCAACAGTTTCATTTATGGACTCTGGAAGTTTAACCAGCAACGAGCACTGGCTGTATTGGCAATGTTTTCCATAATGATTTTATTTGTATTAATTTTATGAATCCGTACATTTTATATATGATTGTATGCTTGTTATTTTATGCTTGTTTGTGTTATTTTTAAGCAAGTTTGGCGTCTATTATGTTGTGGTCGAGACTTATCAGCGCCAGGTCCTAACGGGCTCACTTAAGTGTTTTGTTTAGCTTCATTGTTCATACGTCGGAGGAATCATGTGATCTGATTCACAAAAGCACCGGTAGCGTATTCGTTTTTCTAGCGAGCTCATTCATTTTGGTGACCGTTAATGTTTGGCGTCCACACAAGGTAAATGTTACATAGTATGAGAGGGTACGGAGGTTAACTTGGAGTTGGAATCAGAGGGGGTAGTTTTGTAGTAGTTTTACGAGGGTTGGTGAAAGGCAACGAGCACATTGGGGTGTAGCTACTAATTATTTATATGTTCAACCTTAAGGATTGCTGTATCTCACGATGTATCTGACCGTTATTGTTTGTATGGTCACATGTTTTGTGTAAGTTAATAACAGCATGATTCGGAGTGAAATGTATTGGTGATACTGTGTCATTTGTCTTTTTACAGTTACCCCTGAGGAAGGGCACTAGTTGCCCGAAATGCATTGGGTTTTATAATTAACTTAACGTCACGCATCAAGGAGGGGTGAATCCCCACGCGTTGTTTGAAAGGCCTGGATAGGCATTCATTGAATTTGGATGAACACATTAATATCATGGATGATCATTAAGTGATTAACCTTGGAAATAATAAATATGGATTGAACATGAAGATAACGAGTAGAGTTAATTTGTTCGAATAACTCTTTGGTGGCAGTGCAATCTGTGTTGGGACCTGACGAGGTTTCATAATCATTCTCCTTATTGAATTTGTGCTTATGGATGGAACACACACACAGAGTTGCACGCCGTAACAATGAAAAATTTGGAAATAACTTGTGAACAACATGTACCCTTGTTAAACTGGAGTGCATTCTACCACTCTCTTGCACATTTATGATTTGCCTTCTGCCATAATCCTGAGTTTTGCTGGGTACACCATCATGTATTTAAGGTTACGATCGTGAAGTTGTTTTTTTACTGCTTCAAAACTTCTTCTTTGCCTTTGTACAAGCAGGGTAAAATCAGGAAAGAAGCGAATCTGCGCATTCTGGTGTTGTATGTCGCCTTTCGTTCTGGCTGCTTGTAATATAACATCACAATCACGTAGTTAAAAATACTCGCAATAATTGTCCACCACCCGTGCTTGTTGATGCAAAACCTATATACCAAAAAATAGAGACGGGTTTTGTATAAAAAATTAATGCCTTTTGAAAGTTGGTCTTAAAAGGAGAAATATTTTCATTTCTCCTTTCTTTACTGACTTTGCATGTGTGCTGCACTGTAGAGCACACATACAAAGTAGGAAAAGTTTTAAAACTTATCTAGACGCTCGCATTCTGTTGTTCCAATGTGCACGTGTGTTAAATGTTTACCGCAAATTGCGGGTTTGTGTTACATTTTTACCGTGAGTGGCACATATTTGCTTGGAATGGTGTAATGGCAGCATTTCGGGAAGTGACCAGCATAACACAAAATTATGCGAAATACTCAATGTAATTTACATTTCACCCAAGCCTAGTGAGTCCTGGGTATTACGGAGAAGAACTGTGTTAAGCAGCTGTTCTTAATTCAGAAACTGGTCTAGGGCTAGCGGTACAGCCAGACAGCAAGCATAGAAAATCCAGTCACATTTTTAGCCTGGCTTGCTCTGTATAACAAAGCAGCACATTATAACCAGTGCTCTGTTATGTGTTTGGCCACATAAGTCATGCTTGCATAATGAGTGGCCTGCTGATGTCAGCTAATTCCTCTGCCCTTGAAATGAAAATCTGGATTTCACTGCTAATGTATTTAATGAGCATTAGCACACAAGATCTATAATGCAGGTAGTGTGCATTTTCCTTGTGGCAGCAATGCACTCGCTCATGTCTACCATAGAAGATGCACCAATCATACATTCTGGTGTGTCACCAGGTAAATGAACAGGTGTATGCCTAGAGTATAGGTTACACCCTTTAGATTCATCTTTGCCCCATGACCAAAAGTACACTTGATTCGTCCTGCAACGTGATGAAAGAGAGAGCTGCCCCAAGCCACTAACTCTCACTATACCCAAAGGAATGTCCCAATGGGGACTTGCAATAAATCTTGCTAGAGATTCAGCAGGTTAGAAGTAAACCACTATGGGAGAGGTGTGGAGCAGCAGCCAGAGTGGCTTACTCAAGAGCACTGTGCTCACGGTTCGATCCCCAATGGCCCCCCAGCGCCTAGATACCCTCAGGGGTGATAAGTTCGCACTATACAAATGTGAAATTATTATTATTATGCAGTGCAGTTACATTTACACCCTAACTGAGAAGAAAACTAAACACCTCAAAGTCCGCTTGGAGGAAATCATTCTCTTTTGTCCTTTGTACCGAAGAAAAGGGCAAAACAAATATCTGTATTGACCATTAGGTGGCCAAAAAAGTAACACTCACAATCATATTGTTATTGTATCAATTCATGAATCAAACTGTGTATATAAAACTGGGTTTGCATGGAGTGTATCATCATCAGTGTCAGAGGGAATAACAAGTGGAAGATCATAATTTGTTTGAAATGTAGGGGCATATTGCCGATTTATCGGCACTTTAGAGCCACAAACGTGGCGATAGATTTTTCGCCCTATTCCCAAGCTGGTGCAAACTGCTGAAATCGCCAGTTTCCCAGCGATAGCTGCCGCAAAAAACATCGCCACGGGGAGAGCGACAACTAACGCTAATGATATCCAGAGTATGCGTACCCGTGCAAAAACACACGAAAACACCACTTCGCGATATTCTCAATGACCAGCCAGATCGGCGAAGCAATCCAAAAACAGGCGATAAGGCGCGTTAGCAGCAGGGATCTAACACCTGCCTATTACTGGTGCTAAGTAGGATGACAACCTGCAGCAGAAAGGGAGCCCAGCCCAGAGCCACATCTGAACACCAACAGATGCCATGGAGCCAATGATCATGCTGCTTGGAGACCCAAGAGGGCCACAACACCCACCGCCACCACCCCAGGACCCCCCCGGACCACCCCCTCCCGGGCTACTACCTAGGCAGCGCAGAAGAAGACAGCGGACGTTCCTAAAATGCACCAGCCGCAGACACTCAACGCCAGAGGATGCCATTGCCCACCACAGGCTCAAAAGGACATCCATCCCCCGCATCCTGACCTACATTGCCCACAGGCTGACAGTACCAACACAGCGGAGAACCAACATCCCCCCGCAGGCAAAGCTGCTGGCTGTGCTGCACCTGTTGGCCCCTGGTACCTTCCAACCGACAACTGCCAGAGTCGGAGGAGTCTCACAGCCAGCCCTATCAAAGTTCCTCACACCTGTCTTGGATGCATGTCCACAAAAGCAACGGCGGGCCCCTGTATCCACACCACACACAAGTTTCAATTCATAGTGTACCTGCGCAACCAACCCCAACGCCAGCCGTTGCCTGACGCCTCTGTGCTCCAGATCCAAGATTGTGGTCACTGAAATGGGGGTGCGCCAGGTAATGAAGTCCAGTAGTCAACAGTAGTGTAAACAGTTCTTTAATACAAATACATAAATCAACAATACGAAAAGCTCAGCCAACGCGTTCCATTCCCAACGGGGAACTTCATCAGGGCAACGTGTGGATTCAATAAACTGCAAAAGCTGCGGGAACTCCCCAATACAATTCCATATTCCGAAAGTCAGCATTCCGAAACCTGTTGGATAAATGGTGACAATGGTCAAGCGTCCGTATAGCCACAAACGTAATCTGGCACAGTGTATTGCACTTGGACAAACCGGAATGCTGACAGGCATGATAAATCCTGCACAAAAGGACCGTGACAGAAGTCCGTGTGGTCGTAACCTTCATAGGAAAGAAAAGGAAGGTTATGACCACACGAACTTCTGTCACAGTCTCATCATGGAGGATAATCGTACCTGTAAGCATCACGGTTTGAAACAGCTTGATACCCCTGCACCTTCACTTCCCCCACACTGCGCAGGAACAGCTGGAGACCAAGCAAGGGAACTATGCCATAGCTGGCTTCCCACATGTGTTGGGGGCAATTGACTGCACACATGTACTACTTGTGCCCCCTGCCAACACTGCACACAACAACTGCAACAGAAACCACACACATTCCATCAATGTGCAGGCAAAAGTGGACCACCGGGGCCTGTCACGAATGTCGTTGCAAACTTCCCAGGCAGTGTGGAAGACCTAGGACATGTAGCTTTGTCCCCCCCCTGTAAGCATGAGCGGAGTGGCCTTGGCCGGCGTATGTCGTGAACCAATAGCCCGGGGCTCTGGGCGTTGTTCAGTTCCGGGATGGCCACCAAAGTAACTACTGCGTGTGTCTCTGTGTCCGACATATCCTGTCCATAGGCCTACACACACGTGGCCGACCACCTCCAATGGCCAGATTGACACTGGAGACGAGGTGGCTACGTCCCAAGCCAACCCGCGCACATTTCGTCATCACATGCAGGGTCGTGTCTGCCAGGGCGGCGACCCCCACCCAACCAGGAGGCCGCCGCCATGACCGGTGGTGCCTGCGTGATCCTGTATGCCTGCTGCACCCCAGCCCTGGTCCCCAGACCGGTCCGCCGCCCTGCGATGACTGGCTGCCCCTGTGCACCCAGGCCTCAATGCTCACCTCCCGCCACCAGCGTGTCTCCAATAGGGCCCACCACGTGCCGGTGTTACCTCCTCAGCCGGTTGCTGGTTTCCGCGCCACAGGCCCCCAGCGCACCCTGCGGCACCGCACCGCGGAGTCATGTGTGTGCTGCCAGCTGCCTTCGGCATACACTGCAGTCCAGCAGGGCTCCCAATCCAAATCAAATCTTAATTGGCAGGACGGCGTATCGAGGTCTAGGCATCATCGCAGGCTGCACACCCAATCAGCTCTTCAGGTCCCCCTACCTCAGTGCACCGCAAGTCATCGTCCCGTGGCGGTAGGCCTCATGCCGGCCGCAGTGCCTCGGGTGCCACCAACTCTGTGCAACGCAAGTCATCGTCCCGTGGCGGTAGGCCTCGTGCCGGCCGCAGTGCCTCGGGTGCCACCAACTCTGTGCAACGCAAGTCATGGCCCCTTCATGATTGAGTCTCGTGGTGCGGACGCCATCATGTCACCTCCGGCAGTGGGGAATGTGATGGGGTAGGCCCCTTTTATTGGCAGGGTCACATGTCCTGTGACGCCTGTGCTGGATGGGTGTGGTGTGGGTGTAAACCAGCCCTCAGGGAGTGGCTGTGGCATGCTGACAACTAGACCAGTGATCAGCAGATAACTACAGGGAAGACCTGGGTCATGTAGCTTTGCCGTCCCCCCCTGTAAACGTAAAGGAGTGGGCTGGGCTGGCGTATGCGGGTCCAGCGTAGGGGTGTGAACGATGAGCCCGGGGCTCTGGGCGTGGTTCAGTTCTGGGCTGGACAAGAAAGTAACGAATGCGTGTGTCTCTGTCGTGGTGTCGGCGCCACCCGGACCGCAATCGGCAATGTTGTACCCTGTGACTCGAGTCCCACGACATGAGCAACATGGACGTAAGGGGGAATCACTGACCCTACATTCATCCATACTTTCATACTTGAATGATCATGGACATGACACATCTGTGTGTATTTGTATTTATTTATTTAAGTGTTTTGTCTTTGAAAAAAACCATTACAGCAAGCAACATTAGCAGCACTAATAAAAATCATTGATAGAATTTTAAAACAGTCAGTCTTTGTTCTACATCTAAAATGCAATTAAAAAAATTCTTTTAAAATTGAAAAAACGATGTCATTATAAGAACCTATATGTAAAACAGCTTATTTTCTTTACAAGTTTTTTGTATTGTTCCAGCAATTCTAAGAATCTGTTTGGGTCTCCACAGGATTTTGACCAATTTCCTTTAAATACAGATTTAAAAGTTTTACCCCCCTGCAGACTAGGGGGATTGAGGACTCACCAAGCCAGGTGGTTACTGCTTCTCTACTTGTTCGAATATTCATGTTGTTAAATATTTCTTTTAATAAAATCTTCCTTTCTTTTAGTAGCTTTGGGCATGCGCAGAAAATATGTTGAAGTGATTCATATTTATACCACACAGTCTGCAGTCTCGGTTTTGCCTTTGATCTTTCCATGAAGGGATAAGATCCTTTGTTTCCCACATGCCGAAACGCAGTCTCATGAATTGATGTTTTAAGGTCAAAGAAAAATGGGCTGATAAATATTCCTGGGGCTTCCTTGTGCCATATGAGCTGATCATCGTCCAGGCGTGACGTCTTTGTAATAAAGTATTCTCATCTGTTGAATTTGACAAGAGTTTTATTGTGGTGTTGATTAGTTTGTTAAAGGCCATTTTCCCAAAGCTGGCGTTCCAGATGTCTTCAGCACGCAGGTCCTCTATCGCCTGGCTTAGATAGCAACCCCAGGATCCTTGAAGTTTGTTTGCTTTTTGATTATCTATTTCTTTCCAGCACAGATGGTCAATGGACCCGATTTCAGATGCACGCAGCCTCCAACATAGTTTGATAAATGCACCTTCACTCCGGAATATTTGGTTTGGCAGTCCGAACTCAAGACACACTTGGGCAGGTGATGCACTTTGCTGGATGTGGAAAACGCTTTTATAAACTTTTGTTTGTATCTTATTCAAGGCTGAGATTTCACGACCTCTCATTATTTCTGTGCTGTAGGTTACTGTTGGCATTAACTGAGCGAGCATGACAGATAGTAGGTTGCCGTGGGATGGACAACTTAGTTTCTTTTTTAGTAGTTTAAATCCATATATGAGGTTTTGGGTTTTGGTCATCATTGCGGTGAGCTGTGATTTATAACTCAATTTTTGTTCCACCTTAAATCCAAGATATTTGTATGAGGCAACTGCCTCTACCTTGTTTCGCTCGAGGTGCCATATGTATTTCTTATATTTAGCGTCCACTAGCAGTACTACCTTTGTTTTAGATAGATTTAATTCTAGCCCTTGCACTTCCATGTATTTGGCTAATGCGCTCATTCCACGTTGTAAACCGATTGGAGTTTGACTTAGTAATACAATGTCGTCTGCGTACTGAAGGCACCTGATTTCCTCATTAACTAATGATGGTGGATGGCTGTTACTTTTCTGGAGGGCATCTTCGAGGTCAGATAAGTACAGATTGAAAAGGGTGGGGGCTAGCACGCACCCCTGTTTCAATCCGTTGTGAGTGTCTATTTTCTTTGTTATCCTCGAGCCGTCCCCTATTTTTACCCGCCTCCAGGTGCCTGTGTATAATTCTCTGATGGCATTTAATAACTTTGTTGAGATACCCCAGCTGTCCAATTTTTCCCATAGTCGTTTCCAGGGTACACTGTCAACATCTGTGTGAATTTGAATGTTTTATTCACATTCAGTGGAGTGTTGAAGCTGGAGCAGTACAGGGCCATGCAAACCCCACTTTACATTGTTGCCCCGTGGAGGGCCAGCCAGAGTCCTTCAGGGAATGACAAGTTCATCGGAAGAGGAAGAGTTCAGTCCACAGTCTGATTGCTGTGTCATTGGTAACCAACAGAATATGGCAGTCCATGTCGAGGTCCAAGGTGAGTGTCGCAGAGTGTATCGGGGGACAGTGGAAGGTGATGATGCAGAGGGCAGAACCAAGCAGAAACAGGCCATATGGCGGAGATGAATGCTACCGCTTCCTCCTTACCACTATGGCAGAATCATCCGCATCTTCGTCCTCTGATGTTTCATGTGCCTCACATGTGGGTGGTGGTGTTTTGCCTGCATCGCTGTGTGGCACTGACACATCAGGGGCTGGAGGTGGAATCTCTGCCGCACTGTGTGGCAGTGACACATCAGGGGCCGGAGGTGGATTGTCTGCCTCACTGTGAGGCACTGACACATCAGGGGGCGGAGATGTGGATGTAGAGGCAGCAGCAGCATTCATCGGCACCAGGCCTTGTGGCAGCAATGCCATGATGAGGGTCTGCAGGGCATGGAAGATCCCAGCTACATCTCGCTGGTGTGCAGCCGTGGCAGCCATTCTTTCCGCCTGCATCCGCTCCCTGATCTCCATGATCCTCCGCATGTGTTCCAACTCCCGGCTGACATCGCTGGAGCCACTCTGACTAGACAGTTGTTCTTGTCTCAGAGTCAGGACTCCAGCGATGTCAGCCATGGATCGTTGGAGAGCATGGAGCGGACTGTGGGTGTCCATTAGGGACTGTAAGTGGTCCCTGATGGGACTTAGACACCCACTTATGGCATCTAGTTTGGCTGCCCTGAGGTCGAACCCCACCCGCACCTGTTCAGCCATCTTCTCCTGGCCTGCTAACACACGGCGTTGGAAGGCCATGTGTTGTTCGTGGGGGTCCTGGGAGCCAGCCGGGGTGGTGGGTGCTTCTTGCTGTGTGGTCTGTGCAGGGGGTGGGGTCTCCTCGATGCAGCTGGGCTGCCCTGCTCCTGGAGGTGGGTTGCCGAAGCTGTCCATGAGCTCTTGGAGGGCTTCGGTGTCGAAGGCGGGGAGGTCCTCTTCATCATCAGTGTAGAGATGTTCGGTCTGGTCTGCAGGAGGTGTTGATTCTCCCTCTGCAATGTGAAGGGGAGATGCAGTTTAACATTGTGTTCACATGTATGTTGACGCATTGTACAGGTTTACAAACAGACTGCATGACAATGTACATTGTGACTGTTTGGGAGGAGCTGCCTATTTGATGCGGGACAGTGGACATATCGACAACATCACGGATGTATGTTTGTACTTGTACATTATCATCTCACATTTCCCTGCTATGCCAAATGTGATTGGCCGGTTTCTACACACAAGCGGCACCAGTTGTGTCCTCTGTTCTGTTGTGAACGTGTTGTATTTTGTACCACATTGTTGTCACAGTTGATGTGCTCTGATTGTTATGTGTGTGTGCTGCATTTTGGGTGTGTCGCCCCTGCAGCTCTGATTTTGCTGCCCCTTATCCCTTCCAGGCAGTGTGCCTTTGACTTCTGTGCTTATACAGTGCTGAGATGTTGCATACTTGGGTAAATTGGGCTCTTGGTGGGAGTTGGTACTCTGGGGCATGGTTTGTCCACAGATGTGTTGTTGACGTCAGGGGTTGTTTGTGCACGTGGATGTGTCAGAGTGTGACCTGCTCCTTTACGGATGTGGTCCACACTCAGCCTCCTCAGTGTTGTGGCGTGCAACATGTCATGATATATTGACCGCAGCCATGCTATCCGTCATGCAGTGTTACTTGCATTGTCAGTGTGGCTCACAGACACGCCGCTTTGCTGGGTTTGGCACATGTGGATGGGTTGGTTGTGAAATTGGTGATGTGTGGAAAGGGCCCCCTCTGGGCACATAGTCGACGGGGGCCTACTTGCTGTTTCTAGGTGTGCTGCAGTGTGCCAAGGGGATCAGGGACATGATCCAGAGTCATTGTGTGTGTGCACTGTGTTATACTTAATTGTGCATGTGTGCCATTGTGCCCATCTCCCCCCGTCCCCCCAGTCCCTGGTCATTACTCACCCTGTTGCTGTTATGTCAGGTCATGTTGAGCAGTGTCCGGTCCCCCAACTCCTGCCACCGTCTCCACACTGATGACTGTGGACACCATTTCCTCCATCTCATCCAGCTCCTCCTGTGGCGCTGGACTCCCACGTCCAGTCTGCATTGCTGCCTTCTGGTTGTTGCCGAGTTTCTGCTTGGTTTTGCGCTTCACATCATTCCAGCGCCTCTTGACCTCTTCCATTGTCCTCCTCAGCACTCCGACTGCATTCACCTTGTCCATGATGGACTGCCATATTCCATTTTTTGTTGCCAATGACACAGTAGAGGTGACGAACAGTTGTTGATGGTGTTCTATCACCTCCGTTATCAGGATAATGTTTTCCTGAGGACTGAACCGCGTCTTCCTCTTCTTCTTCTCCTTGCCCTTCCCTGAACCCCAGGTCCCAGGCTGGTCCTCCATGGGGCTTGTGGGGTTCTGGTTGTCCTCTGTACTTGCTCCTGCTCCCTCCATTGTGTTTCGCAGTTTCTTTGGTTTTGTCTGTGTTTTTTTTTCCGGCTTTTATAGTGATTTTTCCCGCCTGACGTGTCTGAATTGCAGGCCTGGCGCAGCTTATCGCTGATTTTTTTATCGTGGTTGGCCCATCGCAACTTTTTTCACGTTCACCTTTGGATTTTTATCGCCGTCCCGATGATTTTATCGCGGACATTTGACGCGTTATCGGGATACTATCGCATTTTAACGCCATGTTGGGAATACGACGTTATCATGGCGTTATTTTCCCACGATGGACGGCGATATGTAAAATTGCGTTAACCTATTTTGGCGATGATTATCGCACGTTCTTGAGAATATCCCCCGTAGTGTTTCAAAGTCCCAAGCTCTGCTTTTGGATTTAAACACTGCCGCCACTTTCCAGTTTTTAAATAAAGTTATTTCGAACTCCCTAGATATATGTATTGATGATATTTTCTTCATTCTGACACCAGACAAGACCTTGTCCAACTTGCACATGCTGAGTTGCAGCAGATTTAACAACATCCCATCTACACAAAACTATAGAAAAATGAATTTCCCATGCAGACTCACTGGAATTTCTGAACTTCTCCAGCTCTCATTAGGCATTCCCTGTATTTAAGAAAAAGTAAATGTAATCCTACAATGGCCATCCACAAGTAACATAAAGAAAGTGCAAAGCTTCCTTGGCTTTGCCAAATTTCACACACAATTTATTACACGTATTTCTGATGGCGTTACTCCTGTCACTAGCCTCTTACTAAAAGGAGAAAAGTTTCTTTGGTCTTAGGAAATTGAAAAACCTTTCAATTGTTACAAATGAGGGTCACCACAGCTCCTAACCTGTGCCATAATACTCCAAACTCCACTTCATTATCTAAGCCAATGCATCACATACCATTGCTGTGGGGGCCTTATAGCAAAGGGACAAAGAGTCAGGACAGGTGTACCCTGCAGTATTCTTTGCTCACCTACTCACTACAGTTGAATAAAACTGCACAATATCTGACGGGGCATTACCTCCTTAGAGCTAAGCACATAATAACAATTGACGCTTATCATATACATTTAATTTTTTTTCCATCACCAAGTGCATTATCCACTACACTATTCCTTTGGATCTTCTACACCAATAACTATGGTTCCATTATCGCATTCCATTCTGGGAGCAAGAAAGCCAAGGCGGGTGCATTTTTTAAACTTGAGCAATCCTCACGACATGACGGTAACATACCTGCACTGCATTTCTCCTGAAAACAACAGTGAGGGAAATAGTATCATCAATTAGTTCTTGCATGATGTACACCACGAAACATGTGCTGTTGACAAAGATTGCTAGTTGTCCAATGATACTTGTTCAACAACAATTGTTTCACACAGCAAGCATCTTGGCTAGTTACAACCGATCTCAATCCGACCTCAGCCTGGACCAGGTCCACTGTAATTATGTGGTTCTGTGGCTGCCATGTTTTATACTTAATTGTGATTTTATTGCATGTACTAAATAATCCAACATTGACTGCACAATATTTAATGAAAAAGTAGTTTTTTGCTCAAATGCAAGAAAATTTATGAGAAAAGATATCACAACACATTGTGCCATGCAGGAGCAGTCACTTAGCCAAGTTTAACTGGTCACATTTGTGTTGATGATTGCCGTGTTCATGTGTTAAACCATTGATGAGGTGAAAATTTAGCCCCAATAGCATTAATGAGTGAAATGTCAAACTAGTGAAATAATACTTCCCAAATTGTATCACACTATACATTTAATTTTCTATTTCTTGATGGATATTTTAGTCTACCCCCACTCTGGTCCTCTTTTGCTGCATATTTGTAGTGACATTGGCCTGGGCACATCATGACCATGAATAGTATAAAATGTCCACCCCTACAAGGACATACTACTGTTGAAATGGTTATTTACCTCCTCGCAAAAATGGCACACTACAATTTCTTGAAGAGACTGCCCACAACCTTGACATGTATATAGGTTTTTGTGCAATATGTTGACAGCTGGACTAACAACATTCAGTCTTAATCATTGATAGAGTACCTCAATTCATCTCAATTTCAGGAAAAAATTGTGATCACATTTGGACATTTACTACTCCCTGTTCTCTCCCTCTCAACCCCAAGGGCATGGACAAACTGAATAGTTAAGCCATCTTACTTAGGCACAGTATTTCGGCTGTCACTTAGCAAACAGAGAGGATGATTGGGTAGGATCTCTCTCATTAGTGGGTAGGTAGAAAACATGTTTATTGGGACAATTGTCCATAAAACATTCTAAAACAATAAAAACATCTATACAATATAAAATTGACTTAAATCCACCTGTTCCTTCCATAAACCTTCCACCCTACTACAACCCATCCTTAAAGCTCTGTTTGACAGTATTTATAAATCAAGCAATTCCTACTGCCATGTCTAAATAGCACATTTCAGACAGAAGCTCTATTGCTTACACCCTTTGCACTGTTCTATATTTTAAAAACAAAAGTCTTACAAACTTGATCCGGATAGAGATATAAAAAACACAATCTATACGTATGTGTAACAAGGAACATTTTACATTCAGGGGCAAAGACAGAGACCGTTGTTATCCTGGACCATAATACATCAGATGTGGGATGAGTAGATAGTGTTACATACCACTCTCACCCTTAAAAAAATGTAACTCCGCAATCTGGGATCGGGTAGCTGCACCGGGTAGGGCTGGCTTGTTTGGATGCCTGTCTCACCAAGCATTTCATTTTCTGGCACGCGAGATCAAACTAGCCATTCTCTTTAATATGATGGTTTGCCCGTGACCCATGATTCCTAACGTTTATGGATATACAGCTCAACACATAAATCAAAATTTCATTAAACCAAGCAATTCTGTTCTCATAGCTCACAGAGAAAACCTCAGTATTTTCTGTTGATTGGTATGCAGCTAAAAGCTGAAGATGGGTAGGGTCTAAATGAGTTGAGATCCTCCGTATGCAGGATACTTCCAAAGGCAGTACCTTCTCCACAGACACTGGCTTGTAAAGACAAAGAACAGACGACGTGGCCCAGATTTTGCTACCGTCATACGCTGCCACTTTAAAGTCTGAGAGGAGTCCAAAGTGGCAGACAGGCATACACATATAATAAATTGAGTCCACTGAAAGGCCCTGCTTGAACATTGTGGCTGCTGGCATATCATTTTTAAATTGGCCATTCAAGCAGACCAGACCATTGTTCACCAGCCATTGGCTCAGAGCTTTGGCCTCCCGCTTGATGGTGCCAGAAGGGAACGAGGCTTGAGCAATGTTGCAGCAATCCAGAACATCCTCCATTTATAAATCCACCTGGGCAGGGAACAGACGAGCATTGAATTCCCCAGCCAATATTATGATTGTTTCTGGAAATTTTGCTAAAATATTCTGAAAAGTTTGGTCAAAAGATTCCAACGAGTCGTTCAGTCTCGGGTACTCTTCCCTGTGGATATATACATTTATAAAAAGAAAACACCCACAAACATTATTTCTCAAAACGGGAAACAACCATTACATCGCATGCATTTCAATGCATGCGATAACAACGCGGTGGTTACAACGCCCGCGTTGTTACATCGCAGTACATTACAACGCAAGTCGTTACAACAACTTGCTGTAGGGGGCGCGCTAACCTAAGGAATAGTATAATTTACTATTCCAACACCTTCCCTACTGTCGTGCACACTGGAGTTGGAATAGTAAATTATACTATTCCGAAGTCCAGCATGCCCCCTACAGCAAGTCGATGTAACGACCGCGTTTTAATGTCCTGCGTTGTAAACGCATACGATGTAAGGTGCTATATTCGCATTTATAACACATTTATAACCTGCAGTGGTTTCTTAATCACCTTGGTAGATATTAAGGGCCTATCAAAGGGATGAGGTGTAATCTGCTCTCACTGGGAGCTGGCTAACCCACCATGCATGGTTAGAAAAGAGGAGGGGATAGACTTTAATTTAGAGGTAGACGAATTAGGCTTTCTTCTGGGGGGCCATCTGTCTTGTAGGCTTGTCTTGGACAAATTATCTTCTGCCTTAATCATCATATGAGCGATGCAAGGTGACATTAATGAGACTTTTGATACTTCCCTTCCCTGCTCCCCGCAGAGCCCCACAGAGATTAAGTCATCCGTGGATATCCCTAAGACCGAAGTGATTTGGTGGAATATATGAAGAATTTTCAGTGATTCAAGGGACGTAATAGCCTAGATTTTTCCCCCAGCGATTAATATCCAACAGCATTTCAGAGGGGCTTGGATCGGACTTAGATAAGTTCTCTTACCTAGTGGGGGTTCTTTACTATTCTTTCTGGTGCCCAGTGGCTGGGGCACCTTTACAGTGCTTGGCACCGGAGACTTTTTACATAGTATGGTGAAGCCAATTAAAGGCTAAGGGGTCGTAGATGCCCGGACTCTGGCATGAGCTTTTGTTGTGGTCTGTGTACGAGTGGATTAGTCAGCTAAAGTGCCACTAGGTGACGAGGGGGACCTTAAATGCTGTTCTTGTCACGGGACCCCTTGGCAAAGGGGCACAGACCTTACCTTCATTCTTGGGCACTTTCCTTTACCTACACATGGTTTATGGGGTCTTAATGTTCTTCTCAATCCTCCAAAGCACTGAGAAAGATAGTAACTTGAGGAGAACTTAAGGGGTCCAAATAGGTATTGCTTTTTCCTAACTAGCGCTGGACGCTTGGAGATATAAACTGGGGCCTCCGGTACAAGCGAAGCCGCTTTCTCTTCTGATGTAGTTGACCATTGACCCGTCGATGCTCCGGGGGTGCATTAGATCCCTTTCCCTTGCTTACAGCTAGAAAACCATTATTGGAAGTTCAGACAAAATACCTTTCAAAAACTTTGATTGGTCTACCTGATTTGATTTTACAGCCACAAGAGTTTCTAGGATGCCGTATAAAATCTTTTGCATAAGCAACATTATGTCCTGCAGAGATGAGGAGCCGGTCAGCTGAATATTGATAGAGGCTCCCAGAGAGTCTTGGGTTGCATTGGGTGCCCCAGGTGGGGAGCCCTTCTGAGACAGTAGAACACTTTGATCCAAGGAAGATATGTGATGTCCAGACTGTGAGGCCCCAAAACCTTCCGTCGTCAGAGGAGTTAGCGAAATATTAAGGCGGGGTGCAGATGACAGTCTTTGGCCTGCAGGGAGACCTCCAGAGTATTGTCTGGTTGGTCGGGATTATCTGCCAAGGACACTCCCCTCTTTTTGTAGATGGGGGACACTGGAAATCCCATTTCCCGCACTTGATGGAGAATGTGAGCCAATGTTAAAATGTTTGGTGACAAAGTTCCTTATCGATGTGGTCAGGGGCAAGTGGAGAACATTCCCATTTGATAAGTAACTTAAGTCAAGCAGGACGCTTCTCCTTTTCCCCCCTGCCTTTCTCCTTTTACGGAGCCTCCCATGAACTTTCCTTTTTGAGCTGTTAGGCAGAGATCTGTTTTGACGAGGCACTGGGGGAGACCTGAAAGGAAGAATCCATGGTAGGCAAGGGGGAGAATACCACAGTTAAATGAGGACCAAAGAGAAAGATACAAGCAAAATAAGAAGAAAGAGACACTTACATCCTCCTTTGGCATGCCCCCGGATTACCACTGCCACCATCGCTACCACACCTTGCTCTGCTCAGTGCTGCTTAACAGTCTGAATAGTCTGAAGAGCATGGAAGAAAAAAGTTGTTTCCTACCAGGAAACTCCTAAAAATGTGTTTCAGTGGCGGCAGGTCTGTGTGAAGGAGAGAAGCTGCATGACTTTGGGGCACTGGACTTTATGTGGGGGTCCTGGGTCAGGCTCGGGCGAGAGGCCCTCCCTCCCACCCTGCCGCATGTCTAAACCCCTGGCTCCCGAGGGGCTAAATCACAATGGAGGAAGGGGGCCTAAAACGCCAGCCAGTCAGCCTAGAACCCAAGCTCCTCTGCCATGTGCTCCCTCCTAAGCAGCTTGACGAAACTGACTGCCTATGTCACCTCCACCGGTTCTTCGGGGGTCCCTCGTCCCCGTCGAAAAGCTTGCCCGTCACCCTCTGTCCCCTCGATTCTGGGGCCACTGGCCATCTGGCGCTGCAGCATCCCTGGATGTCTCCAGACAGCACTGGGGCTTCAGCACTTGACTACGCTAGGCTGAGAGGTTGGACACGAGCCAGCGTCGGAGAAGGTGGAAGTGAGTGGGCTGGCACAGCAGGGCTGGGCTGCAGGACGGAACTGCAATGGTTGGTGGATTTTGCCATAAAAAATGCTCCCTATGTGACTTCGAGTTTGTATCCACCTAAACATGTTACCTTTGGAAATATCAAACAAAGTTGAGTGTCTTCTGTACCAGACCATCAGAAAAAAACAACTGTAACTCATTCTTTAATCAGCTAGAAAGAAAAAAGATGATTACAAGAACTATTTTGATGAGCACCATCATCCTAGTCCCTACATGCATGTGGGTGAGAAGGTGTGGTTACCTACATGGTGTCTGCACCTGAAATGACCACAGAAATTCTCCCATGTTATAGTGGGCCATACTAGGTCATCCATACAATCAGTGCAGTTACAGAAAAGTTATAGTTTGCTCCATCATTGTTTCAACATTACCCATTCACCCCATATTAAATATTTGCCCTTAAAATAATGTTTTGAAAACACACTGCATATACTGTACCCTTCTTGTAGTCACTGATGAACAATCTGAGTAAGAGGGCCAAGGAAGTGTTAGATTTTCTTGATTGACTGGTAGAGATATGGATCCAAAGGTGCCAGTAGTTCCTTTTCACATCCTTTTCTAGGTGTACCCGGCCCCTGCATAATATCCTGCTAACTCACAGTCAGATGGGGCATTATGGAGGGGAGTACTGCACCTGTGCCACACCTGTTCTCCAGACACAACTGGTGCTGTGCCCTGTCCTCAACTCAAAAACACCTCTCACTCTGGGTGTGAGTGGCTACGGTCATTAGCAACTTTTGATATTCCATGGCAAGGTGGCTCTGTGTGGCATAGTAAATCTCACTTAAGGGCTTACATTGCCCTTGAGTCACCTTGAGTGATGCAATGGCAATGCAAGCCCTTGATAAATCTGGCCCTAGTTTTTAGGTCGAGCATTCAAGACCTCTTGTATACACTGTAGTATATACGTATATGTGTAGGTACTTTGTGGGCTCCGGAGATCAGCCTTAGGACTTGTCTGCTTCCGCTTAAGGACTTTTTTTTCTGTTCAACTGCCTCTATTTAACTGTCTTGATAGAAAAGGACCAGTAGAGGTCAGTAAAATACCAGAATTGCATTCTGCTTGTTCAACTGCCTCTATTTAACTGTTTGGATTGAAAACGACCAGTAGAGGTCAGTAAAATACCAGAATTGCTTTCTGCTGGGGGACTTTCTGTTTTTTAATTTTTCTGGCACCTGCCTCTATTTAACTTTCTTGATAGAAAACGACCAGCAGAGGTCAGTAAAATACCAGAATCACTTTAGCATTCTCTAGATTCCAGTCCATAGAAATTGTCTTCCAGGAGCACCGTAGACAATAATATTTTTTTTAAATCTTGTATTTTCAGTGATATGACCACCGAAGGCCCTGATTTTATATTAAAAACAGAGCTTTCAACCATACCATTTCCTGCTGAAAGGCAATATTTCTCTCCATGTGTTCCCATTCCTGGCGTGTCACGCAGTTTGGGCCTTACTTTCCCTCCATGTTAAAGAACAGTAGATGTTTCAGCACCCAGGCTAATGTGCTGCATAGCTAAATACACATAAGGTCCCAAAGGTGAGACCGATTGCATTGCAAATGCTTGTTTAGGTAATCCTCATTCAGTCATAGGTTAAAAAAGTAGCAAGTACATTTTGCATCTGGTCCGATTAGTATTTCAGTCTCACCATGAGCTATGAATAAGCCCATGCAGAATTTTTTGTAACTCCTACATAATTTGCGTAATTTGCACACTTTTGCATTCTGTAAATTTTACAAAGTCTGGCGCAATTCTTTGCAGTAGAGGACTTGTTTGAGCAAAAATGTCTTGAGGGAGACAGGCTCAAGTAGAAAATATGTCAGAAGAGACCGTTTCTCTGTGAATTATTACTCGTGTGGCAGAAAATATGTGCATAAGAAACATTTTCTCTGTGAAATAGTCCCCTTGCTTTCATCTCATGTGACTTTTGAACACGAGGTATGCCCTCATGTTAAATTTTACTTGAGATACCTGAAAGTGCATAATTTTGCATTAGTTTCCTGTCGTTATCAGTATTTTTTTTTGGGGGGGGGGGACAACACTATTTCGCACACACTTAGCTAGCTCGTCAGGCCAAAAAGTGCTTCTTTAGGAAGTTTTGAATTTGATCTTCATAAACGTGCCTTAGTCCAAGGGTGAATTTTTGGGACTCGGATAAGGTGACAAAATGATCCCGGTGGATACAGAATCCAACTTTATCCCACTAAAAGCTCTGGCTGCAACAAACCAATGCCTATAGATAGGATTCGGATCTGATGTTTCTGACTTTGAGGGAACACTGCCTGATATTG
Organism: Calotriton arnoldi; assembly: GCA_963921515.1. Lineage (NCBI taxonomy): Eukaryota > Metazoa > Chordata > Amphibia > Caudata > Salamandridae > Calotriton > Calotriton arnoldi. The sequence continues at coordinate 49,111 of CAWUFW010011807.1, forward strand.
CCTTGCCACACTGGAAAAATTTGATTTTCAGACTTTTGACCAATGTGACCTGCTAGGCCTAGTTGACCCCCGCACTTTGAGGGAAGAACTTAAATCACGCCTAGATCTTGGTCAATTGCAACTATTGACTAATGTTGCCACTTTATGTTTTCTTGGTATTTTTATTTTTTACTCACAACATTTAAACAATGTACAACTGGTTCCTTTGTGAAAATTTTGGTGACATTATCCCAGGTTTTCCAGAAGAAACTGTGGGGCATATTCTCAAGTCCCTATCGCCACGGGAATGTCACTTTTTTTGATGTTTCCGTGGCGATATGGCCAGCGCCCTATTCTCAAGGCAGCGTTAACCAGCTTAACGTGGCTTAAAGCCACGTTAAGTGGCTTAACACTGCCTTGAGAATAGGGCCCCTTTCACGCTAAACTTAGCGTGAAAGGGGGCGTGCAGTGGGTGTTGCGGTGGGCGTACCACCGCAACACCCATTGAATTCAGCGCTGCCGCCTATTATCAAGGGCAGCGATAATAGGTGGCAGCGCCGAACTTAAGACCAGAAAAATCCTGGGCTTAAGGTGACGAAATGAGGAGAAATGCTTAATTTCTCCTCGTTTTTGCTATTTTCATGTGTGCTGTCTTGTGCAGCACACATGGAAATAGCAAAATGCCATGGTTTGTTTATGTGCAGGAAGGTGTCACTGCCTGTACATAAACAAACCTTTTAAAGAAATGCTGTTTTGTAACTTACATGTGTGCTGCATGAAGCAGCACACATGTAAGTTACTAATCGGCATTTTAGGTTTTTTATGTGCAGGAAGGGACACCTTCCTGTACATAAACAAACCTCCCTGCTCGCAGACACCCTTGCACTCTGGTGCAAGGGTGCCAGCGTTGGCGTTAAGTCGTGAGACTTAGCGCCGTCGCAGGGGGAAACGCCAGGCTGCACCACATTCTTGAGAATAGGGTGCAGCCTGGCGTTTCCGAAGTGGCGGTGAGAGGCGTTAAGCCAAGGAGGCTAACGCCTCTCACCGCCACTTCCTCGTGAATATGCCCCTGTGCTTTTACCGGGAATATTGTAGTATTGTTAAGCTATTGATGTCCTCCTGCCAAATTAATAAGTCAAAATCTTACATTCTGCTCTGTTGTTGAAAGCCACTTTATCAGCTTTAGGACTTTTGGATTTATTATTGCTATCATTGCAAGGGGGGATTTATATTTTTGTAATGCTTTGTGGGTATCCCTTCATGAAAAATGGAATTATTATAGTTGGTATACGATTGACCTCCATGTCAAAACACATGCAGGTTCATTTTGTAGGAATTAAGTGAGCAAGTAAAACCTATGGCCACAAAAGTGTTAATCATTTTATATACTTTCAATTAGGCAGATTGATGTTAGGGAAAGCAATAACCACCAGTTGCCAACACATACCATTGCTTGCAAAAAGTTCAGAACAAACATAAAAATCCTGTATTACATTATGCAATGTGCCTTATGGACAGAGATGCAATAATGAGGTAACCAGTCTTTTGGCTGCTCAAGATTTTAAGAGTCAACGGGCATCATTCTGACAATCACACAGAAAGATGCAAACAGTTTGCTCCTTATCATAACCGTTTGCACCAAAGGAAGAAAAGGTAGAAAGTGGCCCAAGATAGTTTTTGCAACCTTACGACATGAACACCAGACGTGCTAAAAATGAGCCTTAAGTGTTCTGAGAGTAAATAAAGTGGCATACAGCCCTCTCACTGAGAGCAACAAGACATAATACAACGAGGCCAGTGCTCTCCTCATAATGATACACAGGGGCATATTCACAAGAATGTGCGCTAAACATCTCCCAAAAATATTAACGCAACTTCACACATCGCAGTCTATCACGGGAAAATAACCCCGTGCCAACGTGGAATTCACAACACGGCGGTACCATGCGATAGCCTCCCGAAACCGCAGCCAATGTCCGCGATACAACCACCGCGACGGCGATAAAAACACAAACCCCAACGCGTAAAAAGACGCGATGGGCCTAAACGCGATAAGAAAACAGTGATAACCAGCAAGAGCCCAGCAATACCCACGCGCAAGAACAGCATACGGAAAATGCCACCAAAAAGGAAATGAACTGCGGAGTACCACGGATGCACCCTGACCGACTGCAGAGGACAACATGAACCCCACAATCCCCACGGAGGAACACCCAGGAATCCAGGGCTCGTGGAAGGGCAATGAGAAGAGGAAGAGGAAGACTGGGTACAGTCTGCAGGAAAACATGATTATCGTCACGGATGAGATAGAACACCACCACCAACTGTACGTCACCTCCAACGTGTCATTGGCAACAAAGAGGCAAAGATGGCACACCATCTCGGACCAAGTGAATGCTGTCGCAGCGCCGAGGAGGACAATGGAAGAGGACAAGAGGCGCTGGATTGATGTGAATGGCAAAACCAAGCAGAAACACGCTGCCAACACGAAAGCAGCAACGCACTTCGGAGGAGGGGGGCCAGCAGAACACCAGGAGCTGAATGACATGGAGAAGATGGTGGCCACAGTCATCAGTCGGGAGACGGTGACAGGAGTTGGGGATCCGGACACTGCCCAACATGACCCGACACCACATCAACAGGGTGCGTACTGACCAGGGAGTGTGGGGACGGGGGGAAATGGGCACATTGGCACACATGCACAATTAAGCAGAACACACTGCACACCCACAATGACTCAGGATCATGTCCCTGATCCCAAGGGAACACTTCAGCACACACACAAACACCAAGTAGTCCCACGTACACCATGTGCCCAAAGGGGCACCCACCCAACACATCAACAATCACACAACCAACACATGCACACGTGCAAAACACAGCAAACATGCATATACGTCAGCCACACTGACAATGCAAGAGACACCACATGACGAGTAGCATGGCTGCAGTCCAATCATCATGACAATGTACACGGCACAACACTGAGGTGGCTGAGTGCAGACCACAACCGGAAAGGAGCAGGTCGCACTCGGACACAACCACCTGCACAAACAACCCCTGACTACAACGACACATCTGCGGACAAGCCATGCCCAAGAGTCACAACTCGCCAAAGAGCACAAGTTACCCAAGTCTAGAACATCTCAGCACTGTGGAAGCACAGAACTGAAAGGCACACTGCATGAAAGGGATAAGTGGCAGCCAAATCAGAGCCGCAGGAGCGACTCACCCACCGTGCAGCATACGCACATAAGAATAAGTGCACCTCGACATTGACAACTTCCTGGTACAAACAGCAACACCTCCACAACAGAACACAGGACACAACTGGTGCCGCATTTGTGCACAACATGGCCAATCACATCTGGCACAGCAGGAAACTGTGACATGACAATGTACAAGTACAACCTGTAACCTGCAAATATTTATTATTCACACATGCCGTGCTTGTGAAATTTAGTACTGTCCCATGATTGCAAAGGACGGACACAATGTGACGTGCTCATGAGAAGAAATTGGCAATGAGGGTGTTCCTAAGGGTTATTCCTGCCGCAGCTGCAGTGGCATGTGGGCCACCTGCCCCATCGTCCTCATCATCGTCCGGTACCTCTGGAACTTGGATCCATGGGGCATTGGTGCATACACAGATGTTGTGCAACACACAACATGCAACGATCATCTTGCACACGATCTCTGGGCTGTACAGGAGCCTTCCACCTGTGACGTCCAGGCACCTGAAACGTGACTTCAACACGCCAAATGTGTGTTCTACGATGCCCCTGGTGCGTATGTGGGCCGCATTGTACTGCCTCTGGGCGGGTGTGTTCGGGTCTCGGAGGGGTGTCATCATCCAAGGGCAGAGTGCATATCCTTGATCACCTGTGACAGTGCAGAGAGATAAGAGTCAATACTTGGTTCGGCATGATGTGTTGACAGGCCCACTAGTCCAGTGACGCCTGTGCTGGCTGTGTGTGGGGTGTGTGTAAGCCAGCCCTCAGGGAGTAGCTGGTGCTGGCAACAACTTCAACAGTCATCAGGCACTCAGGAATGCAATGTACCAACAGCAAGGGAGCATGACTTGAGTTGCACAGAGTTAGTGGCCCCAGATGCACAGCGGCCCACACGGGCCTACCGCCACGGGACGCTGACTTGCGGGAGACTGGGGTAGGGTCATGAGGGCAGAGCAGGGTCTCGTATGTATCAAAGGTGGTTTTCGCGGAGTGTCTCGGGGGAGAGTGGGAGGTGTACCCCCAGGGCATGAGGCAGAGGGCACATACCAGCTGTGTCCGGCAACATGGCGGATATGAATGCCACAGACTCATGCCAAACACCAAGTCCGTACCTGCCAGTTGCTAATGATAACCCCCAGGCCACAGGCTCAGACACCAACAATGTTCTGCCGGAGTCTGACGGTGACTCACGGCGCACAGGGTTGGTGGCACCAGGTCAGTCCTTGCGAGTGGTTGACCTCCTCTGTAACGGTGATCAGTGTTTCCACCGGACTGAAACGCATCTGTCTCACTCCTCTCCCTGCGTTCACTGGCATGAACTCTGCCATTGATTAATGAAGACTCAGTTCTAGATGTGGGACATACTGGACTGCAGTGTAGGCCGGCTGCAGCGGTGGGGTATGTCAACAAATGTGGACTCCTGGGGGCCTGTGTCACGGAGGACAGCGATGGTCTGAGGAGGCTGTCAAGCTCGCGGGCATGGGTCTTGGAGCTGGCACCGGCACGTGGTGGGCCCTCTTTGACACACGACGGTGTCGGCAGGTGAGCAGTGTGGCCTTGGAGCGCTGGGGCAGGCAAGCCGGGTCTGGGTATCAGCGGCCTGGGGTGCAGCAGGCGCACAGGCTCGCAGGCCCCGCTGCTCACGGCGTCGGCCTTGTGGCGGGCTGAGAGGCACCGCCCTGGCAGTGACATTGGCCATTCCGGGAGAGCACCATGCTCAGCGCAACAGTGTTTCCATCCACACCCCTGCGCAGGCCTGGCGTAAGCCGGGCCAACCCACTCGGCTCACGCACACGGGGGGACGACGCAGCGAGCGACATTTCCATGATCTAACCCACAGCCTGGGGTGACATGGTTGCGTCCACGGTTCACTACTCCCCAGACACCAGTAGTTAATGTCTGCATGGACATATCTGTGGTTTGCATACCCAGGTCTGTCCAGCACATTCACGCCACACTTGTCGTTGTGTACATTCCCATTCATGGGTCACTTGCATCCTTTACACATGCCTGCTTTCCGCCTCTCCACACGTTCAGCTGTTGTGTGGCTGTGGTGCCATGATATCGCTGGCTTGTGTACATGGGAAGCCCAGTATCCCAATGGAGTTGTGTTGTCGTGTCTGCTAGGTGGGCATGTTGATTGACATGTTGTATGTGGTTTGGTCACGTGTGCATCCCCACAGTTGTGCGTTGTGTGATGGTGGCTTTGAGGTGTGTGGTGTGTTGATTTGGTACTTACTTACCAACGAGCAGTCCAGTTCCATAGATTCCATCCTGGAAGCGCTGGTTGATGATGGACTGTCGGAAGATGTAGGAATCGTGCACACTGCCTGGGTAGTTTGCGACAACATTGGTGAACATTCCCCGGTGGTCCACTATTGCCTGCACATTGATGGAATGCGTGTGCTTTCTGTTGTGGTAGATGTGTGCAGTGTCCGCAGGGGGCACAAGTGGGACATGTGTGCAGTCAATGGCCCCCAACACGTGTGGGAAGCTAGCAATGGCGTAGAAGCCTTGCTTGGCCTCCAGCTGTTCCTGTGCAGTGTGGGGGAAGTGAAGGTACTGGGGTATGAAGCTGATGATGGCATCCAGGACAGGTGTGAGGAACTTTGATAGGGCTGGCTGTGAGACTCCTCCGACTCTGGCCATTGTTGGTTGGAAGGTACCAGAGGCCAATGTGTGCAGCACAGCCAGCAGCTTTGTCTGCAGAGGGATGTTGGTTGTCCGCTGTGTTGGGACCATCAGCCTGTGGCGGATGTGGGTCATGATGCGGAGGATGGTTGTCCTTTTGAGCCTGTAGTGGGCAATGACTTCCTTGGGCGTTAGGTCTGTGAGACTGGTGCGTTTTCGGTAGGTCCGCTGTCTTACTCTGCGCTGCCTCTGTGGTGGTCCGGGGGGGGTGCCGGTCCGGGTCCTGGGGGTGGTGGCGGTCCTGGGGGTGGTGGCGGTGGGTGTTGTGGCCCTGTTGGGGCTCTGAGCTGCATGATGAGTAGCTCCATGGCGTCGGTTGTTCTTCGGCTGTGGCTGTGTGCGGGGCACCGTTGCCTACTGCAGGTAGTCGTCCTGCTTAACACCAGCAAGAGGCAGGTGTTAAATAGCTGCTGCTACCGCGGCTTATCGCGTGGTTTTGGTTCGCATCGCAGATCTGGCAGTTCGTTGTGAAAGTGGTGAAGTGGTGTTTTCGTGTGTTTTTGCACCTCATTAGGGTTAGTTGGTGGTGTCACCCGTGGGGATTAAATTTGCGGCAGTTATCGCGGGAATACTGGCGATGTCTGCAGTTTGCACCCGCTTGTGAATGGGGCGTTAAATCTATCTCCACGTTTGATGCGTTAAGGTGGTGATAACTCGGCGATAAGTCCTTGTGAATATGCCCCACAGTCTTCTCCAATTGAAGTGCCTTCTACCCAGTGTTAGTCACTGGGGTTACATGTGACCCGCTCATTTTGATGAACATATATTTCACCAATTGGTGCTTCACTGAGGAGCCCATGTCCAAGGTACTGACGCATTAATCATTGATATCACAGGGAAATGGACCCTTTGGACTAGGGTTTTAGCCTCGCCTTCTCAGAGAACAAAGACCACTCTGTCCTATCTGGTGCAGTATTTCTGGGCCTTTCTAAGCCTTCTTACTAGCTTTAGTAACTCTAGACTCCTTCACCCGACCATAACTCTCCATCCCTAACAGAACCACGGTCTGAAAGCAAGTAAAACACTGCTGCACCCTTCTCAAATGGATAATATTTGCCCCCCCTGATTAATATAAGATTATCAGTCAAAAAATGTGGCGGACGTCCATACCGTGCTATAAGGGGTCATTCTACCACTTTCTAGATATCAATGAAATGTGGTTTAATGTCACCACCACGCCAGACAGCACAAATCTTCGCAGCAAGCAGAACGGATACTCAAGATCGAACGTTACTAGTTGCCTACCAACCATACCTATTTACCAATAAATGCAAAGAGAAACGACAGGAAAGAAAACCAATATCAATCAAAACTTCCCAAAGTGAAATACAGAGTATTTGAGATAAAGTAAATCAGAGTTTCATGAAAATCACGCTGAATGTATCATACACTTCCTATTTTATATGTTGTCACAAATCTAATCAAGCAAGTATGTTTCATTCTTGGATCACAGAAGCAGTAAAATCAACAAACTATTCTCTTCAGAAATATAATTTTTTGCCAGTACGCTGTTGGCATTGCTTACTCCATCTAGTAGTCTTCGTGCTTTGCTAATAAATTACTTCTGCACCAAAACTGTATGCCTCATAGCAAACCATGCATTCCATTTTGTCTAACTGCATAAGTAAGGTCATGGTAGGTTCACAATCCTCAAGTTCGCTCCAGCTAAGCAGTTAGAATCCACCAGACCATCATCAAAATATTTCACTCGGCACTGACGTTTACAAAGGGATATTCATAGAGCATGGCCTGTCCTCCTTGCAGCTTGTGCTGCTGATCACCAATATAACCAATGCATCATTATCGATAGTTGACCTCCATCCAAATCTAGATTATGCCATTGTCGTCTCCAGAAATCATAGTTACAGATCAAAAAAACACTGTTGGATTACTTACGTATCTCATCAGGCCTCCCCGGCATTCCCAAAAAATTGGGATTAATAGTGACTACTCAAATGCCTCCCTCACTAAACCGATACACCTTAACAACCTAATGAGGGACTGCCAGTCAGGCTTCTGTCCTTGCCAAGAATACTGACACTATGCCACTGTACATAAGAAAAGAGTTATTTCCCCAGTATGGTCAAATGTGAGATCAAGGAAAATGCTGGCAGGAGAATTCAACACCATCGATCACAAAGTCATTCCCAGTCACTCTCTTGCTCTCTCTGACAAAGGAGGCATTATCTTTAAGGGATTCAAGTCAGTCTTGGATAACCACACTTGTCAAGTACAACTATTAAAGTCATCAGAAGAGGCCCCTAAGAATCAGTCCTCTTTAGGGATTCCATTCAATGTCTGCATGTATCTCTACCTAACATCATGTGGACATAGGCTACCACGTCTATGAGGATGATATGCAGGTGTACCACTACCTGTAGTGGGGAGCTACCAAACAGATCTATGTAGCAATATGACTAATTGTAAGTTCAACACTGAATGCAACATGAACATATATAAGCCTTGGAGAAATCTCATCTCCTTCCGTTGGCACACTTGCTCCCTTGGATCTAATCTCGATGCCACTTAAGAAAGTAGGCAACACGGGATTCCTGTTTGACAATCAGCTCTCCTTCGTCTCACAAATGAATAGTCACCGACATTATATTTCCTCACTTGTGCCTGCTAATGTTCTGTTTCCTGCTCCACCTAAAAGAAAATCACTTTGATCTCCATGTGTAAATAAGTATGAGTTTTATAGACTATCCCACAAATAAGACACTTGACTAGCTTCAAACGGACCAGAATAAGGCTATAAGTCTTGTCATTATCTTAAAATATAATGAACACATCTTACCCTTCCTAGGCCGCTTTAATGGCTATTGGTCAAACAAAACATGCTATTAAATATTTTCTGCACAGTCACAAGATTTTACATGGCTATGCATCATGTAACCTTGCTAGGTTATTTCTTCCCTAACAGCATTTAACATGCAAGAGATTGGAAGTTCCTTCTCCAAATCGAATGGTAATCTCTCCACCCCGATTCAAGTGATCACCTTGTGGCAGGTGATATGGTGTCGTGACCAAGCTGCTGGCTGGAACCAAGGGGAATCAGAATTCAAACCCTAGTACATTCACTTGACTGAACATCATGTGAAGTCCAGTAATTTTATTGTGCCAGTGCCTGTGTTTAAATATGTAAATTGCTTATATTAATACTTGAAATGTATTTGCATAATACAAAGACGTACATTCCCACTTGATGTTCAATGATTTATCATATTTCACCATCTGCCATAATATTCAGTGCTTCATTTCTCCTCAGCTAGGTGCTTCATTCATGCAGAAAACCTTTTTATGCAGACATCTAAATTGTGAAATGTTTTCCCATTATCCCTGAGACTTGTAAATAACTTTTTAAATTTCAGTAGACGTCTGAAAGCAATTGTCTTCCAATTGTCTACCTCCTAGACCCATCTGGGAATCATAGAAACTCTCATCCAGATCCAACCAAGCCCACTATCTTCTATCTCCTCTTTCCTAGAGTAAAAAAATTGGGTTGTTGGTTAAGGGGGTGTGAGCACTTCTCAAATAACAGCCATAATCCTTGCCAGGATGAACCACAAAAAGTCACTAAATTACCCTGTGCTTAGCCCTCTGGTAGCTTTGCACAGAAGCAGTCAGGCTCAAGTTAGAGGCAATCTGTAAAGTATTTATGCAGCACAGATTCTGTAAAGTATTTATGCAGCACAGATTCAGTACCAAAGTGGAAACACAACACAAAAATCTCTCACCAATTTAAAAAAAATGTAAATAAAATTAAAATGTAATAAATTAATAGAACTGAAGATATGCAATTTCAAAGAAAAGCGTCACTCGCGTTCATCTGGTCATGATGCCCATGTCTAATCTTATATATACAGATGATGTCATATTACTAAGCCACACAAAAATTGGTTTGCAGAGACTCATAGACAAACTTTTTATATACTCTGCAACAAATGGACTGACGGTCAATCTAAAGAAAACAAAGATCATGGAAGTCAGCAGGAAATTAAAGAAGAAGTATAAATTGTTCTTAGGAAAAAAACAGGTGGAGCAGATAACAACATATAAATATCTGGGAGTACTTTTTGATCATCGAGCGACTTTTAAACTGAATAAAGTGGGCTTGAAGAGAAAAGCCTTCTCCTTAACCCAGGCTTTCCGCATTTTACAAAGAACTTTAGAAGGTCCAAGTTATGCACCACTACTGAAAGTGGTTTCAGCAAGGCTCCTACCAGCTGTTTCATATCGTAGTGAAGTTCTCCACGGCAGGGATGCAGTTCTCTTAAATCTGATCCTCTCCAAAGTATTCAGATCTCTCTTCCTCCTACCCTTGAAAACATCTCCATCCCAGATAAGACTGGAGTTCGGACGCACTAATCAAACAATAACAAGGATGGAGACATATGTGAAAGCCTTCAATATAATAAGAACTGCCTCTGAAAATCATTTGTGCAAAGCCTTGTGGCAGGAGATGCAACAGAACGAAAAAGCTCAGCTCATAATTATTTAAATACAGCAATAAACGAATTAGCTATTCAATCAAAATTTGCAAATTCTCTCCACCTAGCGCTTTAAAAAAATTAATTAATAAGATAACAAAAAAGTATCTGTTTTAAAGGATAAGGAGAAATTAGCTATTAGAGACCATGCCTGGTCAGTAATTAATTAATACAAAACCCTTACAATTCAACCATATTTAGAAGCTGGCTGGTCTAGACAACTGAAAATTGATTTTATGCACTACAGTTTCGGCAAAACCCCAGGAGAAGAAAAAAATGGACTACGGAGTTTACAAGAACACCCTGCAGACTGTGTAACAAAGGGGTTGAGAACATTGTCCACATTGTGTGTGTATGTCCAGGATTGATAAAAGAAAGAAGAAAATTCTTGAAAACTTTTTTTAACGAGCAGGGAATTCGTACCTACAGGCAAGCTGTGATTGCATGTCTACGGTTCATAGACCCAATTGTTACTTGCCGATATACGAACTTTTTAAATATGGCTAGCAAAAAATTACTAGTATGCCCAATGGACAACTTGCTGGTACCAGTGATTGCATAATATACCTGAAAATTAGCCTATTTGAAATAAAGCACAGTGCACATGCACTTTAAGGGACATAAAATGCTTCCTAATACTCAGAACAATTAGAAAGAGATCTTTCTTTTATATGTAATTGGTCCGCTGCAGTCACAATATAAATGCCCTTTTGCTGAAATCCAAGTAATGGTGTTTGAAGAAATCTTGGGACATTTCGTTATTGATTTTTTGCATCTTTTCTCTGGCGCTATAACGACTTTGATATATTTTGTCATTTACCAAAATTGACACTTTATCTTGTTCTGCCTGCCTTTTTATAATGTTTTTCTGATTTTAACTTCTGTTGTGATTTTACTAAAAAGATATTCATTTGTTATGGTTTTAATTAATTGTACAATAAATTGACAACAATGGTCGTGATAGACTGCATGAAAGTCACAGGTTCAGGCCGACCACGATGGAGCATGGGCAGGACACTGGGACCAGGTTAGTCCTGCTGAAAAAGTTGCCTTCTCATTGTCCGATTCAAATCTTCCAGTTTGCAGTGGACTAGGCCGTGAGGAACAAGTACGGCATTGCGGATGGTTGTTGCTATACTGCAAAGAGCAGGCCAGGTGTCACAGACAGTAGTCAGGTTGGGCATGATGGATAGGCGTTACTGGACTTCTGCTTTGGCAGCCACCACAGGCTGTCGGTGCTTTAGCGCGAAGTGCAGATTTTCACGTAGCCGGTTGTCGCTGGTGGTCCCTGTAGCGCAAAGAGTCAGGTCCACCAGAGCTTTGCATTGAAAGTCATTGCACATAGCGAGGTCTTGGGGCAAACTGACCCATTCGCGCTCATGAACAGCTCAAAACCACCGGATTTCTCCTTCTTCTTCAGAGGAATGCACTCTGATACCAACCAAGGGCCAAGGTCCTAGGGAAACACCTCTTGGGGAGCAGGGACTCACTCTTGTAGAGGCCAGAAGGGCTTAGCCACGTGCAGTTGCAGGTCAAGGCAGGTCCAATTGTAGCATGTCAGCTGGGCAGTTGCAGGGAGTCCTCTGGAGCTCCGAAGATGGGGTCAGTCAGCTGAACATTGGATTCACTTCAGGTAGCCTGGGATGAAGTTAGCAGATCCAGTCTTCCTTCTCAGACACCAGGGCAGGTCGGAAGCAGCATGGCAGTCCTCTGACAGCAGTGCAGTCCTTCTTCCGTAGTATCCACAGATCAGGGAATGTACACAAGAGTGGATCTGAGGGTCCTAATTTTATACCTGATGCCAGTTTTGAAATGGAAGAAACTTCTAGAATTTTCTCCCCACAGATGGTGTTTGAAATTCCTTCCTCCCTGCCCTCTTCCCAAGAGGTCTGGGGACACAAAGGCTAGTGTGAAGTTCTTTGTGTGAGGGATGAGGCAGCTGCTTTGAAATGGCAGCTGCTTTGAAGTGCAATTGAGGCTGTCCACAGCTCCACCCCCCATCCTGGCAGGATAGCCTATCCTACCAACACCAAGTCCCCCTATTATGTGGCCATCTGGGAGGAATCAACAAATGCCAACTGCCAACTACACCTAGTCATTTAACTCAGGAAACAGGCTGCAGGCACCAAATGGTTAGGACAAGAAAATGCCAACTTTCTAAAAATGGTGTTTTCTGAGTTGTGACTTCAAATGCGAATTTAGCATTAAAGAGAATTTTAAGTTACAATTCCTTAGACACCATACATGACATTTCTACATGCCTCCAAACAAACCATAACATTCATTAAATGTAATAATGTAATCCAATGTTATCCTATAGGGGAGAGAGGCCTCCCAGTAGTAAAAAATGAATTTGTGAATTTTTCACTGCCAGGACATGCTAAAGTTGATGTCTAACTTTTTAAATACAATGCAGGCTTGCCTATGGGCTGTTTTGAGACTACCCTAGAGTTGACTTAGATGTATTAAAAAGGGAGTTTTAGGCTTGGCAAATGGTGCTATGTCGAATTGGCAATTTAAAGCAGCACACAGGCTGCAATGGCAGGCCTGCAACTTGCTTTAAGGGTCTATTAAGGTGTGTGGCACATTCAGTGCTGCAGGCCTACTAGCAGCATTAAAGTTATAGGCTCTAGGAATATAGTATACATCTTTACTTGGGACTTCTAAGTAAATTAAATATCAATTGGGGTAAGCCAATTTTACCATGTTTAGAGGAGTAAGCACAAGAAATTTTGCTGTGGTTAGCCGTGGCAAAATATGGCAAATCTTGTGGCCAGCAAAAAAGAATTCAACAAAACAAGAGGGGATAAGGCAAAATGTTTGGGGGAAGACCACCCTAAGGCTGACAGGTCTAACAGCTAGTGAGATACCTAGGACCCAGCTTGCTGACTATACAGATTTTGACTGCATCACTAAAGGCATTTTACACCTTCTTGAGATTTCAGGTAGTCATTTACATCAAAGGATTTAAACTGGACTCTCTGACTCATACAGTCTAAGCACCTCAATGTTTCAAGCAAACACTATGGTCTCACAAACCTGCGCTGTAACCTACACCTCTGAAAGTGTCTTCAGCTGTGCAAATGTGGCATGCTACACTTAACAAAACCTCTCAGTTTGTAAATAAATAAATAGATACATAAATAAATAAACATGATGAAGACTCTGATGGCTGAGGGGGCCATGTGAAGAAGGTTTCTTAGTTGAATAGTGGGAGTAGGTGCTGAATATGATCCCCAATATTGTCAGATTGCCCTTGGAATTGTTTTAAAAATAACTTATAAGAACAATTAATGTCAGATTGACCTTGGAATGTTTTTATTAATAATTAAATATTATTTGTAAACTAGAGTGGTCCTCATTGAATGCTACTAGTGACTTGAATGCAAAAACAACTTTAAACAACTTAATTGTGTAACCCTAACCAACTCCCTTCAGTTAGTAAAACGCATTGATTTCTCGCTTATTCTAACCTCTTATGATATTGTGGGTGGCTCATGTACATGATTCTTTTGTTAATTTGCTTATGGCCCATTTTCGACGTGTAAGAAATTGGGTTGTTTGTTGACTGTGGTGTAAGCCCTGGTCAAGGAGCAACCACAATCCTTGTAAGGGTAAGGCACAAGCAAACCCCAAATTAACCTGTGCTCACCCCCTTGGTAGTTTGTCACAGAGCAGTCAGGGTTAACTTAGAGGCAATGTGTAAAGTATTTCTGCAACACTTCAAACAGTAAGACAATGTAAACACACCACATAAGGATCCAACTACAGAAATAGAAAAATAGAGTCCTTTTTAATAGATACAACAAGACCAAAATGACAAAAATCCAATTAGTAGCATTGGAGATATTGAATTTAGCAGGGCAGACTCACAGATGGTATAGTCCAGGTGCAGGTGAAAGATGGTTGGAAGCCTGTTATGTCCCTGAGGCTTCAGATCAAGAGCCCAGCCAACTAGCTCTTGAAGAGTCTCTGGGTTCTAGGTTCAAGTGATGCAGGTCCAGTCCTTCTAACCTAAGCAAGAGGGCAGCAAAGCAGGAGTCCAGCAGAGTGGCAGTCCTTCAGCAGCACAGCAATCTTACTTCCTGGCCGAGTATCCACAGGTCCAGAAGTGTACTGAAGTGGTGGTGTCTGAGGTCCTTCTTTCATATACAATTGTGCCTTTGAAGTGGGGAGAAGCTTCTAGAGTCCTGCCTTTGACGTGCACAGATGCCCTGCTTTCCCTGCCCTGGCTCCAGACTAACTACAAGGGGCATGCAGCCCCTTGTGTTGGGACAGGGCACAGCCTATTCAGGTATAAATAAGGATGGTCCCAGGTCCTTTCTCCCATCCTGCCAGTGATGGCCCACTCAGTCACACCTGAGCTCCCATTGTGTGTGGCTGTCTAGGAGGAATACATATAGCCCAACTGCCAACTACACCCAGTCATGTGACCAGAGTCAGACTACAGGGGAATCAACCGTTAAAACGCACGCTTTATAATGCATGCTTTTACCCTGCATGCCATTACTATGAAATGGCTTGCTGTAGGGAGTATAAGGTGTTGGATTTAACTCCAACACCATCCCTAATGTTGCACAGACTGGAGTGGGAATAGTAAATTATACTATTCAAAACTCCAGCGCACCTCCCGATAGCAAGTCGTTGTAAAATCTTGCATTGTAACGGCATGCGGGGTAAAAGCATGTGTTGTAACGTCATACAACCCTCCAGGCACCAAATGGCTAAGGCAAGAAAATGCCAACTTTCTAAAAGTGGCATTTTCTGAACTGTAATTTAAAATCTGACTTCACCACATGTTAGGATTTTAAATTAGGATTCCAGAGACACTAAACTTGAACCAGTCATATCTCCCATTTGGAAATTACACTTATAAAATGTATTAAAGATAATCCCAATGTTATCCTATGGGAGCTATAGGCCTTGCGGTAGTGAAAAATGAATTTAAGAGTTTTTCACTACCAGGACAGGTAAAATGACATGTTCTGCTTTAAACTCTCTGGGCTGTCCAGAGCTTACCCTTGGCGTGCCATATATGTATTAAAAAGGAAGGTTTGGGCCTGGCAAAAGGTTTATTTTGCTAGGTCGAAATGGCAGTTTAAACTACACATACAGGCTCTGCAGTGGCAGGCCCGAGACATTTGACAAGGACTGCTTAAGTGGGTAGCACAACCAGTGCTGCAGGCCCACTAGTAGTATTAAATTTACAGTCCCTGTGCACAGGTAGTGCCAATTTACTAGGGAATTATAAGAAAATTAAAAATGCCAATTGGAGTTAAGCCAATATTATCATGTTTGGAGGAGAGAACACAAGCACTTTAGCAGAGTCCTAAATCCAGCGAAAACAAGGTAAAAAAAGTGGCGGAAGCAGGCACAAAGTTGAGGGGCAGACCACCCCAAGTCTGACAGGTCTAACAAGAGGTAATCTAGTAAGTATTTGAGTATTGTCCATTCACATTCCTGTGTTTTGTACTAGAATTTAATATTTTTATGCATGTTAGCCTATTTTCAACCTTTTATCATCCACTCTTAGAAGTAAATCTGGTATGTCCTTAGTCATTATCCTTATTCATGAAGCTATAGTATGATGATTGTTGTATATTTTTGTTGCATTTTAGTAACTTCTTTTTTCTTCTTGCTTTGAATTCAGTGAGTTGTAGACTGCTTATGGAACTATTGGTAAAACATTATTCAAGAGGGAAAGACAGTCATATTTATGTTTGTGGAAGAGATATTAAAAGCGAAGGTTGGATGGACCTATTATTTTGTGTATGTTATGTATTCTTGATTATAACCTTAAATTTTAGTTTGCTCATGTGATGTGTAACCTTTTGTACTAGCATTTTCTTTGAGTTTGAACTAAATTCGCTGATACCATAACATCATTATTAATATTCCTTATGAAAGGTGTCAGCAACTGTCTCACTTATAAGATCAGTACTTTCTGCAATGCAGCTATCCTACCCACAAACCTTCTAGCTCTCGAAAGCTGAAATAGACCAATAATGTTGGTTGTGTTTTGTGGAAGTTACCTTGCACCATGAAGTAGTTAGCACAGGGCCTGACTCACAAAGCTAGTTTTGGCCATAAGCTTATAATTACAGCCAAAAAATACGTCCATGTATGCTTGTCAGGAATTCAAAAAAGGATTCCTGGCTGTTGTAAAAAGATTCCTGCTGTGGATTTCTCTGGCATGCATACAGAGAGCTCTGCAGCAGCAAATTCCACTTAAGGAGTGAGACATGGGTGTTACTGTGCATGGTTTGCTTTGTAGGTTTGTGAATGCCAACAAACATGTACATTTGTGGGCATTCATACTGTACTGTAGGCATTCGTGGGGATCACTGCCTGTTCTCCATAAAGTTTTCTAAAATGTAATATTTTATTTTTAATGTCAGCACTGGCACCTTTAATGAAAGTGGTTTGCTTGAAAAAAGGGACGTTTCCCCTTTGAAATGTAATTACAGGGATGGTGGTCTGCTTTCCCTAGTAGGCAACTGTTAGACCTGGCATCTTTTGGCGTGTTTCCCCTGTATTTTTGCTTCTGACCTCCTGGTTTTTGTGGTACTCTGGATCTTGTTTATGCTGGTTTAGTGTTTCTGACACTTTAATACTGCTGATCAGTACTAAAGTGAAGTGCTCATACTGTAAATTGTGTTTATGGATTGGTGTTACCATGATTGGCTTAGTTGATTTTCTCCTAAGTACCTAGTACAGTGCAATGTGTGTGCCCAGGGCATGTACACCAAATGCTGCTAGTGGACCTGTAGCACTGGTTGTGCCACCCACACCAGCAGCCTTTCAAAGGGTTCTCAGACCTGCCACTGCTGTGTCTGCACACAGTTTCTGCTGCCATGTCGACCTGGCACCTACACCAAAGTTTGGTGCAACACTACAGTCAACACTGAGGGCCAGATGTACGACGCTTTTTAGCGTGCGCAAACGGGTCTTAGACCCGTTTGCGCACGCTAAAAAGCATGGGCCCATGTACAAACAGTATTTTGCGAGTCGCAAATGAATTGCAATTTGCCAGGGACCACTGCCTGCCCTTAAAAAATGAAACGAAAACATTTCATTTTTTTTTTAAATGCTTCCCGTTTTCTTTTAAGAAAACGGGCTGCATTTTTTTTTAAAAAGCTGCTTTATTTAAAAGCAGTCCAAGACATGGTGGGCTGCTGAGCCCAGCAGGCCACCATCCCTGGGAGGGCCTGTCATTCCCAATGGGCTCACAAATTGCAAGAGGCTCATTAATATTCATGAGCCTCGCAATTTGCGACCCCATAGGGAATCACAAACAGTGTTAAACACACTGTTGCGAGTCACAAATGCGACACACATGTGACGCAGTTTGCGAGGCGCTATTTGGCAGGTCGTACATCTGGCCCTGAGTGTGGTGTAACACTACAGTCAAAACTGAGGGGAGCGACAAATTGTGGACTGCATGTACCATAATGCAAAGGAGCAAACCTTTCTGGGATGTGATGCAGTGTCTGGCCACACCCTTTTCCCTGCCCAAACTGATTTTCAGGACCTCCTCTACCATTTATCGTACATTCCTAATATTCCTTTTTGTAAAAATTGCTTTCCGGCCCATTGATTATTCTTCATCCAGCCCGAGCCAGAGATTTCAGCCCGGGTGCTGAGAGTACGGCCCGAGCTGAAGAGTACGGCTTGAGCCGGAGATTTTAGCCCAATGCAGACGTAAAGACACGACTCGTAAATGACCCCGTAAATGACCACTGTGAATACCAAAAGGCGGGAGTTAGACTTTTGTCTCATATTTCCTCTGTGAATTGGTCCCACTGTGTGATGTGCTGCAACAGAAGAAAAAGCAACCCAACGCTGTCAACGACGCTGCTGCTGGATCCGTGACCTGAAGGCACCACAGAGGGCACTGCCACACTTCGCACCACAACCCTGGTCCCACTGACAAGGCAGTTTGATGCCACCACCGAGCTGCTGCTTGCACTGTGACCTTTGGGCACTGCACTCCGCACCGCCTCGCTTCACACTAGCAACCTGGTATCCCCAATGATGCTGTGACACCGTTCCTGACACTGCTGCCTGCACCATGACCTGAGGACACCGCTCGTCGAGAACACGGAGCACCATCCCTCTTCGCACCACAGCCCTGGTCTCCCCGATGACACTGCTCCAACCTGATATTGACGCCGCTGCCTGCACTGTGGTTTGGGGCACCGCTCACTAAGTTACACTATGCACCACCTCATCCCACACCGCAGCCTTGGCCCATCAAAATTGGCGCCATAGACTCCAGTTTGTCAGCCAGTGACATCGCTTCAATGACGGCGACAACACTGCCTGCACCGTGACCTGTTAGCACTGCATTGAGCACTGCCCCACTTCGCACCGCAGCCCCGGGTCTCACCGATGCCACTGGACACCATCCCCGAGCTGCTGCATGCACTGCAACCTGAAGGGACCGCACGCTGTACTGCTGCACTTCGCACTGCAGCCCCTATGCCCACTGATGCCGGCACTCCTGACTTTAATCGCACGGAGTTCGACCTACAACTCGTGTGACTTCACGGGCCTGACGACTCCTGCACCAACCTCCCAAACCAGTGCGTGCCGACACCAGCTCATCAGAGCTCATTGCAAGGTCCCCGACACCCTGCATTTCTAAAGGTACTGTTTTTGCGGATCTTCTTAGCACCATAGCTGGCCCGCAACGCCGCGGTCAGCCAGAACTGTTGGATTTGTTTGTTCATGACACCATGATAGTCCCGGATGGAGCTATCGAATTCAAGGAACTGTTTTAAAAATCTATTTTTGTTTTATGAGTATTTTGAATAACTGTATGTTGTATTCATACCATTTTGGTCTTGTTTTACACAGATAAATATGGGCTATTTTTCTAAAACTGGTGTGATGTCCTTTTGTAGTGTTTTCACTGTATTTCTGTTTGTTATGTGCAAATGCTTTACACATTGCCTCTAAGATAAGCCTGACTGCTCGTGCCAAGCTACCATGGGAGTGAGCAGGGGTTATTTCAGAAGTGTAACTCCCTTTTCCTGACTAGGAAGAAGGGTTCCTACTTGGACAGGGTAATAACCTGCCAATTAGAGACCCCCATTTCTAACAGCCGCCATCCTTGGCCTGCAAGGGAAAGCAGTGACAGTAGCCAATCACATGGGAGGGGAGTCATAAAGTGTGACTTGGCTGATATTTATTAATTAGGCAGTACCTTCTGCGAACCCCTGCCATTCATTATTTTGTGAACCAACCTATTGGTATATAGATGGAAGTGCAAAATCAGACTCAATTCACAAAAGGTTGGTGCATCATTTGCGGCCACACTGCTGAATTAGGGGCCCAATTCACAAAGGTAAACTTAGACCTAAAGTCTAAGGGCCTGATTACGACTTTGGTGGTCTTGGAGTGGGGCGCCATGCCAGAGTCCCACTCCAAGATCACCAAAGTCATCCGCACACCGCCCGCTGGATTACGAGTTAAAATCCGGTGGGCGGTGCAGTGGCTGCTGGCCTAGGGCAGTCCTGTGCTAAGACTCATAGGTGAGCCATAACAAGGTACTGCAATGGGAACGCCAATCCACGTTCCTGCACGGCATGGACTGTGAAGGTCGTGTCATGCAGGAACATGGGGGTGCAGAAAGACGGGGGACATCATGCGCCCCCCTACATACACCCTTGTGCACAGAGGCACCAGGGGGCCCTGAAGGGCCCCCTTAGTTTCCTCACCACCACACATTTCATGGTGGGCTCACCGTCATGAAAACGGTGGCAGTGAGGAAACTTGTAATATGCTTGCTGGTGCCGCAGCGGCACAGCCAAGGATTTTGTGGGTCTCAGACCGCTGTGCCACCTATGGGGATTTAGGATCCCCGGCGGTTGCAGCGGTACTTTGGCAGTCTGACTGCCAAACTTGGTGGTCGGACCACTGGTGCGGCAGTGCCCGCACTGCCACCGCAGCTTGTAATCAGCCCCTAAGTTTAGACCTGAAGTCTAACTTTATCCCTGAAGTCTAAGATTAGACCTGAAGTCTTACTTTAGATCTGAAGTCTAAACTTAGACTTCAGGTCTAAAGTTAGACTTCAGATGTAAACTAAGGGGCATATTTATGGGATTGTAATGCAACGCAACACAGCAAGTCACCTCGTTGCACTGCACTGTGCTGCATTACAGGGAAAGGCAGGAATGTGCCATATTTATTGCAATACGGTGCATTCCTGTCATTTCCCCCGGTGCTGCACACAATGAGCTACCTAGCTCAATGCAGGCACCCTTGCACCATGGTGCAATGGTGTCTGCATAGCATGCAGGTTGTTTTTGTCTAGGAAGGGACACCTTCCTATACATAAACAATCCTGAGAGGCATATCCCTCGTTCTAAGTGTGCTTCAAAATGCAGCACACATAGAAAGAGGAAGTTACAAGGAGAATAACGATATTTCTCCTTGCCACGCCTTCCCTGAGAAGGCCAACCACTTTTGGTACATCTGATAATATGTCAAAAACCAAGCGAGTTGTGTGGGAACACACATGCAATGCCCATGGGATGCTTTCCCAATGCAGCGATTTGTGCTGTGTTGCGTTACTCCAAATTTATGAAGACACTCAGGGCCGTGCAAAGTGGCCTTGCATAAATTCATAAACCTTATTTTTGAGTTGCGTCACTCTTGCACCACGTTGCGTTGTACATGAGCAACGCAACTGGGCTCATAAATATGGCCCTTAAACTTCAGGTCTAAACTTAGACTTCAGGTCTAAGTTTACCTTTGTGAATCGGGCCCTTAATATTCAGTCATCAGACCCTTAGACCTGCATTCATCAATACGTTTTGTAACAGACACTGAAAATTGAGAAATCTCTCTATTAAGTCTTGCCTCTTTTTCAAGATGTTCATTTTGGAGAATTTTAAGTTGTGTCCCATTGTCTTAGATGTAATGCCATCAAAATAATTTAAACTGCTTGTGTTAATGCTATCCATTGTAAATGAAAATGTGTTTGAGCCGCTTATACAAGCGTAATATATTCGAGAGGCATTCTGTAGAAGACTGTTCATAGCCAATCACTTCAGTGCCCAATATAATAATTTTAAATTGCATGTCTGCAAAAGGGAGGTTCATTTGTTGGTCTTTAGGGCGCAGTTATGTTTTTGATTGCTTTTCTGACTTTTAGGGCCTCATTTACAATATTTTGCCATAGGGAAGCGTCGCAACCCTTCCTGCTGCGCTGCCCTATGGCAAAAAAAAAGGGCAATAATGCACTGTATCTATCAGACACAATACAGTGCACTCCTGTCCTCTTTCGCTGTGCTGGTGCTCAATTAGCTGCCATGCGCCAACGCAGGCACCCTTGCACCATGGAGCAAGGGTGTCTGTGTTGCAGGCATGATTGTTTTTGTGCAGGAAGGGACATATTTCTGCACAAAAACAAGCAATGGAGGCGATTTCTTCTTTCTATGTGTGTTGCTGAATGCAGCATACATAGAAAGAGGAAAAAATGTCCCCTGGGGAGGCGTAGGCTTTTGATATATTCGCAGGTTTACAACTTGTTGTAAATCTGGGAATGTGTCGAATTCCATGTGTGTTACATGGGAACACCCACCGTAACGCCCATGGCATGCCTCCCCATCATAGCATGAAGCAACGCAGCGCATGGTGGCTTTCCGTGGCCTCGTAGATATAGCTAAGCCCTGTGCACCACCGGAACCTCACAGAAAATGACGTTCCGGCGGTGCAAAGGGCTTGTACGTGAGCCCCTCAGTCTCTTTCCATGGTACATTGTTACAAATTTTTACTTAAGTCCGTGGTCTTCAATAAAAACGATCGTCCATCCTCTGATATTTGAAAGTATAACGCATTCTTCGAACAAGTAGAGAAGCCAGGCTTTCGTTTACAAATATCACTACACAAAACAAGACCCGGTTTTTGTCAGTGATGCAGACAGGATTGTAGCGGAGAGGCAGTCCGCCACGGCTCAGCAGAACAGATTGAGAATATTTGAAATGACGTTTCGCACAAATTAGAGAGGCGCGCTTTCCACAGATAAGGCCGTGTTTTGATTTCAGGGTGCTCTGGCTCTATAATAGGCACACAGGAGACTCAAGCCTTGATACGTGATTAATTAGAATTCTCTCTTTCTTATTACGGCTCCGTGTTTGTGATTGCGTTTATAACTACCAGGATCTTATCATCTTTTGCTGGGTGTACTTGCGAAGGTAGGAGAAAACATCAAGGCCAACCTTGGTGCCTTTCAAATCGTGCCCAGACTGACAAACATCACTGAAGTGTTCTTGTGTTTGAAAGAAAACAGCTGTTTTCTGATACACAAAACTTCTTACATGCGATCTTTTGTATATATGAATTGTGCGATGGCGTGCTCTCCTGAAGGTGAAGCGTTTGCAGCATATTTTTAGTCTTAAACATCTGGGCATTCGAATTGTTTAAAAAAAACTTGCAAATAGTACATTTCTGCTTAAATGAGACCCGTCTACATTTATCTGTTTGAAGCTGTGTTTCTAGGGCATCTTTGTGAAGAAGGGTGGGTAAAACCTTGAAACGATGGTAACATTGTGTTTGAATCAATAGTTGAAATCAGTTTTTTAAACCACATGACCAAAAGCATAGTACAATGTATTTGAACGCAGGAATTTTACAACAAAATTCACGGGGCATATTATCAAGCCTATTATCGCCGCTTTAGCGGCCGTTTTCGGCCGAAAAGCGGCGATAATGGCTTCGCAGTATTAGCAAGGACACGCTAGCGCGTGTTTCCTTGTCTTAGCACCGGTTTTCCTTACGCCTTCCATCGCATCTCTAATGAGATGCAAAGTAGGCGTTCCCTAGCAGAACAACATTAGAAATATCGCTATCTTTCCTTCGCGGTATTTACAAGCCCGCCCAGGACACATATAGTGATATTACAAGCCGCGCTAACCGCGGTTATCGCCGATATTTTACGTCTGTGAAAATCCTGACTTGACTATCTTTTACATGGGAGGTGGATTGTACGGCTAAATCCACATCTCCCTATCACTAAGGATTCCCCTATCGATGCAGGTTTATCGCTGGATTCACAGCGATAAACCTGCATTTCGCCGCTATCGCCGGATTTTTCATCGCCGTGGAGATAAGCGTTGTAAATAACGCGATATCTCGGCAATCAAATCCGGCGATAGCGGGCGTTAAACAAAATCGCGCTAAGCGCGCTCTGCGATACTTATCGCTGATCGTTGATGATATGCCCCCACATCATTCCAAAAACTATGAACAGCAATTATCTCATCCATCATAATCAGTTTCATTAATATAAGCAGTCCCTTTTCACTGAGAATATCATCCATACTTCCGGTTTTCTGCTTCTTTATTTGTTTACACGGTTTATATTTCGAATATAAGAGTAAGAGGGAACCTGCAATACTAGTCTGCGAATATCCGAGAATGTCTTTTTAAGCACCAGTTAAATACTAGGGGTCATATTTATGAGCCACTCGAGCTGCCGTAGTGTCACCAAATCATATTTATGAGGCCACACAACACTTTGCGTGGCTTTGAGCGGCCTCATAGATATGGAGTATGGCAAGGCAGAGCAAATTGACGCATTGTCTTACTCTATGCTAGGGAGGCATTCCATGGGCACTGTGGTGGGTGTTTCCACGGTCCGCCTACAGATTTTGACGCTTCCCCAGATTTACAAGACCATGTAAACCTGGGTATGTGCCAAAACCTTACGCCTCCCGAGGTGAGGTGTAACGAGGAGAAGTAACTTTATTTCTCCTTGTTTGTTCCTCTTTCTATGTGTGCTGCATTCTGCAGCACACATAGAGGAAAACACTTCAATTGATTGTTTCTGTGCAGGAAGATGCCCTTTCCTGCAATTAAACAATCATGCCGACAACACGGGCACACTTGCACCATGGTGCAAGAGTGCCTGTGTTGACAGTAGGATGCAGAAATGGCGCCGCCACAGGGGGAAAGGATTGGAAAGCACAGTATTTGGACAAATACGGTTCATTCCTGCCCTTATACTTTGACGTAGGGTAGCACAGCAAGGTGTCTTCAGGGCCAGACTGGCCGTAGCGGGCACCAGGAGTTTTCCAGGTGGGCCGCCAGGTTGGGGGCCGGTTTTAGGCCCCTGGGGGGCCATTTTTGTTACCGGGGGCAGGCAATATCGGCCCCCTGTAACAAAATCGGCCAAAACCAGCCCTGCAAACAGCTCGGTTGCACCTTCCTCCTCCCCCTAGGGGGGGCCGGCCGAGCAGTGTGCCAGGGCCGGTTTCGGGTCCCAGTCCGGCCCTGGGTGTCTTGCTGCGCTGCCCTATGCCAAATCCCCATAAACATGCCCCAAGATTTACAAATCGCCTGGAAAAAAGTGCTTCCTCTGCTAGATCCAAATTGTTTACATATTTAGGGGCATATTTACGAGGACTTTGCATCTGCTTGCACCACGCAATAGGGTATATGCACAACACAAAGGTCTAAGTCATATTTTTGAAGCCATGTAAATACACTTTGCGTGGCTTTGAATGGCCTCAAAAATTTGGAGTAATGCAAAGCAATGCAAATTGCTGCATTGCATTGCGTATGGGTGTTCTCATGCAAATCCCATGGTTTTTGATGCATTTCCAGATTTCCCAAACCTGGTAAACCTGAGAATGCAGAGAATGCACTAAAAAGATATGTCTCCCCAGATGAGGCGTAACAAGAAGAAATATCTTTTTTTGTCCTTGTTTTTTCCTCTTTCTATGTGTGCTGCATTCTGCAGCACTGAGCACACATAGAAAGAGGAAAATGCCTCTATGGATTGTCTTTGTGCAGGAAGGTGCCCCTTGCTGCACAAAAACAATCCTGCCTACAACACAGGTACAAGGGTGTCTGTGTTGGCACTAGGCTGCCAAAATGACACCAGCACTGGGGGAAGAACAGCACTGGGGGAAGAACAGGAGTGTGCCTTATTGGATTAATACGGCTCATTCCTGCCCTTTCCTTGTGACGCAGGGCAGCACAGCAAGGTCACATGCTGTGATGCCCTCCACCACAATTACCGTAAATATGCTCCTCAGGATCAAGAATTCCTTCGCAAGCACTGTTATACATAGAATAAAATATTTGAGTAAAAATTGAAACAACATATTGAGCATGTGCCCAAGAAATAGCATCAGTGGGGATCAATGGTTCTTAACCTTTAAACTTCTTTATAACCACAGTTAATTGTTACTGGAATCCGGGAAGCCCCACTAAATCATTACTGTAAGCCGGGGACCCCAGTGAGTCAATTACTGGAAGCCAGGGACCAGACTATGAAACAAGCATTCATCAAACAAATACACAAATGGTGAGTAATTTAATTACTTCACAAATAAGTATGAAAAAATCAAAAATTTAATGGAAAGGTTGGAAGATTTCTAAATTAATTTGAGGCCACCCATCGTCTATACTATATTCTGTTTTATGAACTTGTCCTGCTCCCACCAATCAATCTGAATATATGAGCTTAATATTTAGCTTCAAATTCCAATTCAGAACGTTTTAAAATTTTGAATTTTTAATGTTGCTATTTCCTTTATATAAACTTTATTAATCTGTTAATATTTTTCATTTTCGAAGTGGACGCAAACCCCTGAGTAAGAATCGCAGACCCCCAGTGATCCGTGGATCACAGGTCGAAAACGGCTGGTGTAGAGCACTAAACTTTGCACCTTGTAAAATAATACTTAAAATTTCTCTATAACTTAAACACGGTAGCACAGCCAAACATTTGCAATATATCTGAAGTTATGTCGTGATAGAGCTTTGCACCTTTTATAACCACTGTCCACAGGTCCTTTTATAACTTTGTCTTTTATTCCATATACTTTTTTCTGTTTTCACCTTAGATTTTCTATCATGCTACATTTTTTATCCAGTTTTTATAAACCTGGAGGTCAAGCATGCAAGGTGGTGATTTTCAAGGAGCCAGCAAATAATGTATGTTCATTTAGAATAGTATGGTGAATCAGGAAGCAGAACATTTGGTTTATGGTTTTGAAGAACTAGCAGAGTGTCCCTGGAGGGGACAGGATGCTGTCAATGAGGGTAAATACACCCTGAGTCATATTGCACAGACTTAAACCCTCATTTTTAGCAGCCTCCTGATTCTTAGCCCATGTGCATTATGAGATCTGGAAGAACACAGTTCATCCGTTAACTTCCAACTGGAGGTTTTGGCAATAACCTGGTGAAAATCCAAGGAAAAATTGAAATTTACGGGGGAAATCATACTAGGAACTAACAATTCCACCCCAGTAATTCCTCATTCCTTAGGGGAACCTCAGAATTACACATAAAATACCTATTAACTTTGCTTCCCATAGTTCCCGGTGCAATCAAGATTGATAATGCAGTGGGAGGTCAGATTTAGCTGGGCCATGTCTGAGCCTCTCATAATGAAAGACAGGCTGCGGAGGAGGACCGGGTGGAAGAACAATTCCTAAACATCACTCAAACTAAGGAGCATATTTATAAGAACATAACGCCGCCGTAGCGTCAATTTTTTTACTTTGCAGCAGCTTTTTTTTATCGCCTTATTTATAAATGCCGTTAACTGCAGTTAGCGGCACATTTCCAGTGTAAACGTGAATTTTTAGGATCTCCACTTCTGTTAGCGGGACTTAATAAAAATGAGATGCAAGGTAGGTGTTCCCGTGAAAAAACTGCCGCTAACCACACTTCGCGATATTTACAATGAAATTCCCGTACGTCGATAACCCCCCAAAACAGCTGCTAAGTCCAGTTAGCGGCAGTTTCCTAACATCAAGACTTACATGGTCTTAAAAATGGTGCAAATACACCTGTAAATAAGGAAGACAATCCCAGACCCTCATTGGCAATCTCTTGACGCCATGGAGGTCCTACTCTTGTAACTTGGAGCCTCAAGAAGACCACCACCACCACAGAGGCAGCGCCGCAGAAAAGAGCGCACCTTCCGCCAAAGGATCACCCTGATACACCTCCGGCCAGAGGAGGTGATAGCCCATTGCTGGCTAAAAAGGTCATCCATCCTCCGCCTACTCAACCAGATAGTGCCAAGGCTGTAGGTCCCATCCCAGTGCAGCACGGACATCCCTTCACAGACCAAGCTACTTGCTGTGCTGCACATGTTGGCCTCAGGCACCTTCCAACCAACCACTGCCCTAGTGGCCGGAGTCTCCCAGGCATCCTTTTCAAGGTTCCTCCCCACTGTCTTCGTTGCCATCATCAGCCTGACGCCGCAGCACCTATGCTTCCCCAACACTGCGCAAGAACTACTTGCAAACAAGCAAGGCCCCTATGCCACTGCTGGTTTTCCGCATGTGTTGGGGGCAATTGACTGCACCCATGTGCAACTTGTGCATCCTGCGGACAAAGCACACATATACAGGAACAGGAAACAAACATACTCGATGAATGTGCAGGAAATTGTGGACCATCTTGGCCTGTTCACCAATGTCGTTGCCAAGTGTCCAGACAGTGTGCATGCCTCATACATTTTCCGCCAATTTGTCATCAACCAGCGGTTCCAGAATGGCATGTATGGAAATGGACTGCTTGTTGGTAAGTACGAAATGAACACACCACACACTTCAAGTCACCAATCATGTATCTTAACTATGTGAGAATGCACATGTTTCAAATTGTATTCTGCATACATTGTAACTTGGGGCCCGATTCACAGAACTAACAAGACAAAATCCTAAACTTACTACCATTTTGGTATTCACAGAAGGCACTTACTCATTTTGGTATTCACAGAAGGCACTTACTCATTTATGAGTAAGTGCCTTCTGTGAATACCAAAATGAGTAAGTTACACAAAATGAGTAAGTTACACAAAATGAGTAACTGACTCAAAATGAGTAAGTGCCTTCTGTGAATACCAAATTGAGTAAGTTACACAAAATGAGTAAGTTACACAAAATGAGTAACTGACTCAAAATGAGTAAGTGCCTTCTGTGAATACCAAATTGAGTAAGTTACACAAAATGAGTAAGTTACACAAATGAGTAAGTTACTCATTTTGGTATTCACAGAAGGCACTTACTCATTTATGAGTAAGTGCCTTCTGTGAAAGTTACATAAAATGAGTAACTTACTCAAAATGAGTAAGTAAGTGCCTTCTGTGAATACCAAAATGGTAGTAAGTTTAGGATTTTGTCTTAAGTTAGTTCTGTGAATCGGGCCCTGGGCCAACTACTTTACACAAACACCTAATGCCAAAGAACAGCACATATGTAAGGAGGCCCAACAAGGGAGTCGGCTAGAAATACTCACACAAACCACTAGGTCACTCTAGGATTACAGATCTTGCAGAACTCATCAGACAAAAATAGCAAGGAATAAATGCGGCATGTGCCACAAGACATATGCTTGCGCTGTGCTGCATTCATTCCGAAACAAAGACATGTGCCATTTGTCCAACAAGATGACAGATCACTCTGCTATCCCCAGCGCTGGTGTACTGTTAGTTGACAAGCACAAACACAGGCACACATGTACCATGGTGCAAGGGTGCCTGCGTCATGGGGAGGAAAGTATTTCTGCATGAAGGGACACCTAACTGCACACAAACAATCCCAAAAGGGGATTTAGCTTTACTCTGGGTCGTGTCAGGATGTAGCATGCATAGAAAGAGCAAACAAACAAGAAAAATGTAAATCTCACTCCATGTTGCGCATCTCTACACCTCTCCTGGTGAGGTGTATCAATCTGATGCATTTTCAGGTGTAAAAGTAATACCAGATGCACAAATGTAGCCAAATAAATGTGTGTTGAGTGGGAACACATACAGCAATATCCATGGCCTGACCCCAACATGCAAACAAGCAGATTCAAAGTTACCATATGTCCAAGGACATAAATAGACATGTGTGTTGTCTTGACATGTCCCAGTAAGTGGAGTGCACCAGGTAGCAGTGCTACTGCATCTCAAACAGTGACCCACCTGGGTTGCAAGGGGGATGTAACTAACCCACAATGAGTACAACATTTAGCATCCAAGTATTTCCGGTGCCAGCTACCCTCAGTACAATAACTCAAAATAAAGTATCTTGCTGATGCACATACATAGTAATGTGCCAAAAGTCAAGGGGGCTTCTTTACAAGCCCCATGCGCCACCGGTGCCTCATTAATAAAATGTGCAAAAGTGACGTACCGGTGGAGCAAGGGGCTTGTAAATAACCCCAAAGGTGTTCTGAGGTACCCAGACATCCTGACAGTTACATGGAGGTAATACACAGGACCTGCCCAATGGCATCATGGTGATGTGTAGGCTGTAAAGTTTAGTCAATTCAATGTCAGTGATGCGGGTCAATTGTATGTACCACAACATGATGAAGTAGAAAGTACAAAGCTGCACAATTGACACAAAATAAAAAAGCCCACTTTGCAAACACATCAGGCCTAAATACTAATGGACACTTCTCTCCATTTTCAGTTTCAGGTGATCAAGGATATGCACTGTCACCATGGCTGATGACCCTCATCAAAGTGACCCACACACATGCCCAGAGAGACTACAGTGTGGCACTGGGATGCACATGGGCCATCGTGGAACGGACCTTCAGAGTCCTGAAATCAAGGTTCCGATGCCTTGACATTTTGGGGGGAAGACTCCTGTACAGGCCTGAAATGGTCTGCAAAATCATACTGGCGTGTTGCATTTTGCACAACATCTATGTACGGACCAACACACCACTGCGAGAAGACCAGGAGGAGCAGGACAATCCGCAAGGTGAAGAAGGTGATGCAAGAAACACCACAGCTTCGGAGCACGGAGGGTCGCCATCATCCACAACTTTTTTCATAATCCCTATTAACAAATGTCTTGTCACAAACATGTCTTTCAACCAAAGTTTACACCTTGTGAGTTTGCAAAATAAAATATCACTACAACAATGTCTTGTATGCTTGGTTTGTGACTTAAGATGGTGAACAATCATGTAAAGTCACGTTAACAAAACAACAGTGTCACACAGATCACTCACCTAGCAGGGAATATGACAGCTATTAAGAAAAGAGCGGTAATGGGACAATGTATTGGGCATCCTAACTTATGACTGTGTATGGTTTTTCATTGAGAATCAAAAACTGTGCATTTGTGTCTTCACAGGATCACAATCAGGTCAGTTTCGCACAAGAGCGTAGTACAACATACAATGTGTGTCTGATGCATCATTATAGCTGGTGCCACATAGCTCTAAACCATTATAAAAGTTGAAATACAACATCTCTGTGAATTCTGTGCCACAGGAAAAAAGGTCACAAAGATACATAGCAATTGTGGACTGGATCCACTTGTGGGTGTGGAGTATGAAGGTTCAAAGGATAGTACAGCCAGACTAACGGATGTATCGGTACAGTGCAGGGAATGCATCTAACACCAAGCATACCCATTCATTCAACATTAGCAAGTGACACTACCTCCCTAGCTGACACATATGTTACTGGAATGACAAATAAGCACATGTCTTGCATCACTAACACTGTGCATGATTCATTCATCAACACTGCACTGATCTAATAATGCTATAGTTCCAAAAGCACAAACAATGACACATAGGTCACCCATGGGACAACTAGCAAGGTATCAGCAATCAACAACATGTATGTAGGACTATAGACATGGCAATGCAATGGCAAGAAAGTATTGAAGTAACATGCACAGCAACATGAGTGTGGCATGGCAATGAAGGTGGAGAATTGGCTACATCCTCATCAAATAACACTTACTCTGTGTTGACACCCCCAAGACAGAGAACAGACATACACATGAGTGAAGTGCAACAGGTAAACCAATAAGTACAGCCAAAACATGCAAGTAACATACAACAATTACATCCGGAATGGACATTGTATTGGGTTAGACGGACCTGAAAATAAAATGGTAGCACCACGAAGTTGCACCACCTATCTCTTTATGGTCACTACAAGTTTACTAATGCCAAATGCATGATTTGTGTAATTCAGGGATTAATCACAACTACACCAATCAAAATAGCCACACATCTGCAGGCACAGTTGAACACAGATACAAACATGCATCTAAAAAGAAATGTTAATATCACATATTGTTGTATCTCTCAAGGAATGTACAGCATACTTTTGAAAACACATCGTTTTGCTAGATGGCCAGCCACCATGTGTTGCAGTCCATTGTGGCCAACCAGCCCCTCAACTCCAGTCAGGTATATGCTAGACAGAAATCTCTGTCCGAATAGCACCAAGGGAACTCCAACGTACACCCAAGAGCTCCATAACATGTGCTGAGGAAAAGCAGCACCACCTGGTTGCCTCCTGGATGCCAACTTTGGCAAGCAGATTACGTGTTCAAAATACCCCCCGTAAATCTAGGTTGTAAAAGCTGTGTGCCTGTTGCTTCCGGGATGATATCACCCTTGGGCCTCCTTGGCTTCACACCCAACCATCTCGCAACCTGGACAACGACACCAGGCCTCAAAAAGCACTGCCCTTTCCAAATCAGTGACTCAGCCAGCTGAATCCTCTGTCAGTCCAGATTACACAAGCCTGGGTATAGCAGGGTACTCTGAGTATGCAGGGGAATCCACAGGTACAAGAGATGCAAATGGTCCCTCTAAGTTCCCCAGTCACAGGTACCCTGCCACGCAAGATTTGTCTAGGTCAGGGGCCTCACCCTCCACAGCAAACAGGCAGCACAAATTCCTCCGGCATGATGATGTTGAGAGGCGCAGCACAAAATAGGATGTCTCCCCTGTCACCCCAGTGTAGTGTTGGTGCGTGTCATGCAATGCGGGCTTCACATTTCAGCAATGTGTCTACATCTGACATGCCAGACTTTGCCACCAAGTAAGGGTAATTGCTGACACATCAATGTCTACAGCCAGTGCCCACAGGCTTGTGCATATTGCTGACGCATCAATGTCTACAGCCAGGGCCCACAGGCTTGTGCATACCGCAGGCACTGCCTTCAACGTCAGTCTGCAGTAACTCTGCGGTACCTGTGTCTACCACTACTGGTCTCATACAAAAGCACAGCATGGTCTCAAGTTAATGGGGACTGCCTGCGCTTACGGCATTGGACGCCATGCTGTTGCAATGAAGTAGGGTCCTGAATTACCATATAGAACACAATAGGCCCACCTTGCCACATCAGTAACATGACACCCCCATATAGGCCCCACCCGCCGATCTGTTAACTTTACCAAACTGTCCCAGCTATTCTTTTTCTGTGATAGGCCTCAAAGTGTCTCTCTCACAACACATCTCCTCAGCGAGGCGCAGCTCCCCCGCGCCCCCACTCCTTGTGCCAGCAGACTCTGTTCATCTTGGCCAACAGCTGCCCAAAAATCCCCCACTCCTTCGATGTGCCCAGCTTGCGTTGCGCTTACCCACTAAAACCACAAGAACATAGGAACTTAATTATGAAAGAGGAAAACGTGGGGTAACAGGCCATTTTCACGTCTTCTAATTTCTCAATTTATCAGCATTAGTTTCGCCAGCTTGCCTTAGCGAAACTTACGACTTGGTGTATCAATAGCACCTGCAATCTTTTCATTTATTCTGCTATTTTAAGGATTCTGAGAAATGATGCTAAACGATTTCGATAAAAACAATGTCTAAATAGAGACAGGATTTGCATACCATTGACGTATACGAAATGTCAAAATATGAACTTGTGGTCAATGGTTCATCATTGAAAGAGTATAAATGATCTGACCACAGTCCATTCGTCGAACTACCTAGCTGAAATGAAATATGTGGTTCCCCTCAGCCATCTATCTAGGATCCTTGGCTGAGGCTATAATGCTTAGTGTATTTTAAAACTGTCTTTTTCTCTCTTCTCTGCATTTCCATTGATCTAAAATATATTTACATTGCATTGCATGAGTTTGTTTTCCATTCCAGAAATGTGTTTTTAAATGCCAAGTCTTTGCTAAGACTTCCAGGCTCATTATTGAATTTTAAAGTGTTTCTTTTTCACTTCATGTTGGAAGTGGTTTCCTGGCAATAAAGTGCAAACAAACCTGATTCAACTATCATCGTTTACACGTGTATTTCTTCATATTTTATAGAAGCTCCCCCTCAAATTAAGCTGCCTTGGTCCAGTGCCCCAGGACCACAAAATATCTCCCTGTAACAGCAAGGAGTGCGTATTGTAAAGTGCTGTATTGCTGTTTACAGCCAACAGTGTCTTGTCCACCTGGGACTCTGGGTCTTCAACATGTTTTTACATGGCTTTGTGTGGCTTGTTGACCTCTGCATATTTTGGTCCTGGCTGCTCCATTCTGCATTCTGGTGCAAACATTTCTGAAAGAAACATCAGAGGTGCCGCTATAAGCTCCTGTAGCCTACAGAGCCTGAAAAGGGACGCAGTGCTTACTCACATCAAATATTTTGTCCTCTACATGTCCAGCGTCATATCATTTTCACTCCTAGCATCAGCTGTGAATCACTATCACGCTAGACTGATGGGCAATTGTATCTGACACAAGCTGATCATTAGGCTATGTAACAACATATTGTACATATGTCGCTAAAATGACAATGGATCTGGTTGATTGCCAGCGTTTAATTTTTTTTTTCAGATTTGCATTCCATAACTTCCTAAAATAATGCCCATGAGTGATTTTGCACAGCCAGTTGTAAATGTGCACATCTTTAACTGCAGCAAAGCAAATACTCAAATGTGAATCTGTGGTCAAGCCTGCGCATTGTTTGCTGCATCCTAAATCTGAATTTCAAGTAGTGAATGCCTGATGTTCATTTGTGTTGCAAACCCGTGAAACAGGAACAGACATCACAGCAATGTGTAATGTGACAGTCACACATGTGGTCACACATACAACCTATGCTAACCATTATGACTACCACTGATGCATGCATTTACAATCACACATGACTAGATGTGGATAGGCATCAAAGTGAGTAACAAGGGCATGCTGACAGCTCTGGATTACTGATATCATGACATATCAGAATGACTGAAGTCACCTACATGACACAGAACACATCCCATAGCCATATGGTGTTATTAGTCATGCAATATCATGAAGTATGGTACATCTGATGATCAACTAGCACTTAGCATTAAAAATATTGCCACGTTAACAACCAAGCGATATTTTTTTACATAACCGCCATCGAAAATGATTGCAAAGTACATGTTATAACATTGAAAATTCCTGCTTAGCCATTAGCGGGTAAAATATTCTCGCAGAGTCCAAAAACATGCCGCAAACGTCCAGGAAGTGATGTCAGTCTGCATCCTGTGTCATCCCGTGTACACTTTCACTTTATCTTTTAACCATACTTTTAGTGTCTGCGGAGAGTGTTGGAGGTGTTTTGGAGTTGTGTGCTGGTGTTGTTGTGGAAGAAAGTGTTTTTTTGTCCAGTGACCTGTCCCTAGAGTCTCTGTCAAGTCCTGTGTCATAGTCTTTACATGTTTTTTGCATCTTGTTGATTATCTTGTTGAGTGTCTGTCCAAGGGGGTATATTTGTCTTTCTTACGGTTTTAGGATAATTTTCTTGGGTTTTATTTTTCTATAGTGGGGTTAGGTGTGTGTCGGGAGATGTTGGGTTTGGGTAGGGAGGGCAGGATGTCAGAGGGGGCATTGGGGGGCTTCCTCTGGCTTGTAAAGGTTTACCTTCCACTGATGGTGGAGAGTGGGGGACGGGTCCTGCAGGGCTATGGTGTTCGGGTCCGGAAGGTGAGGTGGGCGGATATCCGCAACCACATGATGCGGATCTTCGGGGTGGACAGGACTGTCCACCAATGGAAGCACAGATGGCAGAAATGTGTGGGGCATGAGAGAGACCTTTTGGATCACCTGGGATTCAACGTTGGCAGGCAACGTGGTAAGTACATGAGAAAAGTTTCATTGAATCACAGTGTGTTTCCTCTGTCAACAACTGTAGTCAGTAACACAATGTAATAAACGCTACAGGATGATGGCATCTATTTTTTAGTCAAGCGAAGCTGCTTAGCTCAATCACAATCACACTTGCACCATTGTACAAGTGTGCATGCGTTAATGATTGATCATGTGCAAGAATGTGTTCCCTCCTGCACATAAAAATTCATGAAGTGCTGTATCACGTTTCAATGTGTGCTGCACAGTGTAGCATATAAAGATAGTGGTTAAGGATATTTGTGAGTGAGGACTCGCAATATGCATGAAGTGCCCATGTGAGCTGCACAATGCAGCATAAATGACAAGACACACAACCTGATGGACTAACTTGTCTATCCGTGTTGCGCAAGGGTCTAAGCATTTGTTAACAGTTCCCAATGTAGGCGTTGGATCACATCTATGTCACACTTTTAAATCTGCTACATTGCAATATGACATGGGTGTTTTTGTGTAATGTCCATCACCAATTGTCTGAACACACCCTTGTTAAATTTGCTAAGCACATATTGACTACTCAACATCTAGAAACTGACTTTGTGGCTGGAAACGGGGCCTTCTGAAAGTGTCACTCAAGTAGTGTGTGCAAAATGATCACGTATACCTGCAGGATCGTCTTGTAGTCCACAGGGCTGCAATGGTCATGTTTTGTGTGTCAGACAGGCAAAGCAGATCCCTTCATGTATGCAACATGAACAGAGACAGAACTGTTACAGGCCATCCAATTGAATGTAGATGTATTTGATAATGAACATGGCACATGTGGAAACTCACGTCTGATACTGATTCATGTTTTTTACATGTCTCAAAGCTGGAAGACCATTGATAACTCAGGAGGACGTAGATGCCTTTAGGGACCAACACGCCACTGGTGAGTGTCTTCCTCATATATGTTTATTTTAGTGAGATGTGAAGATTTTATGGAAATGCTCCTGTATGTAGTTGAACACAGTCTGGGTGTGTATCACATGGACCTCACTTCTAGTGTGATGAGGCAGCTGTAAATTAAGATGTATGCACAAATATATGATGTTGTGATGGAGCACAGTATTTTACTTATTGACTTAACGTTGCACATCCCCAGTTTGCCTAAGTCATCACCACACCGTATTAGCAAATATCCTGCTTATCACTGGCTTGTGCCCTGTCTTTGAGCAATTGTCACAATATGCCAAACATGTAGGCACTCTGCCACAAATGTGCAAGGGGGCCTGCTTTGGTGCTAGCCATAGCAAATGGACACTGTTGTGTATACAAACTTGTGTTGCCACGTTATCATGGCACCTTGTTTGCCAACATGCATTAGCAACATGTCAGACCCGTATTTCTAAGATTTTGTCATTTCAATACACTACAACATACATTTCAAAGGGTGCCCATCTTAAATATGTTTCAACAGATGTATGATCCTATGGTATCCATTGTGTCCACATTTTCTCTTTTCTTTGGATGCTGTGGCTGTGGGTGCTCATGCCCAGATAAGTGCTGTATGCAACTGTAACACAATGTGCCAGCAATTTGCGTAATACCGTGATATCAGGTGTGAATTCATGTCCAAATGACTAAGTGTAGTTGCCTTCTTGGTGTTGCATCATCTGTACGTGGCAGCTTAGGCTCACGTTGCATGGCTACAGCTAAATGACATATCATTTTGTCAGTCTGTACTGACTAATTCTGTCAATGAAACCTGTGATGTTACACTGACAATGTCATTGAGGCCTGAACTTCAAAAGTGTTATGTCACTCCAGGCAATGTATGTGGATTCCACAATGTACATACTGGAGAGGAAACATGTGAGTGATGTTGGTGATGGGTATGACCAGATATAGAATCCCTGTACACCCTGGAATGAGACAGCTGTCACTGATGATCAGTTCATGAAAGCACCAGTTGTCAACAGGTATCCGTCCAAAGAGACAGTCTCATACACAAGATGAGAGCTGGTGTACATAAGAAATTAGCTTGAGTGACATGAGCCAGGGTCACACCACCCTTGGATGAGTCGACATCACTGTAAGACATAGTTAGGTGCCGTCATTTGATTCATGTCTATAGTCACTGTCTTGCCTCTAATCTAGTGTATCTTTGACATGTTGGTGCATATTACAAGGACGCCATTGCCTCTGCAACGTTACTTGGAACAACATTGTGGTAGCAAGAGTGTCTTAGCCTTAGTCGCAATGCAGCGTTAAGCCACCTACCTCTGATTATTGCACAATTGTGCATTAGACCCCTTTACACACCATCTTTTGTGTGCAAATGGTGGGCAATGTCTCCCTGCAAAGCCACATTTTTGGTGGTTTGGCCCCTATCTACAAGCCCAGCCTGAATATGGTGGAGTGCGTAATATGTAAGACCCTGTCAAAAATATTTTTAAAAATGCGCAAAAATGAGAACGGTTTATTTACTCACCTTCTCTGCTGTTCCAATGTGTGCTGCGTTGTGTGGCACACATGGAAACAGCAAAAGACCATTGATTGTTCATGTGCAGGAAGGTGAGCCTTACAGTACATATACAATTTTTGCTAAAATTTACATTTTGTAAATTCTATATGTGCTGCATTAAGCAGTACACATAGAAGTGACAAAACATAATTTCAAGATTGTTTATGTGCAGGAAGGTGCACCTTCCTGCACATAAACAATCTTCCTATCAACGCAGAACCCTTGCACCATGGTGCAAGTGTGCCTGCATAGGCGATAGGCTGACAAATTTGGCACCAGCGCAGGGGGAAACACAGCTCTGCA
Source organism: Calotriton arnoldi (assembly GCA_963921515.1). NCBI lineage: Eukaryota > Metazoa > Chordata > Amphibia > Caudata > Salamandridae > Calotriton > Calotriton arnoldi. The sequence goes on from CAWUFW010011807.1 coordinate 87,141, forward strand.
TCATACTGTTATAAATATGGTGCAAACCTGCATTTCTGAAGTTGCAGGGTGTGGTGTTAAGCCAAGGAGGCCAACGCCATGCTCCGCCACTTCATTGAAGCTTTCCCCCTATGTTTTTTGTGGCATGGCATAGCCTGGCTCTGCAATGGGCCTGTCAATCTGTCTCCTTGAGGTCATTCCCCTGGTAGAGTCAGTCTGGGTCTGTATCTGCACCATCATTTAACTCTGATAATCTGCAAATGTTGTGACTCTACTCTGCCCTTGCTGTGTCCCATGCCATACAATGACATGTCGGTATCACTATCAGGTTGTAATTGGTCCTTTCATTCATAGTGCATTGTTCAGGTCATGTTGGAAGTACCAAACATTTGATGAGAGTGTGGAGTCCGTGTTTTCATACACTTGTGTTTCAAACTTACATGGTGAACGTTGTCATTTATCTTGGATCTTACATATTGTCATATGTATTATTTTTCCGACAATATATCACCCGAGGAGGTTCGTGAATTCCAACTCAGAAAGGAACAGCACCTACACATCTGTCGTGTGGACAAGGGATATAACGATATGGCTAGGAGATACCGCGAGGATAGGGCAGCCGGACGTTGGAAATCACTGCCCTAATTTGCTAGGAAAAGTGGAGAAAGGGACACAGAAGCAATGGCAGGCCCTTCAGGTGTCAGACATGGGTCCAAACGTTGTCACCAAACTGCTGCTCATGGACAGACACCACAGGTCCATCCTGCTGCACCTGCCTCAGGCACGCAACCAGGTACCCCCTCACAACCTCGCCCCAAAGCACTGCATCACTGGCAGCTGCACCATGGACACACGTTGTTGGGTACACCAATAGGGACTGTCACTGTCTTTTGGACCTGAATGTCTGATTGGCACAAGTTGAAAGTGACATTTCAGATATCAACACCCGCCTCCAGGACATCAAGGGTGCCCTGGGGCTCCTCTTCTGAGCCCCCAATTTTGTGATCCTTCCCCCTCGTACAGTCCCCCTATTCAATTTTGCATTCTGTTTCTTTAATTACTGTAGGGTTTTTCTTGTTAAAAAAAAAAAATATATATATATATTTGTTTAGGATATATGTATAGTTAGTTCATGTTTAGGTTAAGCTGTCTGTCTGATCTACAGATGTGAGTTAAGGGGGAGGTGAGTTAATGTCTCATATGTTGTTGAGTGTATAGTGTAAGGTAAGGTAGGTAGTTTAGTGTACATTTTTATTAGCATAAGTTACTTTAGATTAGGTTAGGATATGGAATTAGTAGTAGTTTAAGTTTATGTAGTATTTTTTATGATAAATAAATTGTTAGTGGTTTGTGATTTGTGGTGGCACTTATGTTTGAAGTGATTTGATGGACTGATGATTTGGAAGTTGGATACAACAGATTCATTCAAAAAACAATCATTTGAATGTCTAAGTGTGGTCATGAAATCATCTTCTATGGAAAGGCTACTGTCATACTGCTGTTGGATCATGATTACAAAACAAGCATGATATTTAGGCTGGCAAAGTTGACTTCTGACCTTACGTAGGGCTAGCCTGCTGATGAACTTTGCATCTTATGAGGAACTGACAGAGTTGTTAGAAAGGTTATGCTTCATCATCTTTGTGAATATGGTGAGGGATCTATCTTGAGATGTGGCATGCCATGACACCTATCGCAACAACCATTGTCCACACTATTGACTATGAGTATATCTGCCAAGTATGACTTGTTAGCAATGCGAGGTTAAGCCAATTCTTGTGGCATGACACTGACTTCAATATTGAAACAAGTCCCTATCACCATCCTGAACGTAGGGAAATGTGAACTTCCAGCTACAATGTTGTCTGAGATTTGAAGGATTTGCTGATTCACACATATCCTGTAATCTCACTGCCTATCAGGGACACAGACTCAGCAGAACCCCTTTTTCAAATGGCCCTCTGGATTAGTTGTGCTGCCTAGACTGCTCATGCATTTTTGACATGTCAATACTTGAATGGTCACAGGCAACACACATCTTTGTGACTTTAGTGCTTTTATTTACAAGTGATTTTCAGGAGTTAACAGACTGGCCCAGTTCTTTGGACAACAACACCCACATTGTTTACATGGCCGGTGGAGGGCCAGACAGAGTCCTTTGGGGGGAACATGTCCAGAAGCACGTTGAGGAACAGGAAAACGTCACTCAGGAGGCTTATTGAGGTGTCATTGGGGATCAGTGGCCACATTGGAAGTCCATTAAAAGTCCAAGGTGAATGTAGCAGAGTCAATCTGAGGACAGCGACAGATGATGTACTGAGGCATGATGGTAAGCACAAGGCTAAGCAGAAACTATCCATTTGACACAGATGAACGCTACCGCTGCCTTCTCCTTATGACTGATGTTTCATCCACATCTTCCTCCTCTGATATGTCATCAACCTCCCATGAGGTTGATGGTGGATTGGCCACAGCATTGGGAGGCAGAGACACATCAGAGGGGGAAGAGGTGGATGCTGAATGTGCAGCAGCATTCCTCTGTGCCAAAAGATGAGGCATCACTGCAGTGATGATGAGCTGCAGAGCTTGCAAGACTCCAGCAACGTCTCTGTGGTAGGCAGCCAAGTGGGAATCCTGCTTCCGCTCTATGTTCTCCATGATCTTACCCATTTCCCCCAAATGTTTGGCAACATCGCTGGTGCCACTTTAACAGAACAGTTGTTCTTGTCTCTGAATAAGGATACCAGCGATGTCACCCATGGAATGTGACACAGGACTGAGCCATATTGTTGTACATACAGTGCAGTGCTGCGTTTGGAAAGTGGCAGAGGGCTGGATTGAGCCAAGTGGGGTGACCCAATGCTCAGTGACTTTTGGGAATATTTTTACAAGCCCCTGTCACCACAGGAACGTCACTTTGAGTGACTTTCCTGTGGCAATGTGCGCTTCGCCTTATGTACAATGTACGCAGCTTAACATTGCCTTGTATATGAGGCACCCTTTCACATTGTACTTAGCATGGAAGGGGAGGGCAATGGGTTTGGCAAAGGGCGTTCCACCTCAGAACTCTTTAAGACAATGGCTCCTATTTGCAAGGGCAGCGTAAATGGGAGTCAACGTCAAAATTAAGGCCATGGAAAACAGGGGCTTAAACAGGCTAATCAAGTATCATTTCTTAATTTCTCCCCGTTTTTGCTGCTTCCATGTGTGCTGTGTTGTGCCGCAAACATAGGTACAGCAAAAGGCCATTGTTTGTTTGTGTGCAGGAAGGAAGACCTTCCTGCACATTGACAATCTTCCCCTCAATGCAGACACCCTTGCACTATGGTGTGTTGGGGCTAGGCTGCTAACCTTTGTGCCAGAGCAAGGTGAAACGCAGGGCTGCATCATATTGTTGTAAATATGGTGCAGCCCTGCGTTTCAGAAGTAGCGGAGCGTGGTGTTAAGCCAAGGAGGCTAACGCCCGCTCCGTCACTTCTCTAATGCATATGCCCCTTTACTTGTTAATATTGCCCAGAGTTGGGAGACACATGAGTGGTCAATTGTCATTATATATTTGCATGTGTGCTGGATTACAAGTCCCTTACAGCACCATTATGTGTCTTTCTATGTATTTGTGAATTATGCCAACAGCTCAAGGGACATGTGAATGTACCCCCAAGTACCTATGTATCTGGAATTTGATCTGCACACAATGTGGGTGGCCACTGAGACATAGTTGATGTACGCAGGCAACATTACTCCCCTACCCCCACCTGCAGCCCACCCCCCATGTCCCTGGCTGTTACTTACCCTTTTGCTGATGTAGCTGGTCATAGTCAGAGCTGCTCCTGTGGTACTGGACTACCACCTCGGGTCTGCAGTGCTGCCTGTCGATTGTTGGGCAGTTTCTGCTTAGTCTTGCGCTTGGCATCATGCCAGCGCTTCTTGCTGTTGGTCATCGTCCTCTTTACTTCAGCTACTGCATTCACCTTGGTCACAATGGACTGCCAAATGGCATTTTTGGTCCCCAATGACACCCTGGAGCTGACGAAGAGCTGGTGTTGATTCTCCATCACCTCCGCAATCAGGATCTCATTTTCCTTCTGACTGAATCTTGTTTTCCTCTTCCTCTTACCCTGGGACTCTAACTGGTCATCCTGGCTGTTAGGGGGGATCGGGGTTGTTGTATCCTGCTGAACTGGGTCCAGCCTGCTCCATTTTGCTTCCAGGTAGTACAGAATATCTTTTTTTTTCCACGAGCTTTTTGTGTTTATTTTTCACGCAAAACGTGAAAAAACGTGACGTGCTAACAACATGAGTTTTCCGGCCACTAATTGGCCGGCCTGCACTTTTTTCACGTTAGCGGCAAGATTTTTATCGCTGTGATGCTAGTGTTTCCGGCGACAATTCCTGCTGTGAGCTGTTCCTATCGCCATGTAGCAACGTATTGTAAATACGCCAGTACCATGGCGATGGTTTTCAGCGATACACAGTGGTAAGAAAATTGCCGCTAAGCAATGCTAACTTTTCTTCACGGCAATTTCTTGTAAATATACCCCTAAGAACGAGTAAAGGACTCAATATATCAGATGATTTCAAAAAGTATTACGTTCATGACATACCGTTGAGGCAGTAAGAATAATGCTTCAATGCAGAGAGAGAGGTATGTCAAAAGGAAAAAGAGAAGTACGCTGACCTCTAGAAGTATCTGCATCTGATGGGTGTCCAAACCATTTTTTCATGCTAAACATAGATTGGAAACCATTCGGAGACAGGCCACCAAAATGGTGAAAGGCATACATCATTATTACCAAAATGAAATGATCAGCAGTTGAATTATCTTACACTGAGAACAAGGGCTAACTTGGGGGTAGTACAGACTTTCAAATTTCTAATGAAAATGAATACAATGGAAGATTGGAGCACTTTTCAGGAGACCAGTGCTCCCAAAATGTCAGGATCAGTCTTTGGGTCATCAAGGTTATCCAGGTAGTAGACAATCAGGAGAAAGTGGGCCTCACCAAGCGTCTTTGATTCTCTGGGTGGGTAAGCAGTCATTGCTCAGCTTAAGGAAGGTGGTGTAGTGCTATTGTAGGTATAGTGCAACATATTCATTAGAGGTGTGTGAAATTCGTACAATTTCCTTTTGAATAATTATGCAAAATTGCACAGAATTTTTCAAAATATCACGAAATGGAAATCTGTCATTTCATACTATAGTTTAGATCGAAATGCATCTACCTCTCAATTTTTGATACAAGAACACCTTTCACACTACAAAATGTGCAAAAAAACAAAAGCAACACGAACAGTTCCTCGCATTGTGTTTTTTCCTGTGCCTTTGTGCTTACTTTTAACAACAAATGGCACATTTGACTACATTTTTAACAGGAAGGGCGTGTAATTACAAGAAGTGATGCAATGGTATACTTTTGGGAACTTTGCATAACAAATGTAACTTCAAATTCCTGAAACTATATGAATTTACGGTGGCATAAGTTAAATTTCACCCAGAAGTAATATTTAACAGAGTTGCAATATGGATGTGAATGTCCCGTCAGAGACACACCGTTATAAATAGTGTGTTTGAAAAGTAGAAATTGCACAAAACACATTATGCAACGCAAATCCTTACAAATACTGTGATGAAGCAATAGAACAGTGAAACCCAAGACCTCTGTACATAAGGTTTGCAAAGTTCTAATATTTGTAAAGTTCTAGTTTTCAGGAAGCTTTAATGTTCACAAGACTCACAACACACCTAGAAAGTAAAGACAGCAAATCAGTGCAATGTAGTATACAAAAATTCAGGGCTCGGAGACGCACAGAGGCAATTACTGTTATGTGATTCCGAGCTTTGTTGTCAAGAACTCATAGACTAACATGCATATATTTAAAGTTTATGTATGCATAAAGTATGTCAAATAAAAGTGCACAGATACCTCCTGCACCAGCGCAGCGTCCAGAAAATGGGATCATGATGCAGCTCCAAATCTGTTACTGTGTAGCAATTTAAGTGTTTGTGACACTGAGGTTTGCTAACATCTAGAGAAGCACAGTAACAAGAAAGAAAAATATAGGATGTATCTGATACCTATAAAAGAAGGGGACAAAGTCTCAGAGCTCAAGTGTGCAATTGAGAGCAACAGGTGCAACATCAATATCTGTGGTCTGTGAATGGCAAGAGGTGTAAGCCTATAAGTTCGCGGGGCTGATAACAGACACGTTTCTCTCAGTCTGGTTAGCTGACTAGTGAATGACCAATGCAAACATCAGCACAAACAGAAAATGATAAAGTGAGTGCAGGGAGACGAGTGCCTGCTAGAGACTCATCTTCATGTATAGCCAGTTATAGCTTATCAGCCCACCTTCACCTCATGTAATAGTTTTAAAGGACTTCAGCAGATGTTGGCAAACACATCGGTAGTTATTAAGGTTGTGGGAACTTTTTCATGGGTACCTGGGCAGTCAGTGGTTCTTGGGCTCTAATTGCATCAACCAGAGCTGTTTGCAGGGTGACCAACCATCCGTAAATTTCACGGACTGTCCGTTAATTGAAAGTCACGTCCGTTGTCCGTGACGATCCCTCTCACAGACGCCTTTTGTCCATAATTTTGGGGGTTACAGCGACCTGCACTGCTCACCTTGAGAAGCCTCAGGGTTCTAAGAGCTCCCTGCTGGGACTGCCTCGCACTCCTCTGTGCTCAAGAGCAGCCCCTCACCAGCCTTTCACAGACTGTGATGGACCCATTGTCATTCTGTCTGTCGGCTGATTGTGGCATAAAGAATGACAATGGGCCAGTCTGGGCAATTAAGGCATGTGGTGGACCTGAAGGCAAGGAAAACAAAATGTAACAAATTAGATGGAAGTAACATTGTTAAGTTACTTTTAAAAAACAAGCATATACAATCGGCCACGCATTTGTACAAGTTAGAGCTTTTGTTTACCTAATATAAACTTATTTTGACTTGCACTAATGTTGGTTGTCTATTTATTAACATATTATTGCGCGATCCTCTGATGTGTCTTTAAAACTTACCTTTTGTCCCAAAGTTTTGTCCTGAATTTTGACCTTCTGTCCTGATTTTTGTCCTGAATTTTGACCTTTTGTCCTGAATTTTTACACTTGTCGTCCTGAATTTGCACACATGGCAGTTGGTCAACCTAGCTGTTTGCCACTGAAGTCATAAGTCCTAACACTGCTATTGGATCCAAAACTTATCACAAAACACATCTCCTTAGCACTCACCACCCTGCTCAACACCTCAATCACCACCGCAACATTTCCTGACATCTGGAAACATGCCGAAGCCAGACCCCTACTAAAAAAAAAAACTGCTGACACCAGCGAGCTCAAAAACTACCAGCTATTCTCCTTGATCCCATTCCCAGCCAAGGTACTGGAGAATATTATCAACAAGTAATTCACAACACACCTGGAGCAGAACCAGCTATTCAGAACCTCCCAATCTGGTTTCCGCAGCAATCACAGCAACGAGACTGCCCTGATCGCAGCCACCGATGACATCCAAACCCTCCTTGACCAAGGAGTAACAGCAGCTCTGATCCCCCTCGACCTCTCCGCAGCCTTTGACACCGTATCCAAACACACGCTAATAGAAAAGCTCCACCACATTGGAATCTAAGGGGACGCACTCTGATGGATCACCTCCTTCCTCACGAGAAGAAAATAGAGGCTCAGCCTGCCATCTTTCACCTCTGAATCCAAGGATATCATTGGCGGTGTCCCCCAGGGCTCATCCTTCAGCTCCATGCTCTTCAACACATATATGACCCTGATGGACAACATCGCCAAATCTCATGGTCTCAATATAATATCCTACACAAATGACACTCAACTCATCCTTTCACTCATCGATGACCCTACCACCACCAGGACCAAGTTCCACAGATGCATGACAAGCATCGCCAACTGGATGAAGAACAACTGCCTGAAGCTGAACACAGACAAGACGGAAGTAGTGATCTTTGGCAACAACAGCAACTCATGGAATGACTCCTGGTGGCCATCAGACCTAGGACCCACTCCCACACCCTCTGAACACTTCAGAAACCTCAGAATCATTGACAGCCAGCTTACCATAATATTGCCGATCAATGCCGTCTCCTCCGCTAGCTTCCTCACTCTGCACATGCTACGTAGGATGTTCCAGTGGCTACCCCTGCTCACGAGACGCATCATGACACAGGCCCTCATCAACAGCTGACCGGACTAGGACAACGCTCTTGACTTAGCAATCGCCACACACATCCTACAGAGACTTCAAACAAAGCAGAACACTGTGGCCAGACTCATCCTCTACCTCCCCCAATGAACCCACATCACACCCCACCTCAGGCAACTCCACTGGCTCCCCATACAGATGAGATGCCAATTCAAGCTGCTGACACATGCACACAAGGCTCTACACAACCCACCTACATCAACCACCACTTGAACTTCCACCATCAAGAAGATTAAGCTCTGCCTCCCTATCACTTGCCTACACTCCTTGCCTCTATCGTAGCAGAAGTGGAGGACGCTCCTTATCCTACATCGCAGCAAAGACCTGGAACAGCCTCCGTAGCAGCTCTGGACCAACGCATCACTTCCCGAATTCCGAGGTGCCCTCAAGACCTGGCTGTTCGAATGAGCCTCAGGGACCTGCAAGCGCCTGGAGACCCTATCAGGTGATTACATTTTAAAATAAAAAAATAATAACATTAAAAGTGCAAAGCACCAACCGCGGATAATTGTTCCTGCTAGAACAGGAAAAGGGTAACATTTGAGGCCACTGCAATGGAGTACGAATTGGATTCTAGGACAAGGTTGCTTCAGATCAGAAAGAACCTTCACACAACATTTACAAGAAGGCAGAATAATCAGGGGGGCAAGGCTGCAAATTAAGACAGGTTTATTGATTATGGGTTGACGAAGTGTGGGGTCTTGCTGAAGCTGTTAACAAAGATAAGAAAAGTTCAGGGCTATAAAAGTCCACAGTTCATGCCCAGGAAGTCATTGATGTTGATCAGATGCTGTTGGCGTCAGGCCCAGTAAAGATTTCTACCTTCGAGGTTTAACTCTTTCCGGAAGATGGATTCCTTCAACAGGGCAAGGTTGCAGGCTGTAGCTGAAGAACATCAGGCCTGCTAAATCAGATTTGCTGAGGAGGAAGAGAACATGAGGGGGAGCTTTGTCAAAGACAGGCCCAGAGGCAATGCCCCTTCGGCAGATCGGCTTGGCAGGTTGGTCCTGGGTTTCTGTTAATTCTCCCCGCAAAAAGTCTTGAAAAAGTTTCTAATTCCCAAGTTTTAGGTTTAGGCATGAGGAGTACACTCTGACAGTAGCCAAGGGTTCCAGGACCTCAGGAACTGTACTTGAAGGTAAGGACTCACTCCAGAAGAAGCTAACAGCTGGGTTCAGGGCAGGTCCAAAGGAAACTGGTCAGCTGGGCTCTTACAGGGAAGTGGGCTTCTTGTAGATTATGTGTCCCTGTAGCTTAACAGGAGGTCAGCCGACTGACCCTTTGAGTACTCTTCTTTGTCCTGAGTACAAGTGAGAGCAGATCCAGCATGTAAGGTTCTCCTCGCAGGTCTCAATAGCAGGTGTAGACTTTCTTTTCTCTTCTACAGATCTAGTGGTATTCTGAAGAAAGTGCCACATTTATGTCTGGCACTAGATTGTGGGTGGGTGAGACTCGTGGCCCCTCCCTATCCAATAGGAAATATGTTCCCAGGGGCATCCCTACCCACTTTTGAAGCAGTTCATATTTTGCCTGGCAGCAAACAGTCGCACACTGCACTTCTCTTCAGGCCAGGTCTCTAAACCAGTTCTGGGGCAGCTCCCTCTCCCACAGCATTTGAAGCCAGCCTGGCTAGAAAGACAAAATGGAGGCAGGTACAGATGTGAGCTACATCTGCCTATGGCAGGGTAGGCATCTTTTGAAGAAATGCAAGGGGCTTGGCATAGTCCCCAGGGCATCCTGTCAATGGAAGGTAAACCTCTCTCCGGACCCAAGCCCTTTGTCTCAGCTCGGGGGGCAAGTTCACACCTCCCCAAGGAGCTATTCAGCTCCTGGGTGACTGTTGAAAGCTTAAGCAAATGGGTTTCTAGCGGCTTTAGGCAGGTAAAAGTTGAGTTTTAAAAGTGCCTTCTGTAAAATATTTAGTGCAAATACGACTTTACAAATGAATTAGATTTATAATAAATATTTTAAAGAGTCCAAGAATTAACTTTTTACATGGTTCCTAAGCAAAAATAAAATTATTTAATTTTAATATTAACGCTCAATGGTTTCCTATGGAACAGCTACCCCTGCTACAGAAAAAACTGCTTTTGGGGCCATATGTCTTAAGGAAATGTTTTACATTAAACTTTTACATGTTCTACTTTTATATAACAGCCATTCTGCCTTACTAGGCATTATGGCCTAGTTAGGTATGACTTATTCATTTTTAAAGGAGAGTTTGGGCCTGTCAAAGGGGGTTATTTTGGCAAGTCACATTTGCAGCTTAAACCTGCCCAACCATGTGTCTGGTGGCAGACCTGCAGTCATATTTTGCATTGTCACTTTTGTGGAGGCACAATATGTGCCGCAGTCCACTAGTGATATTTAACTTATAGGCTCTGGGTAGATTTTGTGCCATATACTAGAGACTTATAGGTAAGTCAAATATGCCAATTAGGAATCTTGCCAATTATAACATGGTTTAGGGGTCACAGCACATGCCCTGAGGCCTGGCCACAGATCCCAAATGCACTGAGTAACAAAACCAGAAGCATCAGTCCAAGAAATGAGGGTGGTAATGCAAAAAGAGGCATATTCCTTTTAGTTTATGAGGACCACAAGCAGAGTCATCAACTACTTGCATTGTAATTGTCCAGTGATATGCTTGAGCATCAAACGCATGGCTTTGTTGATTGATTTCTGGACCATATTGTCTATGGCTCTGTTAAGTCCTTCATCTAAATAGGGGTCGAAGTTGTCTCTCCCACAGTACTCTTCATAGTCATCAAGTGCAAAGGCATAACTGGTTGTCATTATTGGGTATTGGAAATTCAAAATGTTTGTTACTTCCCTTAGGTAATATTAGGGATAACTCACCTCAAAGCTAAAGCATTGGCCACAACCCCAGTTGACAGAAGATCATCCAACTAGTCAAAAGTAAAGTGGGGGTGCATAGCAGCTCCTCATGCTAAGCCTATAAGAATATTATTGCAGCTGCACCTGTCTTGCCAAAGAGTGGCATCCAGTGAGGGATAACACTATGAATTTTAATCAGTATGTGCCTCTCATTTCAGATTTTTCCAAAGCTTGCCTGGTACAGGAAATTTGCATCTAATGCAGTCCATGTGCTTCGTTGCAACGCATGTGTCCAATCTCTCTCCCAGCACTTGTCTGTCACTCTTCGTAATGTGATCTATGGGCACTGGTGCTTAAGCACCTACAGACAATGGGATAGAATGAGGACTACTCTAGCTTGTGAAAGAAGGCTCCCTATTGACTCCTCCTGCACTACCACAAGCAGTAACTCTAAGGGGGACAAACAAATAAATGAAACACTGCTGTAAAAGTGTTGTCGAGCAGAACTGGTCTATGTCACTCGGATGCAGAAACAGCTATCTCCCAGTGCTTAATTTGCAAAAAAATAAGTGCCAGGGTCCTCGTCAGGAGGAGGCCACAGAATCTTTTTTTTAAATTTTATTTATTTTGATTTTCCAGACAGTTATGGACTTAGTAGATGCAAAGACATGCATTGCATAGTAAGTTACATCTCCGGCAGCGTACATGGAGGACCGCACAGTTATAAGCGGCATTGTACTAACACAGTACATAGATATACAGTGCAGGGATATAATTTGACAACATATACAATAGAATAATCAACAAAGCAGTGGATGGCAAGGTTAGAGAACATCGCACACAAGTAGATCAGGTCTGGGGTATTATATCTTCTTAGTCGGGGAGAGAGTTTACCATCGTTCGCCAATTCAATGAATCTACAAGGGGTATCCGCATTACCAATGGGAGGGTGTCAGGTATAAAGTGTCTAATGGGACGGCATCTATTGGGGTGCTTCCTGTAAACTAGCAGCTGTCGAGGATCTGGAGTCGACAGCAAGGTGTGCATCCCTTTTCCTGAGCCAAGTTGTGAAAGGTTCCCAGATATCTTTCGGGCGAGATGCCATAGGCATAAGGTCCCAAAAAGTCGCCAACTGTTCCTGACAATAGGCTATGTCATGGATCCAATCAGGGATTCGAGGGTACCTAGGAGCTCCCCAATGTATAGCCAGTCTGCGCTTTGCCAGTAATAGCAGCATAGCAGTGAGACGGCGGGATGCTGGCGGGACCTCTTCTACATAACCAAGCAGTGCAACTAATGGGGAACACTCCAGTGTTTGTCCAGTAATGGCTTGTATGGTATCCCATACCTCCCCCCAAAATTTGAGGACGGCTGGGCACTCCCATGCAATGTGTAGGAAGGTGGCCGCTTCACGTTTACACTTCCATCAGCGCGAATCCGGTCTCAACTTTAATTTATATAACTATAAGGGGGCACAATAATATCGATGTAGGAATTTAAAATGTATAAGTCTCAGCTTATAGTTTGGGGACAGATATCGTAGTTGTGAGCAGCAGAATGCCCATTGCTCATCCGTGGGTCTGTCTACCAACTCCGTTCTCCACCGTTCTAGAGCTTTCGGAACAGACCATGGAGTATTTGACTGTGGGAGGGCATAGAGCCTGGTGACCAACTTACGAGGGGACGGTGTGACCAGTAAGTGTTCTAATGGCTGCATGGTATCAGGGGATGTTGGGAAAGAAGGGTGCATTTTTTTGCAGGTGGCCCTTAATTGATAATATAAGAGTAATTCTAGAAGTGGTGTTTGCGTGTCAGCTTGGCCAGTGGGCAGTCGCAGGAATGTGGATAGAGGTCGCCTAGCGTTGATATACCCGTTTTACGGGCCCGATCTATTGCACCTTTGTCATGTAGGAAGGGAAAGTGTGGATGGAACGCAAGCGGTGTGGAGGGTGCATATAACAGGGGGGTAGCTGTCCACTTCCTCAAGCCCTCCCAAGCCCAACATAAGGTTTCAACTGTGTTGATTTCGTTAGCATTTCTACGGTATGGTTGTTATACAGCCACATGCGGTGGGGTGGGGTCGGCTATGTCCCTCTCAGTGGCCACATGAGGTTGGAACAGGGTGGGATGTATCCAATAATGAAGAAATTGTGCTTGCGCGCTTAGCGCATAAAGTTCAAGGTCGGGCGCCCCCAGCCTCCCCTTTGAGAGAGGGCGAGTCAGCATGTCCCAGCTTACCCTGGGTTGGCCTCCAGCCCAGGCCATAGTTATCATGATAGATCGCAGAGATTTAATAAAGGATTGAGTCAAGGATATTGGTATATTCACGAAGAGATATAGTAATTTGGGGAGAACAATCATTTTAAGTATGGCAATTCTACCCGCCAGCGTCAGAGGCAGAGCAGCCCAGAACTTAGCCTTGTCCTCAAACCAATCTAGCAGTCTACCAAAATTTAAGCGCCAGATTTGTTGTAGGTCTTTGCTGAGCCAGACGCCAAGATATTTCACGGCATCATCCGCCCATGTCAGCAGGAATTCCACTGTGGTGTCCAGTGGGGCATCTGTAAGGGGCAGGATTAAGAACTTCGACCAATTAATTTTTTTTGCCAGACATACCGCCGAAACGAAGGACTTCCCGCAGTACATGATTTAAGTTTTCGTCCGGTTTTCTAATATATAGTGTAATGTTGTCAGTATACATTGAGATGATAAGGTTTCTATCCGTAAATACTAGACCTCGGGCAGAGTGATGCTGACGAATTCTGGCAGCCAGTGGCTCCATTGCCACCGGCAAAAGAAGTGGTGATAGGGGGCATCCCTGCCTGGTTCCACAGGTAATTGGAAAGGGATCAGAAATTAAACCGTTCGCTCTGAGTCGGGCCGTGGGTTTGGTATATAGTAAGCTAATTAATTTGACAAAATTAGGGCTGAAGCCTAATCTGGGCAAGATAGTAAACAAGAAGGGCCATTTCAAAGAATCAAACGCTTTGGTAGCGTCTAAAAATGCTGCAATGGTCGGGAGTCGGGGATCAATTTGGTGGATTGTAGAAAAGAATGTGCACAAGTTGTGGGCCATCGACCGGCCTGGAATAAAGCCAGATTGATCTGGCCTAGCGATGAGTGGCATTAGTGGCTGTAGTCTGTTAGCGATCAGTTTAGCCAGAATTTTGGCATCCACATTGATCAGCGAAAGGGGTCTGTAGGAGTACAAAGGTTCTTCGCCTTATCTGGTTTCAGTAGAGAGATGATTACTGCCTCTCTCATGGTCGGCGGCAACTCCCCAAGTTCCAGTGACTCCTGATAGACATCAAGGAGGCGGGGCGCAAGTATTTCCACATATGTTTTATAGAATAATGTAGTTAGCCCATCTAACCCCGGGGCTTTCCCACTTGGGAGATACCTAATCACCTGTGTAATATCGTCAACTGTAAAAGGTTCGTCCAGGTATTCCCTGTGCGTGGCGCTTAGCCAGAGCAGTTCTATTGAGTCTAGGTATTCGCCTAAGTCCGGGTTGGGTGCCCGTTGCGTGGCCGTGTATAGAGAAGAGTAGAATTTGGTCAGGCATTCGTCTGTGGCCGCTTGTCCTCTAATGGGAAGGAGTCGTTGTCAACCAGCTCGGCAATAAAGTTAGGTGACGTGTGTTGTTTAAGCGCATTGGCTAGGGTTTTACCTGGCCTATCACCCTCTCCATAGCTCCGTGCCTTAGCATTCTTACCTAGGAATCTGGTTTCCCTTTCCGCCTCTGATTCAAATTCGGAGATGTTGTTCCGTATAGAGGCAAGTAATTTGGGATCACTAGAATTAAAATACAGTAGTTCAAGAGATTTAATATCCTGCTCCAGCCTGGTAAGAGTCGAGCGAATGGATCGAAGCACCCCGGATTGCTTAGAGACGCAAGCCCCCCTTATTACCGCCTTGAAGGCCTCCCATAACACAGAAGGAGAGTCTACCAATCCCTCATTAGTAGAGAAAAAATGTACAATGTAAGTTCTGATTTCCTCTTTAAACGCTGCATCTAAAAGAGCATGTGGGGGAGTCGCCAGCTGAATGCCCATGGTGCGGTATGAGGAACCCTCCATTGAAGCACAACTGGGCATGGTCGGAGAGTGTGCACAGTAGCTGTAGCACATCAACTGTCCAGGCCACGACATCACACGTGATAAGCCAATAGTCCAATCTGAACCAGGCGCAGTGATAGGAAGAGATACATGTGCCTTCTCTAGCGTCGGCGTGCCTACTGCGCCATATGTCAATGAGTCCATGTTTAAGTATGATTTTATTTAACTGTAGTGTTGTTTTTTGGTGCAGATTTCGAGGGATACCCACCCTATACCAGTCGTTATCCAGAATGGCATTAAAGTCGCCACCCCAAATGACCTTATCACCTCCCACAGCCATAATCTTGGCCCATACTTCAAGGAAAAACTGTGGGTTATCTACGTTTGGGCCGTAGATGGCCACTAAGGTGACCTGTGTCATCATGAGGGTACCCGTTACAATGACGTATCGCCCGTCCGGGTCTATGTGCGTGTACGTGGTGGGCCAGCCGAGTCCCCTCCTAATTAATATCGAGACCCCCCTGGCGTAGCTGGAATATGGAGCCGAATGTGTCTCCCCCCAATATCCATGTGTCAGTTTTGGGTCAGTAGGATGTTTCAGGTGGGTTTCTTGGTGGAAGCATATATCGATATGGTGCCTGCGCAAATATGCATGTATTAACCTTGCCTTGCAAAAGTCATTGAGCCCTCTCACGTTCCATGTAAGGAACTTGGTTTCAGTCATGGTGGAGCAGTGGAGAGTGAGTGACATGATTCAGGCTTAGGTAGGAGGCGCTGTGCTGTGTCGATGTTGAAGGTAGGAGATATCCGTGTCGCCGTGAGTGCCTTACATAAAAGTGGGAAGGTGACCCTCCAGTGGCAGAATCAAAGATTTTATACCACCTATGCAAGCGCAGTGTAAACAGTGGTCCTGTGCCTGTGAATGCTTTAAACCCCATTGCCCACCCCCCTCCCACTACAACCTCCCAATCAGGTCGAGACTTGAACCCGCCCGCCCTCCCTTGAATTTAACCCTGGGCAAAGCACTACGCTACGCTCGCGTAGTTTGCGAAGTTTGCGCTACTTCGCACAACGCGAATTGCACGTAGCACAGTGCAAACACGCGTAGCGTAGTGCAGCGGTCATTTTTTGCTTGCTCGCGGTCCTCAACGTCAAGTTGGCGACCGCGAGCAAGCAAAATGACATCCCGGCGAGACTTTTTCCTCGTTCGCGATCAGCAACATCAAGTTGCCGATCGCGAGCGTGGAAAATAAACCTCCCTGCGAGATTCTCAACGCGGGGAGGTCAGGTTTCTCATTGTGAGTGGTCGCGTATGCTCGCGACCGCTCGCGATTAGAAACTACCAGTCCGCGTTGAGAAAGCTGCCGCTTGAGTAAAAATCTACTCGAGCGGCAGTAAAAGACAGCTCGCACTGTGCAAGATGCCGTTTTCAATGATTGCACAGTGAGGACAAGCATCCGGCACTGTGCAATCATTGCGAACAGTGCACTACGCAGTTCGCGTAGTGCTACGCGTAGCTCGCGTAGTGCGAACTGCACTTTGCGTAGCTTCGCGTAGCGCTACTTCGCGAACTACGCCCAGGCTTACTTGAATTACCCCAATACCCAAATGAGTACTAAGGGACATGGGAGATCTCTCTGTGGGGGTTTGGGACGACGGCTTTTAACCTGCCATCAGGCAGGGTGGCCAGGTTTTTGCGTGAGAAATGGAACCTGTCTGGTAGAAGTTAAGAGACAAAGTGGACTATGGGTCTGGCTGTGGTCGTAAGTTTACCATTATTAGAGCTAGCATATTAGTGGAACAGTAACAGAGCCAATATCCTAGCCATTATAGAACCTTAACATTTCAAACAGTTAAATGCTGCGTAGAACTGGAGAACATCAGTGGGAGGAGGAGTCAGCTTAAATCAGTCATTATCACTCAGGTTCAGTTCAGGAGCGGAGCTTTGCGAAGTGCGCGGAGGAGATTTCTGCGGGCAGATGTGTTTAGTGTACTTTAAAGCTGACTTGGCGTCCGTAAAGAAGTGGGCTTGGCCATCATGTGTGATTTTCAGCTTCGCCGGATATATCATGGCATACGGGATGGAGGCGCTCTGTAGAATGCACTTCGCTGGCATGAATTCTCTGCGCGCAGCTTGTACCGCAGGAGTGTAATCCGGGAAGAAGGACAGTTGGTTCCCCTGATGTGTAATGGGGCTTTATGCTTTGGCTTCCCTGAGGACCGCATCTCTGTCTCCATACTTCAAGAGACGTGCAATAATTGGATGTGGTGGAGCACCCGGCGGTGGCCGGGGACCAAGTGACCGATGAGCACGCTCTACAATTATCACCTGGGAGAGCGCCGGGCCGAATAGTTCACGCAGCAGATTTTCAATGAATGGTTCCATTTTTGGAATTGCGGTGGATTCTGGAAGGCCAAGAATTCTTAGGTTGTTCCGTCTGGAGCGCGCCTCTAAATCTTCATTCTTTGTCTTAATTACAGCAAGGACTTTCTCCATGTTTAATATTTGCGCTCGGGATTCAGCTTGAGAATCTTGAGTGTCCGACAGTCTGTTTTCCAGGACGTCCAGGCGAGTTTCATGTGTATCTACCCGTTTTTTATCAGTATCCAGGCTGGAGGTGAGTGCATCAATCTTGTTGTCTATGGTTTTGAGGCTGGAGCGAACATCCAGCAGTATGGACCGCATATCTTCTTCTGGTTGCTCCGCCATCTGCCCTTGGGCAATGTTCGGTTCTGTAGTCACCTCTGTGGTGTGTGTTTGACGTTTGCTCTCAAAGGGGATTTTGGGCTGCTTAGGGTCTGTCTTGCCCATGGTAACAAGCTTGGTGACTTAGCTGACAAAGGGTTCGGGTGCACTTGCAGTTCACAACAGGCTATGAACGCCAGCGCAGAGCGCAGTCAACAACTCAGCGGGGGGAACGGTGGCCCATTTATCTCCAGCTCCCGAGTTATTTGCGGCTCAGCGATGGCGCAACCCCTCCTGTGCACTCAGGTGCGAGCAGACCAGTATGGAGCTTTGTGGAGCAGGTAAGCTGAAGATAGGGCTCCCTCAGCAGCCAGATAGGATGTCAGGGGGCTTCCTGATTGCTTCTGGACCGTAGGCAAGGATACGTTGGGTCGCAGTAAGGTTAAAGGCTCAGCTCTACAGCGGGATCAGTCAAGTTGGCCAAATGAATCCTGGGCAGCAGATATTGCGTTGAGCACAGAGGTTTCTGCAATAAAGGTCCCAGAGAGGCACAGTCTGTCCACTGCGGCACAAGCACACGTTCTCTGGCGTCACAGTGCAATTCTGTCTCTCCCCTGGGATTCAGTATACTGAAGATCATGTGCAGCGCAACACTCACTGCGTATATGAGGCAGGATTAAAAGTGAAACGGCGGAGCTGGGGGTCAGGGTATATTTCCTAAGCCGTAGGGTAGGAGGGGGGCTCTGTGCGAACCGCTGAGCGGGAGACCGAGGCCTGATGAGTCCCCACACAGCCGAACCCCCCACCTCACAGTTCTACGCAAGGGGGAGAACCAGATGGCAGAGGCCCACCTCATCCCCACCCTACCTCGCACGGCCGCTGCTGCAGCAGGCGTTGCCCCAGTATTGGAGTGCTTCGGGTCCAACACGGGACGGAAGGTACTCAGGCCTAGCACCGCCGCAGCCCAATCCCCTCCGACGTGGGCCGTGAAGCGGGGCTCGGGCCTACGCAGCACAGCCGAGTCTAGCTCCGTCCCAAAGCCAGCCCCGGTCTCACTCACCGCAGTGCTTCTCAGCTTCCCCTCTAGCTCATCTCCTGTGCCGACGATCTCTATTCACCGCCTCACGCAGTCCGTCGTTGGCAGTCACCCCCAGGAGGCCACTCCAGCTCACCGCCGATCACACCAGCCATGGTCTCGAGCGCCACGAGACCGTGTGAATCCGTCTTCCACCTGGGCTCTCGCTGGAATACGGGAGCCGTCTACAGCTTGGACTTGGGTCACAGCCTTCACCTTCCGTCAGCCGCCCACTATGCTCCCCAATACAGGTGAGTGCTGCAGCGCCGCGTAGGACACCCGACAGGGTCGGAGTCACTACAGGGCCTTATGGAGTGCAGCGGCCATTTTCAGCTGCGGGTCCGGCCTCGACTCTCCCAGCAGTTTTTTGGCAGTTTCGTTGATGCGGCACGGCTTTGATTGCAATCAGACAACCACGCCGATCTCAGCTCATGGCAGCGCGATTTTCAGCAGTAGGGCCCATGTTTGAACGGTGATTTGCAAGGATTAGGAAGCCTGGCCTGCAGAGCCCCTTCAGAAGGCGGCCATCCTGCAGCGCGTCGTAGCCACGCCCCCGAGGCCACTGCATCTTACACCACCCATTGCCCCTGCCAGAGCTGCCAGTAACAGTACAAACACACCTACTAACATCACACTCCTACCATTGTGGCACTTCAGATTATTCCAGGCCCCGAAAGCTAGAAGAATGGCTTGGGTGGCAGGTGTTTGTCATTTTTAAAGTACATTGGATTAATAAATAACTGTTAGTGTACTCATCTCTAAATAAAACAAACAGTGACATCATGTGGCAGACTGTCATAAGTGCTAGTGTTGGCAATTAAGTGCAGGTGTCGAGCACTGGAAACCACCGGCACAAATTAAGCACTGCTATCTCCCCAATAAAGGTATTGGACATAACAGAGTCAGGGTTTGCAAACAAGTAGCGTCTCAAAAGATTAATCTTATAATATCATTAATAAAACAATAAGAATTTTAATCACATTAGCACCATATAATAAAAGACAAAATAGCAAAGACACTTATCTTGACTGCTGTGGAAAAAAGGCAGTCAAGATGGTGTTGACACTATTGAACATTGAAGAGGATTGTGGTTGGTGGACAGTGTGTAGTGTGTTTTTCTGTAGGTTCATGGTATTGGTAGTTTTTTTAATGGTTAACGTTTATTGGCTGCTGTCAGTTTTGCAGTACAATCTGAGCCTCCAGTTGCAACATAAAATGATGCCAATTCCCTGTGAAATGGCTGATCTTTATCACCATTATTTAGCCACTCAACATTTATATTGAGTACATTTAAAATGTAATTGTCTCTTGGTTCTTCATATGTTATCATTAACTTACTCAATTATGTTAATTTTTTTACCTCTGATGGATGAAAGGTTAAATTAGCACTGCTGGGATTCAATCTGTAATCCATATGTTTTGGGTCGTTACTCAGCTGAAAAAATATTGTTTACTCTCTGATTCTTCCTCTCCCTTTCTCCTTCAGGCTATTTCTCCAGTGTTCTTCCTCTGTTACTCCCTTTAAACACTTCTGTTTTTCTATCACTCAAACCCACTTTTCTCACTTTTCGTTCCCTCCATATTTTTGCTCTACTTCACTCTGCTATTCCTAGTGTTCCTATAATTTCATCTACTCCCACATGAAATTTCCTCGCTTTCTTTGTTTCTCTCCATCTCTCAATTATGTCCTCCCTTTCTCTACTCTTCACTTATTTCTCTTTATCTCTGTACTTTTCCTGTGTTTTCTTCACTCACTCTTTCTACCTACTTCTAGTATACTTTTTATTGGGGGGGGGTGTACAAAAGTTTGCCGAGGGCTATGGCTCACAACAGATTTCGAACTTGGTTCAACCACTCAATTTTGTGGAACATATCAGCCCTCATTATGTCCCTTAGGGTCAAGGCATACTGGGCAAGTCCCGGTTGCGACCATAACCTCCACCAAAACAACAATGGTCAATGTCGAGCTCTGTCTACCATGGTCTGGCTACATATATCCATCATCAGTGTTTTAATTGGGGTGCTCAACAGCAACCAGACTAGGTTCCTTAAAATCCTATTCTCTGAGCCTGTTAAAGTGACTAGATTTGAAAATCCCCACTGCCTTGAGCTGTGGAGTACAGAACTGGCAGCTTTGGCATTGTATATCTGTAAAACTGGAGCTATGGGTTTGGAAAAGGAACTGCAATGTTCTCTAGCACTAGGACCTGTGATTTGCCTGTCTTTGAGAGTCAGGAGTTCCACCTAGGTTTTTATGAAAGATTGGAAGACGCCTAGATAACTAAAGAAGTCTACACTATCAAGTGATGTGCCTCTTAACTCAAGCCTACCTCTGGACGACCTATGCTTGTTCAACACCATAGGCTTAGTCTTTGTGGAGTTAATATCTAGCCCACGTTGGATACAAAATTCCTCTAAACGGGATAGGGCATGCTGAAGGCTGCTTGGTGTTTTCGAGATCCATAAGGTGTTGCCCGCAAATAGAAGAATTGGTTTCTTTAAACCAGCCAAGGTCGGGACTTCGATTGAAATGGTGGACAAATAATGGACAACATCATTAAGATATAAGGAAAACAAGGTGGGTGCAGGACGCAGCCCTGGCAGACACATTTATTGTTGGAACACTGATTTGATACTTGACCCTGGGAACTCCAATGGACCTGGGCAAAGTTCCCCTTATGAAGGTGAATCAGTAGAATCAAAAGGCTCCTAAGGATACCCATGTCGTCTAGCACCTGCCATAGCTTAATCCGTGAGAACAGATGAAAAGCAGATTTGAGGTCGATGAAGGCAACGTATAGGCAGTATCCACAGACCACAGCAATCTTCCAATAAAGAAGAACAAAGTAAAGTACCTGGTCTATCGTGGATATCTTTTCCAAAAGTCAAACTGAAAAGGGGAGATGATAGCCTTATTAGTGATCCATTCCTCAATCTTACCCAGGAAAAATCAGGCAAAGATTTTTTGTATACAGTCGATCAAACTGATCATCCTGTAATTGCTCGGGAGGGATCTATCCCCCTTATATATCGGGATAACCTCCACTCCCCTCCATGAATCTGGAACGGGAGCACCACAAGCAATAGCATTGGATAAGAAGAGGATGTACAGGGACCATTTCTCTCTCTCTCCTGGAGACAGATATCAGTGTGGGTACTATCTAGTCCTGGTGCCCTACCTCTGGTTACTGCATCTAGAGCAAGAGATACATCAGCTAGATCGAAAAAGTGGTCGGAAAGGATGGAGAAATTAACTGTGTTGGAAATACTAAAGGCATTGTCGTGGGCATTAGGAAGGAATGTCACAGAGTAAAGATTAGCAAAGTTGTCTAGCCAAGCCTGGGGAGCGATGTTATTTTAAGGGGAAGGAGCTCAAACGCATCTCTTCTATTTTTACTTGTGCCCAAAACCTGGTAGAATCCTTGGTCGCACAGGCCATTTTTAGATGCTGCCACCTCCCATCATTCCAATCTTTCTTGACCCGAAGCTGGTCCTTTTTGTACATCTTTCTAGCCAAAACAATTTGCTGGATATCCCTGGTCTGGGGTACCTTGCTCAGATGTCTGCGTGAGGCTCTACATTCCCTGTCGAACCAGTGGTTTACTCAAGGCATATGTCTTTTGTGGCCCTTAGTGGGCACTAAAAGATAGGATAACATTTTCTTAAAGAGTTTAGTATGTGTTGTGGTCATTATCTCTACCAAACAAAGAACGGTTCAACGCCAGAGGGTCCTAGGGAAATTTAAAGACCTCACAGGATTCAATCCCCAATACTATATCACAAAACAGTACAGAATCCTTGGGTCTATGAAAAAAAAAGGAATCCAAAAGTGTAATGAATCACTACTACATAGTTTGAAAGCATACAAGTATAAAATACAGAACCTAATGACTAGGTGCCACAGATCTATCTATGGGCACTTCCCTTTTCAGGACGAAATCCCTCACTCACCGTAGGTGACATGCTTCATCATTTGGGATTCTCCTCCCAGAGGAAAAGCATAGTTCCTCTGAGGGCTACAACCCCCTCTCTAAGAGGGAGGAGCTCAGGGATGTTTTGAATAACTAATAGGATATTATAAATCCACAAATGAAGAGATAACTGTGTGAATGAGGGCGCAGCGCAACAAAAAATTGATAAATGTGAGAATGGTGAAGTTAAAACTAGCTAAAGAGCACAAAAAAGATACTTTATTCAAATACGCCCCTTGCCAGGATTAAAAAACATATACCAGCGGTATGAATTTAAACCGCAAAGGTAAAGTAGAGAATAGTGGTCAACATGTTTCAGCCATACACCTAATCATAGGCAGGGCTTTCATCAGGACTTATAAAGCTGCTGCTATCTCAGTGCAAGTGCTACAACAAAAAGGATATCAAGACAGAAAATCTTCTTAGTCTTTCCATTCCAGAAGGAAGGATTACCCGCCACTGCTGGGTAAGCAACCACACCTCTACCTGGCAACCGCTCAGGAAAGGAGCACCGCTCTCTCCGTCGGTACACCGGAGCTTGCAGAGCCTGCAGCCGGAGGTGCGGTCATTATCTCACCATAAACATTGGAGCAAGGACAATGAGTCAATTTCAATAGACATGCCTGCAAACCTTCCTTAATTATTTTTACAATGTCAGGGGACTCTAGAACTGAGACCATTTTAGAAGTTGCATGTCATTCAAAGGGATAGTGTCCCTTGTACAGACTGGTGAACATTGGTAATTTCCCAGCTTTGGACAGAGGGAGTCTATGAAAAGACATAAAGGGTCGTGGTCTCTCTCTATCCTTGCTGTGACCATCATGTCTACAAGGGAAGGCGACTGTCAGAGAGGTAAAAGGATATAGTCTATGCAGTGGTTAATTTGTAAAAAAAAAAGAAGTGCCGGGGCTCTTATCAGGAGGCAGCTTGCACCAGCCCATTTCTCCTGTTAGCGCTCCCCGCATGTTTACAGAGTGGTGGAGAAAGGGGTCATGACCTCTTACCACCTGAGCAATCTAGTTTTGTGGTCCTTACTGGAGAACAGGAGGGCTAGTTGGCCCCCAAGGATCCTCAAGATCCAAGGGGACTTCATCACCCAAATAGCAGTGCACCAGGATGCGCATTTGCAGAGTGGTGGAGAAAAGGGGCATGGCCTTCTATCCGATCTCAACAATCCTGCTTTATGGGACTTACTGGAGGTGATATGAGAGGTAGGTGGCCCCCAAGGGCCCTCAATAGCCAAGGGGGCATATTCTCCCTACTAGTAGAGCTCCAGGAGGCGTGTTTGCAGAGTGAAGGAGAAAGGGGGCGTGGCCTGCTATCAATTATTTTTTTTTTTTTTACCTCTGATGGATGAAAGGTTAAATTAGCACTGCTGGGATTCAATCTGTAATCCAAATGTTTTGGGTCGTTACTCAGCTGAAAAAATATTGTTTACTCTCTGATTCTTCCTCTCCCTTTCTCCTTCAGGCTATTTCTCCAGTGTTCTTCCTCTGTTACTCCCTTTAAACACTTCTGTTTTTCTATCACTCAAACCCACTTTTCTCACTTTTTGTTCCCTCCATATTTTTTGCTCTACTTCACTCTGCTATTCCTACTGTTCCTATCATTTCATCTACTCCCACATGAAATTTCCTTGCTTTCTTTGTTTCTCTCCATCTCTCAATTATGTCCTCCCTTTCTCTACTCTTCACTTATTTCTCTTTATCTCTGTACTTTTCCTGTGTTTTCTTCACTCACTTTCTACCTACTTCTAGTATACTTTTTATTTGGGGGGGGTGTACCAAAGTTTGCCGAGGGCTATGGCTCACAACAGATTTCGAACTTGGTTCAACCACTCAATTTTGTGGAACATATCAGCCCTCATTATGTCCCTTAGGGTCAAGGCATACTGGGCAAGTCCCGGTTGCGACAATAACCTCCACCAAAACAACAATGGTCAATGTCGAGCTCTGTCTACCAGGGTCTGGCTACATATATCCATCATCAGTGTTTTAATTGGGGTGCTCAACGGCAACCAGACTAGGTTCCTTAAAATCCTATTCTCTGAACCTGTTAAAGTGACTAGTTTTTCTATCACTCAAACCCACTTTTCTCAGCTACCCTGTTGTATGGGACTTACTAGAGGTAATAGGAGGGGTAGTTGGCACCCAAGGACATCCTGGTGCTGGGGCGGCTGGGTACAGGGTGCTGGTTTGGCGTCGGGTGCCCTGTTGTTTTCAATGGGGATGTTTGGTTTTGGTTTACAGCTGCAGGCTCGGTCCAGGAAGACTTACGGGAGAAACTAACAGCTGGGCAGGTAAGTTGGAGGGCTCAGGGACGTAGGTGCACATCGGGTTCTCTTTTCCAGGGCTCAGGGCGGCCGGGTGCAGAGGCTGCAGGTGACATCGGAGAGTCCTGTAGGGGTCAACACACGGTGAACTCCGACTCTGGAGCGCTGGGGGACCTCACTGGGACCGGTGGGCCACTCGGACTCGGGTTGTAGGCGTCAGGGACAGTGGTGGTTCCAGGCATCGGGTTTCTTTGTCCTCAGCAGGCTCGGAGTCTTTCTTGGCTGTTTCTTTTGAACAGAGTTGTTGTTCACAGGAGATCCAGTCTTTGTTGAAGGCAGTCAGTCCTCCCAGGGTTCTGGAGGTCGCTGACTGCAGGAGAGGGCGACTTATGGCGCAGGATCTCTGGAAACTGCAGACGGGCCGGTAGGGCTGGGGCCAAGTCAGTTGTTCTCTGCAGTCTCCTCTGCTGGGCATCTTTTTTTGTCCTTCTTCTTCGTAGGTTGCGGGAATCTGCTTTCTTGGTTCAGGGCTGCCCCCGAAATACTGTATTTTGGGGCATTTTAGGGGTCTCGGGGTCAATAGCTGGGCTACTGACCTTAGGGTGAGTACACCCTTGGTGTGCTCACCCCATGAGGGGGAGTGAACATAATCCCTAATCCTGATTGGGGAGAGCCTGCCATCTGCAAGATGACGGGCACTGAAGAGTGGGCTTCACCTCGCCTCTCCCACCTGAGGGGTGGGGTTGGCAGAGGTGGGCACACCTTCTGTGTTGGCTAATTTTTCATGCCTGTCTTGCCGCCTAAAAGGAGGAGAGACAGGAAGGAGGCCTGCTCCTGATAGCAGGAGAGGCTGGGGGTCGCATTACAAAGGCTACAAGGCCTTTGAAGTTCCCCTGCCACAGATGGCTCTTCCTGGCCTGGGGGAGGTGTGAACACCTCCGCCTAGGAAAGGCTTTGTTTCTGGGATCCGGGAGCGAAGGCTCCCACCCCAGGGGTCCAGAAACATGTCTTGTGGTGGCAGGCTGGTGTGTACCAGTCAGAAAACCCACCAGAGGCTGGTCGTTTTGCAGGGGGCATCTTTAAGATGCCCTCTGAGTGCATTTTTCATTAAATCGCACACTGGCATCAGTGTGGGTTTAATGTGCTGAGAAGGTTGATATCAAACTTCCCAGTTTTCAGTAAAGCCATTATGGTGCTGTGGAGTTTGTAATGACAAACTCCCAGCACCATATACTCTTAATGGCATTACTGCACTTACAATGTCTAAGAATTGGCTTAGACACTGGAGGGGTGCAGGGCTCATGCACCTGTACCCTCACCACTGGTATAGTGCACCCAGCTAGAGGGGTGACTGATCTATGCCAGGGCAGTGGGTTGTAGGCATGGCACACAGGGATGTGTACACAATAGAAGCGGGAGCGAGGTTACACTCACCGCCGGATGCACAGCATATTGAATCGTTAACAACCACAACTGCAAATTTGTCCACGTTTCAGCAATTTAATTCCATGTAATCCAAAAGTTCATATTTCTCATCTTTTTCATCCTGTCACATGTGAGGCCTTTATGCATTTAACAGTTTCTAATGCGAACAGATATGCCGATCCGGGCCTTTTTGCATGACGAATGCATAAAACATCCTCAGAAGGTTCATTTCTTTACCCAATGCATTTCGGGCTATTTATAGCCTTTCTTCAGGGGTTCCCTACAAATTTAAAATATTGACATTTAGTTTACGTATTTAGACCTGTATACATCAATAACTACATTGCATCAAATCATTCCTGTCATGTTGTTTTTTAGCAATAATCAACGTTTTCCCTCTTAATGCGCAATAACGCGCAAAAATATGTGCCCAAAGCAGCCACTACCCACACCCCATTCATCTCCCGTGTTTAACCTCCGTTCCTAATTCAAAACCCGCCATGAGCTTTTCCCATCTCCTAGTGTGGAACCCTGCTAAAAGCTCACCCGTACCCATCAACAAAACTACGAGATCATCCCCCATACCTTCATCGTATCACAAAATGATCTCCTTCTTGACGTTTTCTTTTCTTAACAAAATACGATGTTCAGCTCGTTACTGCTGTTTCCCTTTCAACTTATATAGCGTGACTCCACCCCTCCAAGTAAACCAATCATGTCAAACAGGCTGATCATCTCCTAAACTTCGCTACTACAAATCCCATAAGTCACTACAACAAACGCCTAATAGACCCTGATGTACTAATAACCAATAGCTGACAATTCTGCTGACCCACTCCCCGCTGGCAAAACCTGCCCAGGCTCCCATCAGACACTTAAATGCCCCGCCCACCCACAGATGTTATCAAACACGTTAATTATTAACTATTTACAGTATTGACTTTCAAAAACATGCAACTAAACCCGTATGATTGAGTGTTGATGATAAACATATATTGATGAATGAATGTTCCTGCACAGTCCGATCCGACACAGGGATGTGGGCCATGTCGACTCTTCACTTTGTTCTGCACCAAAACACGCAGCCTGCAATGGCAGTGTGTTTGTGTAAAGGTACAGGGCCTCTAAGGGTTGCACAATAAGTGCTGCAGCCCTTAGAGGTCTTCCCTGGCCACAGTGCCCTTGGTACCCATGGTACCTTTTACAAGGGATTGACATGTGGCCAGAGAGGTGCCTATTAGGCGTACAAGGTACAGTTTTTGTGAAAGAACATAGGCCCTGGGAACCTGATTGGCAGGTCACATAGAGTCAAAGTGCATCAGTAGTCTGGCAAAAAGTGGGGGGGTTACTGTAACAGAAACCCAGCTTCCTACAGTTAGTGAGTGCATAAGTGAAGTGCTGTGTAGGTGACTGTGTGTGTATGGCAGTGTCGGTGAGTGAATGGATGTGTCAGTGGTATATGGGTGAGTAACTGGATATTTGAAAGGCATTATAGGTGAGTGTTGGAGTATAGCAATGACTATATGTGAGTATAGGAATGACTGTATGTTAGTGAGAGATTGTGATAGCAGCTGTATGGATGAGTGTGTGCTTGTGTGAGTGGCTGTATGGGTGAGTGAGTTTGTGTTAGTATCTGTATGAATAAGTGAGTGGGTGTGTGTATAACTGTATATGTGAGTAAACTGCTGTGTTATTGACTCTATAGGTGAGTGAGTAGGTGTGTGAGCAGCTCTATGAGTGACTGACAGTGTGTGAGTGGCTATATGGGTGTATGAGTGGATATATCTATGGCTGTATTAGTGAGTGAGTTGGTGTATGAGTAGCTGTATGAGTGACTGAGTAGATGTGTGTGTAGACCTATGAATCAGAGAGTGGGTGTGTAATGACTGGTATGGGTGTATCAATGGTTTTGAGAATGGTACTGTGGAAGTTGGAATGGGTGTATGAAAGGCTATACACGAGTGGTGTGAGTGGCTGCGTCAGAGATTCTGTGGATGATGCCATCAGTGATGTTATCAGTGATGTCATCAATGTTGTGACTGACCATGTCATGAGTGATGTAATATGTAAGGTCATAAGCAGTGCATTGTGGGGTGCGAGTTATAGTTAGCTCAGCTAACTATAACTGCTGAATTTCTCTGGTTTTGTATGAGTGAAATGTCAGCCTAACTAAAACGTCCCTGTAACCTTTGGGTTTTTCACTGAATTTCTAAGGTTTATTTAATTCTATTTCTCAACAATAACGTCCATGTAACCTATGAATTTTTTATTGAATTTTTAAGGTTTTTAAATTGTAGTTCCTATCTGAAATGGCTCCATAATGGGTATTTTTTATAAGCTTGTATTTTCTTCAGTGGATTAATAAGTGTTGTTTTTTTCTTTAATTGTTTTATATTCGTGACGATGTTGCGATACCCGCTGTAACGTTGTGAAAGGCGCATGTTTTTGAGGAAGTCTTAAACATATATATATAGACAGACTTTACTTAATAGCAGACACTAGTTGTTTATTAATGTAGAGTTTATATTTGAGTTTGTGTGATGGTTTTGTGAAAAAACGTCCTCAATGTGATGTTTCATTTATTCGCAGTGACTCTATAGACAGGGGCGTCATCGGTAGTGGCAAAGTGCACATGCTTTTTCAAAACTCGGAGACATATACTTAGACATATTTTAATTATTATTTCACACAAGTTGTTTATTGATATACTCTTTAAACCTAACTTTTGGAAGAATTTTTTCAATGAAAAGCCTTTTATTTGGTGTTTTGTGTGATCGCGGCGAAACCGGAAGTCGGGATGACGTCGGTAACCACGGCCAACGTATAACACATATTTATGCCTATTGCATTGTATGATACTCATTTGGGGTTTAATATCAGTTGATTGACATTTATGTTTGACTACTTTAGATCAAACAAAATATTATTCTGTTCAATTTCCAGTCTTCGCGATGATGCAGAGAGCACTTCAGTGAGAGAAGTTGTCTAGAATTTTCTGGTGAAATTTTAACAACTTTACTACAGAAATGGCAACTCAAACAACAGAACAACAGGGGGGAAACCAGCAACAACAGGAAAACCAAGAAGTCCAGGAACTGCATTCTGAAGGTTCTGAAGATGAAGGGCCTCCTCAAAAAAAGCAGCATTGCATGGGAGTTCTTCACAATTCCTTCTGGAAAATCCAAAACTGTGGCAAAAATTGTGCAATGTGCAATTTGTGATAAGAAGTTGTAAAGAGGTACAAATAAAAAATAATCTTGTTGAACAATTTTAATGCTTTACCATCTGAAAACTTTCCACAACAACCGATTAAAATCTGTGAAGTGACAACGAGAGGCTGAATGTCCATCTACATCTTTAGCAAGTGCATCAACACCTGGACAAAGAGTGCCTTCTGAAGATAAACATCAGTCTCAAGATATCACACCTCGGTGCAGCCAGATGACCACTTACTGTATAAACTGTGAAGCTGTGGTTAGTGCTGGTGAGCAGAGCATAAGAGCTTTCCGCAACAGTTGCAAGACTCACAAATGTTGATTTTGTCTTTGGGTCCTTGCAGTATTCTCATGTTCTTGAGAGCTTCTTCAAGCTTTTCCACTGTCAGTTGCAATTAATTTGTGCATGGTTAGTGCCTGAATGAATGGATGAGTGCATGTGTAGTGCGTGAGTCAATGGATGAGTGCAAGGATAGTGCCTGGGTCATTGAATGAGTGCATGGGTAGTGCCTGAGTGATTGGATGAGTGTGTGGGTTGTGTCTGAGTGAATGGATTAGTGCATGGGTTGTGCCTGAGTGAATGGATGAGTGCAAAGGCAGTGCCTGGGTAATTGTGTGAGTGCATGGATACTGCCTTGGTGTTGGATGAGTGTTGGAGTAGTGCATGAGTGATTGGATGAGCACATGGGCACTGCCTGGGTGACTGGATGAGTGCAAGAGTAGCACCTGGGTGATTGGATGAGTGCATAGGTAGAGCCTCATTGAATGGATGAGTGCATTTATAGTGTCTGGCTATGCCTCGGTGAATGGATGAGTTCATGGGTAGTGAATGAGTTAATGGATGAAAGCAAAGGTAGTTTGTGGGTCATTGGGTGACTGCATGGGTAGTGCCTGAGTGAATGGATGAGCACATTCATAGTGCCTGAGTGAATGGATGAGTGCAAGGGTAGTGCCTGGGTGATTGGATGTGTGCATGGGTAGTGCCTGGGTGAATGGATGAGTGCATGGGTAGTACCTGAGTGAATGGATACATGCATGGGTAGTGCCTGAGTGAATGGATGAGTGCAAGGGTAGTGCCTGGGTGATTGGATGAGTGCATGGATAGTGCCTGGGTGATTGGGTGAGTGCATGGATATTGCCTGCATGATTTTATGAGT
The DNA here is from genome assembly GCA_963921515.1 of Calotriton arnoldi. Lineage (NCBI taxonomy): Eukaryota > Metazoa > Chordata > Amphibia > Caudata > Salamandridae > Calotriton > Calotriton arnoldi. Next base: position 118,046 of record CAWUFW010011807.1, read on the forward strand.
GCATGGGTAGTGCCTGGTTTGATTGAATGGCTGCATGGGTAGAGCCTGAGTGAATGGATAAGTGTATGGGTACTGCTTTGGGGATTGGATTAGTGCATGGGTAGTGTGTGTTTGATTGTATGAGTGTGTGGGTAGTGCCTGGGTGACTTGATGAATGCAAGAGTAGCACCTGGGTGATTGGATGAATGCATAGGTAGCGGATCATTGAATGGATGAGTGCAAGAAGGTGCCTGGGTTTTTGGAAGAGTGCATGAATAGTGCCTGGCTGACTGGGTTAGTGCATGGATAGTGCCTGGGTAATTGAATGAGTGCATGGGTACTGCCTGAGTGAATAGATGACTGCATGGATAGTGGCTTGGTGAATGGATGTGTGCAAAATTAGTGCTTGGGTGATTGGATATGTGCATGGTTAGTGCCTGGGTGAATGGAGGAGTGCATGGGTAGTACCTGAGTGAATGGATACGTGCATGGTTAGTGCCTGAGTGAATGGATGAGTGCAAGGGTCGTGCCTGGATGATTGGATGAGTGCATGGATAGTGCCTGGGTGATTGGGTGAGTGCATGGAAATTGCCTGCATGATTTTATGAGTGGATGGGTAGTGCCTGGTTGATTGAACAACCTGTCTCCACCGCTTACCTCACTGACAACCCCCGTGACTTCCCCATGTCCAACGTCTTCACCAATCCAGCAGACACTTCCCCCCTATTATCACTGCCCACTCCCCGTCCGCCGTCGCACACCCACATACACAACCTGCCTCCACCGCTAATCTCATTGACATTCCCCGGAACTCTGACTTCCTACCTAGAATTTCTCTCCCCCCTCACTTGGATAGTAGACCCTCTACTCCTCCTCTGAACTCCTTGAATGGGAGCATTACTAATCCGGCTCCCCGCGTCCAACCTCTCCCCTCTCCTAATCCCACTGATTCCGTCCAATCCCTGACCCCTGTTCACTCTCCCTCCATAGACCCAAGTCATTCTCAACCCCTGCCAAAAACCTTAAACTTTTTCAGCTCAATAACACAGCAACTGAACAGAATGGAGCACGAAATTAACTCCCTTGCTGCCGATTTCCTATACTTACAACAAGACCTTCTCAACAGGACCAAGCCAACGTGCTCCCTCTCTCCGGGTAGATTTGCTCATACCCCCCTCAATACCTCTCCCATGGCCCCACAGAGCACCCCCCGACCCTCCAGTCCGTCAACGAGTCAGGCACTTCGACCCAACCGGGATCGCCACCCCCTTTCGGTACTGAAACCTGATGTGATCAACGACTCTTACCTCGCTCTGAGCCAGAAGTCTGCCCCTTTCCCCATCCCTGTTATTGTTGGCACTAACAGAATCCCTAAAACTGTCCACTCGCCTAGACCTCCTGCTCAATACTCCTCTATCCACCTAGCTCCCCCCACCATCAAGGCTCCCCACCCTCTCTCTTGCATGCTCCTAAACTGCAGATCAGCAGTACAACACGCCACAGACATTGCTGAAGCTCTACTCGCTGAAGAAATTGACATCGCTTTCCTCACAGAATCCTGGCTCAATGTCCACTCCACCCCCATTCTTGACATTCTTACCCCTCCAGGGTACAACATCATCAGACAAGACAGGCCAATCAAAACTGGGGGGGGACTAGCCATCATTCACAAAGCTGGAATACAGATTACCAAACTTAAACCTGCAGAATACTTATCGTTTGAATACCTGGGTGTTGAACTCACTGCCAAGGGCACCTCTCCCATCAAATTCCACACCATCTACCATCCTCCTGGAGAGCGTACCCTTTTCCCCGAAGAACTAACAGACCTAATAACACGTTTCTCCATGACCGACACAAAAGACGTGTTCCTGGGTGACCTCAACATCCACTGGAATGACCCAGAAGACTCCACTGTCCAGAACCTATCCAACCTACTTGAAATATACAATCTCAAACAACTCTGCAATGAACCAACTCACATCAAAGGTGCAACACTGGATGCGATCATTACCAACAATGAACTGGTCTCTCTGAGAGCAATTTCTCCCATTGACTGGTCAGACCACCACCTCATTCTGTTCAAGATTGATGCACTTGTCAGACACCAACCTATTCGTGATGACAAACCTAAGCACTGGACCAGAAACATCAAAGAAGTCCCTTTACCCGAACTTGAATCCAGGATTCATGCCCATCTACAACTCCAACCCTCATCATGGACGGCCGATGACCCCACTACACACTTTAACTCAAAAATGACAGAGGTTTTAGACCAAGTAGCTCCACTCAAACTCAAACAAATGAGGCAAACCAAATCTAAACCCTGGTTCAATGTGGATCTGAATAACGAAAGGCGTCAACTCAGACAAACGGAAAGGTCTTGGAGAATAAACCCCTCGACCTTGCACCTAGCGCAACTTAGATCTGCTCGGCAGGCATACAAAAAACACATTTTCAGTGAAAAGGCGTCTTTCTTCCGCAGCCAACTAGATCTGGTGAAAAACAGACCGAGAGAACTCTTCAACATTGTCAAAAGCCAAACAAACTGCACTCCATCTAACGAAATCAAAGCCACCAAAGAGCGATGTGAAGAAATTGCCACCTTCTTCTCTAATAAAGTCTCAAAAATTGATCAATCCTTCCTCCAAACCGCAAACCCTCCTTCCCTCTTAACCTGCCCCCCTTTAACCACCCTTGACCAATCAGAAAGAGTTCTTACCAAGGACAATCAGGTCTGCCTCCAGCTAAAAAACAATGTGCATTGGTCCGACTTTGAGCTAATGTCGGAAAACGAGGTCTTCAGTGTAATTTCTACCCTAAAACCTTCCTCCCACACTATGGACCCCCTCCCATCCACAATTATAAAAGAACTCAACCACACCATTTCCCCTTTCTGGACAAAAATCATCAACGCCTCTCTCATCTCAGGCTGTGTCCCAGACTCCCTTCAACTAGGACAAATCACACCCATTCTCAAGAAACCAGGGGCCGACCTAATGATCTTAACAACCTCAGACCTATCTCCAACCTCCCGTTCCTTGCAAAAACATTGGAGAAATGCGTTCTCCACCAACTCAACAAACACATTGATGAGTTCAACCTCCTCGACACCTTTCAATCAGGATTCAGGAAAGGCTGTAGCACTGAAACAGCTATGCTCAACATCTCTGACGATATTCACAAGGCTTTAGATGAAGGTGATGCCTGCCTTCTCATCCTTATTGACCTATCTGCGGCATTCGACACTGTAAATCATCCAGCTCTTCTAGAGACCTTGTCGAAGCGCTCCGGCATTAATGGCACAGTACTAAAATGGTTCACCTCCTTCCTTCAACACCGCTCGCAACAAATTAAAATCAACTTCTGTCTCTCGAAGCCAACAAAAGTCACACTTGGGGTCCCGCAAGGCTCGATCCTCTCCCGTCCCTCTTCAATGTCTTCATGGAGCCCCTCACAATCATCTTGAAAAAAGCGGGAGTGAACTACCACCTTTACGCTGATGACACCCAAATCTATTTCAAAATCAAGTCTCCCAGCGACATCCGACACCTCAATGTCACTCTAACCGAGATCCAAACTTGGTTCAACGCTAACCACCTAAAGCTCAACCCAGATAAAACGGAACTAATCCTATTCTCTCCAAAAAGCAACCATCGACCAATCCAAGAGTGGCTCAAGAATCTGGTTGCCCTAAACTGCCCCCTCATCCTATCCGACTCAGTTAAGTCTCTAGGCATCACCCTTGACAAGAACTTATCAATGGAGGCCCACATCAAAAACTCTGCAAAGGTGCTCTTTTCTCACTAAAACACCTCAAGAAATTGAAACCTTTTCTTCCCCAGGATGACGTCAAGACAGTAGTTCAATCCCTAGTTCTCTCTAAAATCGACTACGGGAACGCCATCCTAACAGGGACTCCAAAAGCTCACCTAGCCCCACTAAGGGCAGTGCTGAACATGGCCGCTCGACTCATATCTGGAGTGAAAAGATTTGAACACATCACTCCAGCTCTCAACTCCCTCAACTGGCTTCCCATGGAAGAGAGGTGTATTTACAAGCTGGCCTGCATCACACACAAAACCCTTCACTCTCCGGCCCCCAACTACCTGAACAACAAACTGGTAAGAGCAGGTCAATCCAGAATGCTGAGAAGTTCCAACTCACTCCTTCTTATCCCTCCGAAACTGAAAAAGTAAACCACCCAATACCGATCATTTTCTGGCAACGCTCCCAGGATGTGGAACGCTCTCCCTAGAGTCCTCAGATGCAACCCCTCCTTCTCCTGTTTCAAAAGGGACCTGAAACTCCATCTCCTTAACAAATACTTTCCTGACCAACGTCAACTAACCTAGACTTCAATATCCGAGTTGACTCCTCTCTCTCTTGACATTCAAGGATAGTGGTGAGCGGACTGTGTTAAACACCTTCGTTTGTTTTCTCTCCCTCCGCTGCACTGTTTATCTATTTTTCATGTTGTATTTTTTATCTCTGTTTTGCTTCCTTACTGCCTTCCTACTATGTAATGCAATTTCCTTTGGTTTTTTACAGTGTGTATGTAAAGCGCTCTGATACCTACGGGTCTAGCTAGCGCTATATAAAACTTTTAAAATAAAATATTAAATAAAATAAAATTGAATGACTGCATGGGTAGTACCTGAATGAATGGATAAGTGTATGGGTACTGCTTGGGGGATTGGATTAGTGCATGGTTAGTGTGTGGTTGATTGTATGAGTGCCCGAGTAGTACCTGGGTGACTTGATGAATGCATAGGTAGAGCCTCATTGAATGGATGAGTGCAAGGGTAGTGCCTGGGTCATTGGATGACTGTATGGGTAGTGCCTAAGTGAATGGATGAGTGCATAGGTAGAGCCTCATTGAATGGATGAGTGCATGGATATTGCCTGGCTGATTGGATGAGTGCATGGTTGATTGAATCACTGCATGGGTAGTGTCTGAGTGAATGGATGAGTGCAAGGGTACTGCTTGGGAGATTGGTCTAGTGCATGGAAGTGCATGGTGATGCCTGGGTGACTGGATGAGTGCAGGAGTAGCACCTGTGTGATTGGATGTGTGCATCAGTAGCGCCTCATTGAATGGATGAGTGCAAGGATAGTGCCTGGGTGATTGGATGAGTGCATAGGTAGTGCATGGCTGTGCCTCAGTGAATGGATGAGTTCATTGGTAGTAAAGGAGTGAATGGATGAGAGCAAGGGTAGTGTGTGGGTCTTTGGATGAGTGCATGGGTAGTGCCTGAGTGAATGGATGAGCACATTCATAGTGCCTGAGTGAGTGGATGAGTGCAAGAGTAGTGCCTGGGTGATTGGATGTGTGCATGGGCAGTGCCTGGGTGAATGGATGAGTGCATGGGTAGTACCTGAGTGAATGGATAAGTGCATGGGTAGTGCCTGAGTGAATGGATGAGTGCAAGGGTAGTGCCTGGGTGATTGGATGAGTGCATGGATAGTGCCTGGGTGATTGGGTAAGTGCATGGATATTGCCTGCATGATTTTATGAGTGCATGGGTAGTGCCTGGTTGATTGAATGGCTGCATGGGTAGAGCCTGAGTGAATGGATAAGTGTATGGGTACTGCTTGGGGATTGGATTAGTGCATGGGTAGTGTGTGGTTGATTGTATGAGTGCGTGGGTAGTGCCTGGGTGACTTGATGAATTCAAGAGTAGCACCTGGGTGATTGGATGAATGCATAGGTAGCGGATCATTGAATGGATGAGTGCAAGAAGGTGCCTGGGTTTTTGGAAGAGTGCATGAATAGTGCCTGGCTGATTGGGTTAGTGCATGGATAGTGCCTGGGTAATTGAATGAGTGCATGGGTACTGCCTGAGTGAATGGATGACTGCATGGATAGTGGCTTGGTGAATGGATGTGTGCAAAATTAGTGCCTGAGTGATTGGATATGTGCATGGTTAGTGCCTGGGTGAATGGATGAGTGCATGGGTAGTGCCTCTGTGAATGGATGAGCGCATGCAAAGTGACTGGGTGATTGGTTGAGTTCATGGGTGCTGCCCGGGTGATTGGATGAGTGCATGAGTAGTGCCTGGGTGAGTGGATGAGTGCATGGGTAGTGCCTCAGTCAATGGATGAGTGCAAGGGTAGTGCCTGGGTGATTGGGTGAGTGCATGGGTACTGCCTGGGTGATTGGATGAATGACTGGGTAGTGCCAGGTTGATTCCATGACAGCATGGGTAGTACCTGGATGAATGGATGAGTGCATGGGTACTGCTGGAGTGATTGGATTAGTGCATGGGTAGGGCCTTGTTGATTGTATGAGTGTGTGGGTAGTGCCTGATTGAATGGATGAGTGCAAGGGTAGTGCCTGGGTAATTGGATGAGTGCATGGATAGTGCCTAGGTGATTGGGTGAGTGCAAGAGTAGAGCCTGTGTAATTGGATGAGTGCATGTGTAGTGCCTGAGTGAATGGATAAGCACATGTGTAGTGCCTGAGTGAATGAATAAGTACAAGGGTAGTGCCTGGGTGATCGGATGTGTGTATTGGTAGTGCATGGGTGAATGGATGAGTTAATGGATAGAGCCTGAGTGAATGGAGGAGTTCTTTGGTAGTGCCTGAGTGATTGTATGAGTGCAAAGGTAGTTCCTGGGTGACTGTGTGAGTGCATGGTAGTGCCTGGGCAATTGGATGAGTGTATGGGTAGTGCCTGAGTGATTGGATGAGTGCATGGGTACTGCCTGGGTGACTGGGTGAGTGCAAGAGTAGCACCTGTGTGATTTGATGAGTGCATGGGTACCGCCTCATTGAATGGATGAGTGCAGGGGTAGTGCTTGGGTGATTGGATAAGTGCATGGGTAGTGCCAGGTGATTGCATGGGTGCATGAGTAGTGCCTGGGTCATTGGATGAGTGCAATATTTTGGATTAACTCTTTGTATTGGAGGTTTTCCCAAATGTTTACATTACCAATACTTCCTAGTGAATTCCTTGTTTCATTATGTAGTAGTTTCTTGAATACAAGTTGTCCTTTTACAAGAGTTAGTTGTCACAGGTCTCCAAAGAGTATTAAGTGTTTCCCTACAAAAAGTTCATTGTAGTCAGTTTTTAATATTTGCTAAATTCTTAAATGCATAAAAGATAGCATTAGGTTAGACACCATGCTGACTTCATCAATAATTAGTAGCTTAAATGTCTTTAATACTCTTACCACTTCATGACAAGCATCACCAGATAATATGTTGAATTGTAATTTATTGTCATGTTCAACAGGCAGCATTAATAATCTATGAAGGGTAACTCTTTTAACATTATGAGCAGCGAAGTTTTTTCAAGTTCCAACTTGACCACTTATGTAAATTAGAACTGGTTTACATGTAGAACATGCACACTTTTTATTCTCATGGAGAAATCCATGTTCTACTTTACCTTTTACCTCTTCAAACATGTCTTTCTGATCGGCATTCAATTGTTGTTTTAGTAGTTCTAGATCCACAGTTGCCTGTCTTACTTGCTGCATTGCATTCTCCACTTTATTCATAGCTATTGCAGCTTCATTTTCCATGATTGGCTGTATAAGAGGATCTTGACTTCAAGGTGCAGCACTTTGACTGCTCCGAGAACTCTCTCTTGCTATCTCAGCAGCAATTGTTTCTTCTTGTTCGATCTCTTCTCCCAACATTTGAAGATACACTGGAAACTTCATAACAGCCAAATTCTCCAAGTAGCTCACTCTCAGTTTGCCATGGCTTAAACAACTGTAAGAAGGCTAAATAGAAATACTCTCTTTTGTCTGGAGTTTGGCAACTTAGCTTTCAATAGTTGATTACATTTCCTTAGTTATGTCTCACCAAACATCCTTCACATCCAGCCACAGCAAATATACCTTCATCTCTGTTTTCGCTGACATTACTTCTAAAAGTATAATGTTGAAATATTTCATAGAGACACATCCTTTCCAAATATGGACTTCTTCTTGGATAGTACATATCCAGCATGTTACTCTTCAGAAGAACTGTACTGTGTGGCTCAAATTCTGCCAGATATTAAATTTCAAGAAAAGACTTCAGTACTCTGTCACGAGTATGAGCAAGCCCTAAACTCACCCACAGAACTGTTCTAGGTTTAGAAAACAAACTAGCTGAGCTTAACCAGTATATACATTCATAGGAGGCTGTCTCTCTATGAGAAAGCATTTTCAAACTAAAACTGTACAATCTCTTAGCTAAAAATCTTTTCTACTGAAATCTCCTCCCACATCTCCTTTAACTCAGTTTTCTCTGACTTTGTTATATAAGATGTAGCATACCGAGCAACTGCAATTGAGTTGTCTGAAACGAACTGTACATCCATGTTTGCATTCCACATCTTCAGAATCACAGGGTTGTAGTCATTAATGTAGTTGGTGACCTCTGTTCTTCTTAGGTTATATGTATTTTTTGGTCATTTGCTTGTAAGTGTATGTCTGACTGCAGACAAAAAGCTGTTGACTCGCCCTTGTGAGATGATAAATATTGAGAATCCGAAACGACATCTTGTATAAAAATTCCCTTTTGCTCTGTATATTTGCTGACAGTATTTTCCACAACTGATTTTGGCATTGTAAAACTTGTTGTCTCAATATTTTGTCACCACTCTCCTTTGGGATGGAGTAAGTACCATACCGTTAATAAAAGACAACACAGACTCATCACTGTCTGTTCCAAACTTTGGGGCATCTTTTACCCACATCATGTGAATATGGGATCACCTTTGGCTTGGTACTCTTTACGTCAAAAGAAATTAATCACTTCACCAAGAGGAGGTTTTGTTTTGTTTTGTTCAAGATGAAAGACATCATTGCTTCAAATCTGTGATTAAAATATCTGCAAACATTAGCAGGGTCTAGTGATCACAGTTCACCTAGTGTCTTCAGATGAATGTCTTTTATATTTTAATTTGCCTCCTGCAAGAATTCTAGCAGGACATCCCATGTATATTCAGCACAACTCAGCGTAATTAACTAAGTAGGTGCTCCAAGGTTCCTCAACATGCACTTCAGTTCACCATGTCGCCAATACCAATATTTATTAGTCCCATGCTGACATGCCATTAGGTTTATTAAATTGTATTCCAAGTGGTCATCTTTTCCTTGAACTTTCTCCAAAAGTTCTCTTGCTGATATATTATGCAAATTAACTCCTGCTTTTAGAATATGATCAACGGCATATGTGAGGCCAGACAAGTCACTCTCAAATACTAGGTGAAATATATATGGAATACACTGACAAAATCTATGGTCTTCTGAATAAAGTCTACTACATCTATATCCAGCTGTAGGTATTTGCAGTGCACAGGCTGTTCCTCATACCTGCCAACTACTCCAGTAGGAAAAAGATGTGGGAAACGCCGAGCTTTTAAACTTTTTTCCCACACACTTAATGGAGCTCCTTTTGTTTCCTTCATTTGAAACAGCTCAATGCCACAACCAATCTGTTCTACACTGATCCCCCTTCTCAATCTGACCTGTTGATGGAAATGTCTGATCCTCCATATGTGTAATATCTTTAAGGCTATGCACATTTCCATAGTAAACATTGTTTTGTACCAGATATAAAGTTGTTTTTTTAACTTTGGTAACATCTACTAACTCCTGCCAAACCTTTTTGTTCTTGGTAGGTACACTATTTACAAGAATTACTAGTCCTTCTTCTAACTCTCTATCTACACCTACCGTTTCATTTTTTTCCTGACATCTAATGGCAAAAACACTACTCTACCTTTTAGACGTTTCTGCAGCTTTGTTGTGGGTAATTTGCCTGTCTTTGGCTCCATACGTACTATAGCCTGAAATGGATGTATAGATTGGATAAGAATGGACTCATATATATTTAAATCTTTAAGTGCTTCTGGAATGGTAACCAGTTCTAACCTCTTATGCACAGCTCTAGCAGGCATTTTATTATCTTCTAATTTATTCCAGCAGTACTTACATATGACTTGTGTGGACAAGTGACATCGTTCTTCTGCAAATCAGTACAGTGCAAACGTTTGCCAGTTATCATTGATCTCTTTTTCACTTTTTTTAATATAAGTAAACAGTCCACGTTTGATTCTTGTAGTGAGTGCATCAACAGCATATACAAACATACTCTGGTTTGTTGAAGGCAGTCAGTCCTCCCAGGGTTCTGGAGGTCGCTGACTGCAGGACTGGGCGAATTATGGCGCAGAATCTCTGGAAACTGCAGACGGGCCGGTAGGGCTGGGGCCAAGTCAGTTGTTCTCTGCAGTCTCCTCTGCTGGGCGTCTTCTTTTGTCCTTCTGTCGTGTAGTTCCTATAGTACCCCTGCAGGACCTGCACGTTTGGATAACATAAACTGTGGGCTTGGTGTTAGACTGACTCTGTCACCCCCACTGCATATGTTAGCTGGATTTGCATTAGCTACCTCACAGTGCCACTAGAATCTCCTCTTATCTGGGAGAGATTAGTTTCTGGCCACCTTAGATCATGACAACCCTGATCCCTCAGAATCGTGGAAACAATGTGCTTCCTTTCGCTCAGTCACTCGTGCTTACTTATTCGGTTTGTCTCAGAGAGTTACACAGAATAAACAGTCTGGGCGTTTCAATAAGTATTTATTGAACAGTTGTTACTCTAGTGTAAAATATATGTGCTGCAGCAACCAGCAGACAATAGCAGAGATATATTATCAGCAGTACAATCAAAGTGAAAGGATAGTACAGTTCTACCATATTGCAATAATCATGAATACATACATGAATATAAAATGCGTAATAGAATGTCACCCAAAAGTGCGCGTACTCCTACGATGCCTAACTAGCTGTACCTGAGTGTACCTAGCATGTGTGTAGGTCTAAAAGCCTAAGAGCCAAGAATCCTTCTAGGATTTAGTCGAACCCCCATACCTGAATAGAGAGAGTGTGGGACCCCGTCCTGGTCTCGAGTTGGACACCCGCAAGGGCTGTGTTAGACCGCTGTCAGCTGGAGCGACTGAATTCAGGAGCCTCAGCGTCTCTGGTCAGTGTGTCAGCATGGAAGTCTTGGTTCCCTCTATCTTACCATGGCAAGATGTGGTGTATTTATACCCTGAAGTGTCTCGTCCCTCAGTATGGTTTGTATTGGTCTTTGTTAGACATGAGGAAGACGTCAGGGGTGAACTTTGGACATACATATTATGCGGGAGATGTAGCTGGTGAATGCTCATGCATAATTTATGAGTACATTGTAGGCCTGTGTTCGGGAAAGACCTTGCAGTGTTCTAACCACAGACTAGATAACGTTCAACCCTCAGAGTTCATTGTGTTCTGTAGGGAACTAATGTAGGTGAAAGATCATGCCTATATTAGGGCATAGGAGATTATGACCATAATAGGGCGTAGATGACTATGACCATAATAGGGCATATACGAGTATGACCATAATAGGGCATATACGATTATGACCATATACAGCATATATGAACTTGTGTATATTAGGGCCTCTATACGAAACGTAACACCCACTCCACTTTCGAATTGGATGACAATGACCATACTTAAAATCTGGACAACTAAAGAAAAAATTCTTAAAAACAGCTAAAACATGCTTAAAAAGGACAATTAAAATGTTTAAAAATGTTAGAAATCAGCTATTTATTTAGTTGCCACTTGAAAAAGTCAATTCTGTCTCACTCATAAAAGTTGCATTACTTCAAGCAGGAGAAAGCCACTCTTTCTCAAGTGAAAGTGTCAATATAAGGTAAGTTCCAAATTTAGTTTGTTTATTTATGAAATGAAGTGGAGAAGCCGAATTCTTACCCAGGACGCGATGAGCCAATCCAAGATTAAGTGTCCTGGCTGGGAGATACAGCATAATCGGTGTTAGCTACTGCAGACAACAAATCCAACGCCTCACAGAGAATGTCAATCGCACATAGATTGAATTCAGCACTGCCAACAGTCGGTGCTGTGGCAGCATGTGCGGCAGTTGTTACCTGAGTGCCTGTGGAAGAGCCACCTAACCCAGCAGGAGCAAACGGCACCTGTGGATTCTCAAGGAATGCGTTCATCAGAATTGGAAAATGCTGAGGACAACGCAGAGCATGGGCCTTTAGGGGGTCGAGCATAGCATCCATGTCGGGAGGCGTATCTGATGGAAACGTTAGACAGAGATCCAATGTGCATTCTTCTCCGCAAAACAGGCATCGAAGAACAGGTAAGATGCAGTCCACCTAGACTGGTCTAAACGATAGAAACCAAGAGGCGTTCAGTTCTTTTAGGCAAGGTATACCCAGAAGCTGCACCATGCGTTCATGGCATTTCCGCTCCATGAGTATGTTCACCATTTCCCCGGAACTTGGGCCGTCCATTGCATAGCAGTAGTATTAAAATCAGGACTACTGCAATTAGGAACAGGATAAGCGGGAGACCTCCAAAGACGCTTCCCAATACGGAGTGTATAAAATTTGGGATTACTCCGAGGACCGTCTGAAAGCTGCTTAATAGTCCTGACCCTATGGTCTTAAATAGGTGTACAATACCACTCGTATCAGACGTGTTAAAGATACGACCCACCATTTCTGTGAAATGAAAGGGGCAGTTCATAAGTATGAGCGCCTGTATCTCAGTCGAGGTCATTGCAACTTGAAGTTCAAAGATTTCTCGAGCGGAGGTTAAGGGCACGGGTTGCTGTAAAAGCATGGCTTTCAGTCTGCTCAAAGTATCAAATCGTATGAAGGAAACATTCAACGAAGGCCATAACGGCGCCTCCCTGACTGTGTTCAGTGGCGGAAACAATACTTGCATACAGCAAGTAACCCTGGAGTTAACAGTGACCAGATAGGTGACGCCCGGAAGCATCCCACAGCAACCTTGATCATTTAGCATTAAGTAACTCCCATTCAAGAGCAGCTGGAAAACCAGTGTGATCTTGGCCGCTGGGGTCCCTGACATGTGACACGATAAGTTTGCTACCGAACCACTTCATGCTCCATGCAGAGAAATATCCTGACACATGAGAGAACCGCTTAAAGCGTTCTTGCTGTTTGCACCACTGAGATACACTTCTCGATCCCATTCCTGCATCAATATCTATATGGTAACTCCCAAGTTTCCTTAATGTAACCCTTAACCATTTTTTCATATTTGCCTTCCTGCTTCTGCTCAAGACAATATTGAAACTGAAACGTAGTGACCGGCGAAGTGATTTGGCCATGAATTAGCCATTCAGTTGATGGTAATTCGGCTACAGTGAATGGTAACCTTTCCAGTTTCTCAATACGCAGCATTGTATATTTGGCTCCCCTCTGTGCCATTTCTGTCTGTTTATTAGTTAGATTGTATTCTGAAAACAGAGACGTGGTGTTGATAAAACACCAGGGCACATAGCCTGCACGCAAAGATTGTAGTGTCCAGCTTAACATCATAACAGAACGTAATTGGGATTGCCCGTGTTGTAACAAGGCCAGATCCTGTTCTAATATGGCGATTGCCGAAGACACAATGTTGCCTAAGGAGTAAATCCTGGAGGTCAAAGTTGTTAACCCATTATCCACTACAGCTAATGCCTTCTTTAGGTTAATACGGTCTAGTTCCCGTATTCTTTCTGCGGCCTCCTGTTGGGATATTTTCCAGTTTTCATTATAGTAGGCATACATGCCAAAATATATGAAACGTTTCTGACGTGCTTTCCTTGGGCCTGACAAGAAATCCCTAAGGTCCACATCAGGTGTGAGTAAGGTCAAGTGATGTTTTACTTCTGTGAGTGTTGAGGTCTCTAGCCAATCAAGGCACAACTTCCCAACACTATAGGATGTCACTACCCCTGGGTGTTGTCTCTGTACATAGCGTGTATCTGGCCTACTGATACTAAACCCCTCGGTTATACCTAGGAATCTCAGTTGACATGTGTTTGTGTCAACGAGCCAAATCAGCCATCCTGTCCAATTGGGATCTGACCTGTTGTACTGGAGAATGTCATCTAATCTTACCCCATGTGTAGTTGAATTCTGCCCCCCACCCATCTGTGATGGTACTGGAAATCCGGGTGAGTTCATTTCCTTGTTCTTGGCTGGTCCAAGACAGGATGTCTGTTGCACAGTGTCATTTAGAAATATCATCTGCTGTGGAATGAGGCATGCCCTAAAAAGCGCTTCTGTTCCCTGGACCTGCCAGTCCCTAGAACCCCATATTGATTTCAAATCTACAGTGTCCTTCCGCAGGTTGAAACCCTGTGTAGACAACTGGGCCATTAAGGAAGCAGAGTAAATCTATTTGGTGTTAGTCAACATAATTTTTTGTGCTGCTGTTGTTGCCACTTTGTAATAAAATGACATCGGGTCAGATGTGTTAAACCCTGAAAAGTATGTGAATTTCTGTGCAAAAGTTTGCGAACTACCTTTTGGAGGTGTTGGGCAGGGTTCCCACTGGTGGTATTCAAATACATTTCTAGGTGTTATGGATTTGTGCAAGAAATGATGACCATAGTGTTGGTAACAGTACAATGTATCATAGTCTGAAGTACCTTCTAACATTTCATTGTTCGGAAATGCTGCAGTTTTTTCTAAATCAGACATCATAATATGTACAGTTTCAGTGTCCCAATCATCAGAAAATTTACTGGTGGTAATGATATCACTTAAAGAAATTTTAAATACATGTTTAGGCTTTAAAAGTTCAGTCGGACCAAATATATCAAAATCAATCTTTTCCCATACTATACTGTCCGGTATAGGAACTGCTGTGATGTTTACTGAAGACAAGTCTCTTTGTTCACGATGTGAAGAGTGGTGTGGCTTTAAAATCAAACTGACTCTTTGGCCTGTAGAGCTTTGCTGAAGGTATCGTCCATTAATAAGCATACTAAAAGTTATTATTAAACCTAGCCAGAAAATAAAAATAAAATCCCAGTGATATACCATAGTTCTATCCAAGGTGACACTAGGTAGGTCTTTCTATAAAAATTGAAAAAGTCAATGAGTTTCTGTTTGTGTGATTTTTTGGCAGGCGTCGTTTCCGGCTCACTTGGGTCCAGTGAAAACGTATCAAAGTTCATGAAATAGACAGAAGCAGTTCGATCAATTGTTGGAATTGCATCGGGATTTGTTGAAATCGGATTTTGCTCTTGACGAGGAATGTTGACGTAGACGTCTGTTTTCGGTCTTTTTGCAACTTGGTTGTTAAGTGGATTTTCTTCTTGAAGTTGAACTTCTTGATGTAGTGGAACGAGTTCCATAGCATTGTTGCTTAGTCCTTCATTCCGTACAGGTGGCTCTTCAAACGTGATGAGTCTTTCTGTTTGAACTTCTTGGATTGTAGCAAGAGGAGGGCGTCTGCTACTGTGGAGTCCACGAGGCCTACTGTTTAGTATCGGCCACATAGTGTGGTTTGATTAAGTCGATTGAGACAAATCTTTTCTCCCTTTTCCCGGCAAGAGGCGGCAGAAGTACAGTTTTTGTGCCTTGTATTGCTAGGACCGGTACAGCTGTTCTGTAGGATGGTCCGAATTCTTTCTTGTCTGCAATCTTCTCTCTTTTGGGATCCAGACAGGTCTTGCCGTTACTGCCTTGACTTCCTCAGTGGCGGTCTGTTTTAAGTGGACGTAGCTTTGTTGTGTCCTGGATTCATTTAGATCCTGTAAAACAGATAACGATCATGGATATCAAATGGTTTTTCATCCGCCACTGTGCCTTCACAATCAAGATCAGGTACCCACATTCTTGTCCCAAATAGGACCTCGTAAGGAGTGACACCCCCTAGAGAGCTTCTTGGCTGATTGTTCAGGGCTCTTTGTACCCCATATAAGTGATCGACCCATCTACCGCCACTGCCTAATACCCTAGCTGTTAAAGATTGCTTTAAGTAACGGTTTTTCCTCTCCACAACAGAATTTCCCTCAGGATGGTACGGAGAGGAGTACCGCAATGCTACGCCCATTCCTTTCATGGCCTCTTTGTAAGCCCGAGAGCTAAATGCCGGACCACGGTCAGAATGTAACGTGCCAACTGCGTATGTGCCGATAAAGACTCGCAAATCTTTTATAACAGTTCGAGCGTCAGCCGAGCTCTGAGGCCAGACCTTGAGGAAACTTGAGCTGGACGTACAAGAACGGACAACCTAATGCTGTCTAATAATGGTATCTGTACTGGACGTGTTGTGGTGAACCCTTTCATCTGCTTGCAGATGTCGCAGTTCCAGACATAGTCTCTAATCTGCCTTCTCATCACGGGCCACCAGTAGCGTTGTTTCAACAAAGAAACAGTCTCCCTAAGTCCCTTATGTACAGAACCTATCCCTTCGTGTGCCGTCACAAATTAAACCTAACCTACGATCCATATTTGGTATTACTCTATCCCCCACTCCAGGAATCTGAGCATATGGAATGTTTCGTGCATCTAACTTGTAGGAGTACTTGAGTGGAAATTTTTTAGGTACTGCTGTGCTGCCTTTGCGTGAAGCATTGACAGCTACCAAAATCTCGCCGTCTATTCTTGTTTGTGAACGAGTGATTGCAGCTATGGACGCTGTGCGTACAGCCCCATTTGCGGCTTCATCAGCCAATGAATTCCCTTCAACGTGAACGCCATCACGCTGATGACTCAGTGTATGTATCACATGAGCTTGGTAGTTCGTTTCTCAACTCCACTACCTGCTCCCATAGCATTTTATGCTTAATTGTGCCACCTTTCGCGTCTTTAAACACGTTTTGTTCCCAATGGTGTAGATATTCAATTTACTACTGTACACAGTAAAAGGAATCACACACAATCAGTGTGGGGAATTCGTGTTCCGTATTTACAAGTGCCAGTATCAGTGCTTTTAATTCTGCCAACTGAGCAGTGCAGTCTCCTAGAGATTGCATTTTAGTGCAACTTGGATGGAACTTTCCATTGCGCATGCGACCTTTAATGATTGCACACGCTGCTCTGTAAGCTTGCTTACTCCCTATGGCTGGTTGAGCAGATCCGTCAGTGTAAATAATGTATTCATACTGATCTAGAGGCAAAATCTCATTTGGTAGACGATATTCTTCTTCGTATTGCAGAAATGCTTGTGTTTTCAAACTTGGATCAAACCTGTATTCAACATCCGTTGCAGTAAGAGAATTAGCCCATTGTATCCATCTGGGATGTAAGGCTTTCGCATTTGGAATGGTAGCCTTTGTAACAGCCTCTAAGGCTGGTACTGGGGTCATGACTATGATGCGCTTACCCTGAGCCAGAGCTCTTTCTCTTGCTAGAGCGGTCTGCACTGCTGTCAGGATTTTTTCTGTTGAAGTGAAACGCATCTCTGCGTTTGTGTACAGATGTGATTTGTATGCGATTGGTACCGTTTCGCCTTCATTGAAAGTTAAATAAGTGTACCCGCATTGACCCGCTATTACTCGGATCACTAAGTTGCGTATGTTTACGCATGTCTGTAAATGTTTTGAAGCTATCATGTCTTCCTGTAGTGAACGTAGGATGTTTGTATGTTCCTGTGTCCATTGTCTGACTGAAAAATCAGGTTTTATTAAGTCGTAGAAAGGTTTTACTCTTTCTGCGTAATCCAAAATGTATGTTCGACCAAAATTTAGGAATCCCAGAATTGATTGTAAATTCTTTAATGATTTGGGAGGTTGGAGCAGTGCACACTTTTCTAAAAAGTTAGCTACTAGGCTTTTTCCTTCACTTGACAGCTCATACCCTAAAAATAGGACATTGAGATGGGCAATTTTTGATTTTTTGAAATTAAATTTATAGCCCTCAGAGGTGAATCCCATAATAATAGCGGTCAAATACCTGCTTTCGGGCGCTATATTTTGGCAGAAAAATCCATTTGAGATATCAAGTGTTGTTTTGTATTTTTGTCGCACAATGTTATTCATTAATGCGGCACTGTGTGCATTTTGAACTGCAAATGTCTTTGTGCAGGTGTTTAAATGTCTATAATCTAAAACTAAATGATATGTGTTGTCAGGTTTTGATACGGGGAACAAAGGATTGTTCATTGGTGAGGTGTAATTTTCTATCACCCCCTGGTATTCAAGTTGATCTAGGATCTCCCTGACTTGTTTTTTAGCTTCCTGCTTTATAGGGTATTGCCTTTGGGCATTTGTAGAAACTTTTAACGGGATCACGTGGTGGGTTGAATCCTCATCCCAACCAGCATGATTTTTGTACAATGCTGGAGCTAGGGCAACCGCCCACTCCTGCGCATATGCATGTTTTAAATGTATGGGAACAAGGTCGGAAAATGCTGGAAAAATTACCTTTTCTCCCTTTGGGCACTCCATGACGAATGCTGGTGGCCAGTCTTGCTCTGCTAATAGGATGTCATATCCAGATGACAGATTTTCCCAAAATAGACCTTTAACTTTCCTGGGCTTGTCCCCCTCCATCCGGAGTGTTATCTCATGTAACATATGTGGGACACTTACCCGAGTATCAGGTGTTTCCACCGTGATATACTCACTTAACTCCTCTGTCACCAAAAATTCCTTCAGGTTCTGGTGAGCTATTGTTACTTCTGCCGCTCTGTCTAGCATCGTCAGAGCCCATTCCCCGTTCAGAAGCTGTGTCCTCAGAATTCTGGGCATGTCTGATCTTGAGACCTGCTACCTTCTTCTTTTTGAACTGAGGTATTTGTTTTTGTTTATCTTCTTTTTTAGGTGCGTAGTCCGCAGCGCTTTGCGTGTCTCTGGACTTTGTACGCTCCTCTTGTCTGTGTTCTGACCGTCCTTTCCTCTCGGAGTTTCTTGATGAACCTGAAAGGAACGAGAGGAACGTGTATCAGTATCCTGATACCTGTCAGGTTTTTTAATATTATCCCTATTCCTGAGGTTATACCTCCTTTCAGAGGGCTCCTGTTGAGGAGACCTGCCTCTTGATTGAGATCTGCTGTCTTTAGACTTTTGTTGCTTTTTGTTTTCCCACTTCTTTTAGAAGAAGTAGGTGTCTGCTTTGTAGTGTCCTTTTCAGGACTGCCCACCAGTTGTGGTTTTAATGCTTTCCCACCTAAACTGTCTCTGCCTAGTTCTGCATATGCAGTTTCAATTATTTTGGGTAGTTCGTGTGGTTGATCTACTGGACTGAACTCCCTTAGACGTTGGCGGATCGCCACTGAAGCTGCTTCTCCCTTAATGTTAGCTAGTATTATGGCTGATACCTGTTCGTAGTTACCTAGTAACTTCATCCCTAAGTTAAGGGCAGGCTCTGCACCGTACTCATTTTGTATCTGTCTCAATACGTCAGGTACTACTGCTAATGACGAGATACCATGTGTTCTGGTATATATGGCAGCAAAGACTGTACCCCAAGAGGTGCAGTCCTCTATTTGTGGTGTGATCCCCATGGGCAAGCAGATTGTTAGTATTCTGTGTTTTTCATAGGTGGTAGTATGCGGGAATACCGCCTCAAGCTGAGTTATTTTCTGAGCTATCCAGAATGGTATTTGATCGCGTTTTGCGCGCATTTTGCCCATTACCGCATGTAATGTTTGAGGAGTCATTTTATTTCCTGTACCCTGAGCTGGAGTACTATTTGCTGCACCTGGTGCAGGTTGGATTGTTAAAGTCCTCATGACGAACTGTGTAAGGTTTCTGTAGATTTTAATTAAATCTCTGTGTTGTATGAGTAATTCTGGCTGTGGCATTGTGCCAATGTCAGGATGCGGAGTGTAAGCCGCTAGTATCGGCCATGTGACCCCGTCTCCTCCGAGTGGGCCTAACCTTACTTTTTCTCGTACGTGGGGTAGGGCACCATTAACCAGTAATGATGTTCCTGGTAAGTGAGTGGAATCTCTATCTTCTCAAACGGACCATATTCCCGTGGTGCATTTCCTTCTATATAGTAGTGAAATGTCTTTGTTATTGCATTTGCTGCTGGGAGTGTAACCCACAAATAGAATACCTCTGTTTTGTTTGATTTGTGTGCCTCAATCACGAAAACTACCATGCCACCCCAAGCTTCTAAACCATTTTCTAATAGTCTTAGGGTGACTGTCATTCTTAATTTTGGTGCAATCTATATTGCATCCTCAGGATCGTCGTCCTCGCCTGACGGGGGCAGTGGCATTCGTAGTGGATCTAAGACCGCGGTAGTCATTGTGTATAGAACACAGACTAATGTTTCAAAGAAACTATGGTAAGGTTTTAGGCACAATTTTAGGAACACTATGTCCTTTCAAGCTTGAATAACCAACAGCCAATAAATAGTATTTTAGTACTACTCAGCTGTGGCAGATTTTATGCCCACCCACTCCAGACGTCTCTGGTGTTTTGTGAGTAGGTTCTCTGAGAATAGCACGACTGAACTACTCAGATTCTACTGTTAAATAAGTACGCAACCAACGTTGGCGGCGCCATGTCGTGTAGTTCTAATAGTACCCCTGCAGGACCTGCGCGTTTGGATAACATAAACTGTGGGCTTGGTGTTAGACTGACTCTGTGCACCACCACCGCATATCTTAGCCGGATTTGCATTAGCTAGCTCACAGTGCCACTAGAATCTCCTCTTATTGGGGAGAGATTAGTTTCTGGCCACCTTAGATCATGACAACCCTGATCCCTCAGAATCGTGGAAACAATGTACTACTTTTCGCTCAGTCACTAGTGCTTACTTATTCGGTTTGTCTCAGAGAGTTACACAGAATAAACAGTCTGGGCGTTTCAATAAGTATTTATTGAACAGTTGTTATTCTAGTGTGAAATATATGTGCTGCAGCAACCATCAGACAATAGCAGAGATATATTATCAGCAGTACGATCAAAGTGAAAGGATAGTACAGTTCTACCATATTGCAATAATCATGAATACATACATGAATATAAAATGCGTAATAGAATGTCACCCAAAAGTGCGCGTACTCCTACGATGCCTAACTAGATGTACCTGAGTGTACCTAGCATGTGTGTAGGTCTAAAAGCCTAAGAGCCAAGAATCCTTCTAGGATTTAGTCGAACCCCCATACCTGAATAGAGAGAGTGTGGGACCCCATCCTGGTCTCGAGTTGGACACCCGCAAGGGCTGTGTTAGACCGCTGTCAGCTGGAGCGACTGAATGCAGGAGCCTCAGCGTCTCTGGTCAGTGTGTCAGCATGGAAGTCTCAGTTCCCTCTATCTTACCATGGCAAGATGTGGTGTATTTATACCCTGAAGTGTCTCGTCCCTCAGTATGGTTTTTATTGGTCTTTGTTAGACATGAGGAAGACGTCAGGGGTGAACTTTGTACATACATATTATGCGGGAGCTGTAGCTGGTGAATGCTCATGCATAATTTATGAGTACATTGTAGGCCTGTGTTCGGGAAAGACCTTGCAGTGTTCTAACCACAGACTAGATAACATTCAACCCTCAGAGTTCATTGTGTACTGTAGGGAACTAATGTAGGTGAAAGATCATGCCTATATTAGGGCATATACGAGTATGACCATAATAGGGCATATACGATTATGACCATATACATCATATATGAACTTGTGTATATTAGGGCCTCTATACGAAATGTAAAACCCACTCCACTTTCGAATTGGATGACAATGACCATACTTAAAATCTGGACAACTAAAAAATAAATTCTTAAAAACGGCTAAAACATGCTTAAAAAGGACAATTAAAATGTTTAAAAATGTTAGAAATGAGCTATTTATTTAGTTGCCACTTGAAAAAGTCAATTCTGTCTCACTCATAAAAGTTGCATTACTTCAAGCAGGAGAAAGCCACTCTTTCTCAAGTGAAAGTGTCAATATAAGGTAAGTTCCAAATTTAGTTTGTTTATTTATGAAACGAAGTGGAGAAGCCGAATTCTTACCCAGGACGCGATGAGCCAATCCAAGATTAAGTGTCCTGGCTGGGAGATACAGCATAATCGGTGTTAGCTACTGCAGACGACAAATCCAACGCCTCACAGAGAACGTCAATTGCACATAGATTGAATTCAGCACTACCAACAGTCGGTGCTGTGGCAGCATGTGCGGCAGTTGTTACCTGAGTGCCTGTGGAAGAGCCACCTAACCCAGCAGGAGCAAACGGCACCTGTGGATTCTCAAGGAATGCGTTCATCAGAATTGGAAAATGCTGAGGACAACGCAGAGCATGGGCCTTTAGGGGGTCCAGCATAGCATCCATATCCGGAGGCGTATCTGATGGAAACGTTAGACAGAGATCCAATGTGCATTCTTCTCCGCAAAACAGGCATCGAAGAACAGGTAAGATGCAGTCCACCTAGACTGGTCTAAACGATAGAAACCAAGAGGCATTCAGTTCTGTTAGGCAAGGTATACCCAGAAGCTGCACCATGCGTTCACGGCATTTCCGCTCCATGAGTATGTTCGCCATTTCCCCGGAACTTGGGCCGTACATTGCGTAGCAGTAGTATTAAAATCAGGACTACTGCAATTAGGAACAGGATAAGCGGGAGACCTCCAAAGACGCTTCCCAATACGGAGTGTATAAAATTTGGGATTACTCCGAGGACCGTCTGAAAGCTGCTTAATAGTCCTGACCCTATGGTCTTAAATAGGTGTACAATACCACTCGTATCAGACATGTTAAAGATACGACCCACCATTTCTGCAAAATGAAAGGGGCAGTTCATACGTATGAGCGCCTGTATCTCAGTGGAGGTCATTGCAACTTGAAGTTCAAAGATTTCTCGAGCGGAGGTTAAGGGCACGGGTTGCTGTAAAAGCATGGCTTTCAGTCTGCTCAAAGTATCAAATCGTATGAAGGAAACATTCAACGAAGGCCATAACGGTGCCTCCCTGACTGTGTTCAGTGGCGGAAACAATACTTGCATACAGCAAGTAACCCTGGAGTTAACAGTGACCAGATAGGTGACGCCCGGAAGCATCCCACAGCAACCTTGATCATTTAGCATTAAGTAACTCCCATTCGAGAGCAGCTGGAAAACCGGTGTGATCTTGGCCGATGGGGTCCCTGACATGTGACACGATAAGTTTGCTACCGAACCACTTCATGCTCCATGCAGAGAAATATCCTGACACATGAGAGAACCGCTTAAAGCATTCTTGCAGTTTGCACCACTCAGATACACTTCTCGATCCCCATTCCGGCATCGATATCTATATGGTAACTCCCAAGTTTCCTTAATGTAACCCTTACCCATTTTTTCATATTTGCCTGCCTGCTTCTGCTCAAGGCAATATTGAAACTGAAACGTAGTGACCGGCGAAGTGATTTGGACATGAATTAGCCATTCAGTTGATGGTAATTCGGCTACAGTGAATGGTAACCTTTCCAGTTTCTCAATACGCAGCATTGTATATTTGGCTCCCCTCTGTGCCATTTCTGTCTGTTTATTAGTTAGATTGTATTCTGAAAACAGAGACGTGGTGTTGATAAAATGCCAGGGCACATAGCCTGCACGCAAAGATTGCAGTGTCCAGCTTAACATCATAACAGAACGTAACTGGGATTGCTCGTGTTGTAACAAGGCCAGATCCTGTTCTAATATGGCGATTGCCGAAGACACAATGTTGCCTAAGGAGTAAATCCTGGAGGTCAAAGATGTTAACCCATTATCCACTACAGCTAATGCCTTCTTTAGGTTAATACGGTCTATTTCCCGTATTCTTTCTGCGGCCTCCTGTTGGGATATTTACCAGTTTTCATTATAGTAGGCATACATGCCAGCATATATGAAACGTTTCTGATGTGTTTTCCTTGGGCCTGACAAGAAATCCCTAAGGTCCTAATCAGGTGTGAGTAAGGTCAAGTGATGTTTTACTTCTGTGAGTGTTGAGGTCTCTAGCCAATCAAGGCACAACTTCCCAACACTATAGGATGTCACTACCCCTGGGTGTTGTCTCTGTACATAGCGTGTATCTGGCCTACTGATACTAAACCCCTCGGTTATACCTAAGAATCTCTGTTGACATGTGTTTGTGTCAACGAGCCAAATCAGCCATCCTGTCCAATTGGGATCTGACCTGTTGTACTGGAGAATGTCATCTAATCTTACCCCATGTGTAGTTGAATTCTGCCCCCCACCCATCTGTGATGGTACTGGAAATCCGGGTGAGTTCATTTCCTTGTTCTTGGCTGGTCCAAGACAGGATGTCTGTTGCACAGTGTCATTTAGAAATATCATCTGCTGTGGAATGAGGCATGCTCTAAAAAGCGCTTCTGTTCCCTGGACCTGCCAGTCCCTAGAACCCCAGATTGATTTCAAATCTACAGTGACCTTCCACAGGTCAAAACCCTGTGTAGACAACTGGGTCATTAAGGAAGCAGAGTAAATCTATTTGGTGTTAGTCAACATAATTTTTTGTGCTGCTGTTGTTGCCACTTTGTAATAAAATGACTTCGGGTCAGATGTGTTAAACCCTGAAAAGTATGTGAATTTCTGTGCAAAAGTTTGCGAACTACCTTTTGGAGGTGTTGGGCAGTGTTCCCACTAGTGGTATTCAAATACATTTGTAGGTGTTATGGATTTGTGCAAGCAATGATGACCATAGTGTTGGTAACAGTACAATATATCATAGTCTGAAGTACCTTCTAACATTTCATTGTTCGGAAATGCTGCAGTTTTTTCTAAATCAGGCATCATATTATGTACAGTTTCAGTGTCCCAATCATCAGAAAATGTACTGGCGGTAATGATATCACTTAAAGAAATTTTAAATACATGTTTAGGCTTTAAAAGTTCAGTCGGACCAAATATATAAAAATCAATCTTTTCCCATACTATACTGTCCGGTATAGGAACTGCTGTGATGTTTACTGAAGACAAGTCTCTTTGTTCACGATGTGAAGAGTGGTGTGGCTTTAAAATCAAACTGACTCTTTGGCCTGTAGAGCTTTGCTGAAGGTATCGTCCATTAATAAGCATACTAAAAGTTATTATTAAACCTAGCCAGAAAATAAAAAATAAAATCCCAGTGATATACCATAGTTCTATCCAAGGTGACACTAGGTAGGTCTTTCTATAAAAATTGAAAAAGTCAATGAGTTTCTGTTTGTGTGATTTTTTGGCAGGCGTCGTTTCCGGCTCACTTGGGTCCAGTGAAAACGTATCAAAGTTCATGAAATAGCCAGAAGCAGTTCGATCAATTGTTGGAATTGCATCGGGATTTGTTGAAATCGGATTTTGCTCTTGACGAGGAATGTTGACGTAGACGTCTGTTATCGGTCTTTTTGCAACTTGGTTGTTAAGTGGATTTTCTTCTTGAAGTTGAACTTCTTGTTGTAGTGGAACGAGTTCCATAGCATTGTTGCTTAGTCCTTCATTCCGTACAGGTGGCTCTTCAAACGTGATGAGTCTTTCTGTTTGAACTTCTTGGATTGTAGCAAGAGGAGGGCGTCTGCTACTGTGGAGTCCACGAGGCCTACTGTTTAGTATCGGCCACATAGTGTGGTTTGATTAAGTCAATTGAGACAAATCTTTTCTCCTTTTTCCCGGCAAGAGGCGGCAGAAGTACAGTTCTTGTGCTTTGTATTGCTAGGACCGGTACAGCTGTTCTGTAGGATGGTCCGAATTCTTTCTTGTCTGCAATCTTCTCTCTGACCAGAGCCCCAACTTTTGGGATCCAGACAGGTCTTGCCGTTACTGCCTTGACTTCCTCAGTGGCGGTCTGTTTTAAGTGGACGTAGCTTTGTTGTGTCCTGGATTCATTTAGATCCTGTAAAACAGCCAAACGATCATGGATATCAAATGGTTTTTCATCCGCCACTGTGCCTTCACAATCAAGATCAGGTACCCACATTCTTGTCCCAAATAGGACCACATAAGCAGTGACACCCCCTAGAGAGCTTCTTGGCTGATTGTTCAGGGCTCTTTGTACCCCATATAAGTGATCAACCCATCTACCGCCACTGCCTAATACCCTAGCTGTTAAAGATTGCTTTAAGTCACGGTTTTTCCTCTCCACAACAGAATTTCCCTCAGGATGGTACGGAGAGGAGTACCGCAATGCTACGCCCATTCTTTTCATGGCCTCTTTGTAAGCCCGAGAGCTAAATGCCGGGCCACGGTCAGAATGTAACGTGCCAACTGCGTATGTGCCGATAAAGACTCGCAAATCTTTTATAACAGTTCGAGCATCAGCCGAGCTCTGAGGCCAGACCTTGAGGAAACTTGAGCTGGACGTACACGAATGGACAACCTAATGCTGTCTAATAATGGTATCTGTATTGGACGTGTTGTGGTGAACCCTTTCATCTGCTTGCAGATGTCGCAGTTCCAGACATAGTCTCTAATCTGCCTTCTCATCACGGGCCACCAGTAGCGTTGTTTCAACAAAGAAACAGTCTCCCTAAGTCCCTTATGTACAGAACCTATCCCTTCGTGTGCCGCCACAATTAAACCTAACCTACGATCCATATTTGGTATTACTCTATCCCCCACTTCAGGAATCTGAGCATATGGAATGTTTTGTGCATCTAACTTGTAGGAGTACTTGAGTGGAAATTTTTTAGGTACTGCTGTGCTGCCTTTGCATGAAGCATTGACAGCTACCAAAATCTCGCCGTCTATTCTTGTTTGTGAACGAGTGATTGCAGCTATGGACGCTGTGCGTATAGCCCCCTTTGCGGCTTCGTAAGCCAATGAATTCCCTTCAACGTGAATGCCATCACGCTGATGACTCAGTGTATGTATCACATGAGCCCTTGGTAGTTCGTTTCTCAACTCCACTACCTGTTCCCATAGCATTTTATGCTTAATTGTGCCACCTTTCGCGTCTTTAAACACGTTATGTTCCCAATGGTGTAGATATTCAATTTACGACTGTACACAGTAAAAGGAATCACACACAATCAGTGTGGGGAATTCGTGTTCCGTATTTACAAGTGCCAGTATCAGTGCTTTTAATTCTGCCAACTGAGCAGTGCAGTCTCCTAGAAATTGCATTTTAGTGCAACTTGGATGGAACTTTCCATTGCGCATGCGACCTTTAATGATTGCACACGCTGCTCTGTAAGCTTGCTTACTCCCTATGGCTGGTTGAGCAGATCCGTTAGTGTAAATAATGTATTCATACTGATCTAGAGGCAAAATCTCATTTGGTAGACGATATTCTTCTTCGTATTGCAGAAATGCTTGTGTTTTCAAACTTGGATCAAATTTGTATTCAACATCCGTTGCAGTAAGAGAATTAGCCCATTGTATCCATCTGGGATGTAAGGCTTTCACATTTGGAATGCTAGCCTTTGTAACAGCCTCTAAGGCTGGTACTGGGGTCACGACTATGATGCGCTTACCCTGAGCCAGAGCTCTTTCTCTTGCTAGAGCGGTCTGCACTGCTGTCAGGATTTTTTCTGTTGAAGTGAAACGCATCTCTGCGTTTGTGTACAGATGTGATTTGTATGCGATTGGTACCGTTTCGCCTTCATTGAAAGTTAAATAAGTGTACCCGCATTGACCCGCTATTACTCGGATCACTAAGTTGCGTATGTTTACGCGTGTCTGTAAATGTTTTGAAGCTATCATGTCTTCCTGTAGTGAACGTAGGATGTTTGTATGTTCTTGTGTCCATTGTCTGACTGAAAAATCAGGTTGTATTAAGTCGTAGAAAGGTTTTACTCTTTCTGCGTAATCCAAAATGTATGTTTGACCAAAATTTAGGAATCCCAGAATTGATTGTAAATTCTTTAATGATTTGGGAGGTCGGAGCAGTGCACACTTTTCTAAAAAGTTAGCTACTAGGCTTTTTCCTTCACTTGACAGCTCATACCCTAAAAATAGGACATTGAGATGGGCAATTTTTGATTTTTTGAAATTAAATTTATAGCCCTCAGAGGTGAATCCCATAATAATAGCGTCAATAGCGGTCAAATACCTGCTTTCGGGTGCTATATTTTGGCAGAAAAATCCATTTGAGATATCAAGTGTTGTTTTGTATTTTTGTCGCACAATGTTATTCATTAATGCGGCACTGTGTGCATTTTGAACTGCAAATGTCTTTGTGCAGGTGTTTAAATGTCTATAATCTAAAACTAAATGATATGTGTTGTCAGGTTTTGATACGGGGAACAAAGGATTGTTCATTGGTGAGGTGTAATTTTCTATCACCCCCTGGTATTCAAGTTGATCTAGGATCTCCCTGACTTGTTTTTTAGCTTCCTGCTTTATAGGGTATTGCCTTTGGGCATTTGTAGAAACGTTTAACGGGATCACGTGGTGGGTTGAATCCTCATCCCAACCAGCATGATTTTTGTACACTGCTGGAGCTAGGGCAACCGCCCACTCCTGCGCATATGCATGTTTTAAATGTATGGGAACAAGGT
The DNA here is from genome assembly GCA_963921515.1 of Calotriton arnoldi. Lineage (NCBI taxonomy): Eukaryota > Metazoa > Chordata > Amphibia > Caudata > Salamandridae > Calotriton > Calotriton arnoldi. The sequence continues at coordinate 146,192 of CAWUFW010011807.1, forward strand.
CGGAAAATGCTGGAAAAATTACCTTTTCTCCCTTTGGGCACACCATGACGAATGCTGGTGGCCAGTCTTGCTCTGCTAATAGGATGTCATATCCAGATGACAGATTTTCCCAAAATAGACTTTTGACTTTCCTGGGCTTGTCCCCCTCCATCCGGAGTGTTATCTCATGTAACATATGTGGGACACTTACCCGAGTATCAGGTGTTTCCACCGTGATATACTCACTTAACTCCGCTGTCACCAGAAATTCCTTCAGGTTCTGGCGAGCTATTGTTACTTCTGCCGCTCTGTCTAGCATCGTCAGAGCCCATTCCCCGTTCAGAAGCTGTGTCCTCAGAATTCTGGGCATGTCTGATCTTGAGACCTGCTACCTTCTTCTTTTTGAACTGAGGTATTTGTTTTTGTTTATCTTCTTTTTTAGGTGCGTAGTCCGCAGCGCTTTGCGTGTCTCTGGACTTTGTACGCTCCTCTTGTCTGTGTTCTGACCGTCCTTTCCTCTCGGAGTTTCTTGATGAACCTGAAAGGAATGAGAGGAACGTGTATCAGTATCCTGATACCTGTCAGGTTTTTTAATATTATCCCTATTCCTGAGGTTATACCTCCTTTCAGAGGGCTCCTGTTGAGGAGACCTGCCTCTTGATTGAGATCTGCTGTCTTTAGACTTTTGTTGCTTTTTGTTTTCCCACTTCTTTTTAGAAGAAGTAGGTGTCTGCTTTGTAGTGTCCTTTTCAGGACTGCCCACCAGTTGTGGTTTTAATGCTTTCCCACCTAAACTGTCTCTGCCTAGTTCTGCATATGCAGTTTCAATTATTTTGGGTAGTTCGTGTGGTTGATCTACTGGACTGAACTCCCTTAGACGTTGGCGGATCACCACTGAATCTGCTTCCCCCTTAATGTTAGCTAGTATTATGGCTGATACCTGTTCGTAGTTACCTAGTAACTTCATCCCTAAATTAAGGGCAGGCTCTGCTCCGTACTCATTTTGTATCTGTCTCAATACGTCAGGTACTACTGCTAATGACGAGATACAATGTGTTCTGGTATATATGGCAGCAAAGACTGTACCCCAAGAGGTGCAGTCCTCTATTTGTGGTGTGATCCCCATGGGCAAGCAGATTGTTAGTATTCTGTGTTTTTCATAGGCGGTAGTATGCGGAAATACCGCCTCAAACTGAGTTATTTTCAGAGCTATCCAGAATGGTATTTGTTCGCGTTTTGCAGGCATTTTGCCCATTACCGCATGTAATGTTTGAGGAGTCATTTTATTTCCTGTACCCTGAGCTGGAGTACTATTTGCTGCACCTTGTGCAGGTTGGATTGTTAAAGTCCTCATGACGAACTGTGTAAGGTTTCTGTAGATTTTAATTAAATCTCTGTGTTGTATGAGTAAATCTGGCTGCGGCATTGTGCCAATGTCAGGATGCGGAGTGTAAGCCGCTAGTATCGGCCATGTGACCCTGTCTCCTCCGAGCGGGCCTAACCTTACTTTTTCTCGTACGTGGGGTAGGGTGCCATTAAACCAGTAATGATGTTCCTGGTAAGTGAGTGGAATCTCTATCTCCTCAAACGGACCATATTCCCGTGGTGCATTTCCTTCTATATAGTAGTGAAATGTCTTTGTTATTGCATTTGCTGCTGGGAGTGTAACCCATGAATAGAATACCTCTGTTTTGTTTGATTTGTGTGCCTCAATCACGAAAACTACCATGCCACCCCAAGCTTGTAAACCATTTTCTAATAGTCTTAGGGTGACTGTCATTCTTAATTGTGGTGCAATCTGTATTGCATCCTCAGGATCGTCGTCCTCGTCTGATGGGGGCAGTGGCATTCGTAGTGGATCTAAGACCGCTGTAGTCATTGTGTATAGAACACAGACTAATGTTTCAAAGAAACTATGGTAAGGTTTTAGGCACAATTTTAGGAACACTATGTCCTTTCAAGCTTGAATAACCAACAGCCAATAAATAGTATTTTAGTACTACTCAGCTGTGGCGGATTTTGTGCCCACCCACTCCAGACGTCTCTGGTGTTTTGTGAGTAGGTTCTCTGAGAATAGCACGACTGAACTACTCAGATTCTACTGTTAAATAAGTACCCAACCAACGTTGGTGGCGCCATGTCGTGTAGTTCCTATAGTACCCCTGCAGGACCTGCGTGTTTGGATAACATAAACTGTGGGCTTTGTGTTAGACTGACTCTGTGCACCACCACCGCATATGTTAGCCGGATTTGCATTAGCTAGCTCACAGTGCCACTAGAATCTCCTCTTATTGGGGAGAGATTCGTTTCTGGCCACCTTAGATCATGACAACCCTGATCCCTCAGAATCGTGGAAACAATGTACTACTTTTCGCTCAGTCACTCGTGCTTACTTATTCGGTTTGTCTCAGAGAGTTACACAGAATAAACAGTCTGGGCGTTTCAATAAGTATTTATTGAACAGTTGTTATTCTAGTGTAAAATATATGTGCTGCAGCAACCAGCAGACAAAGCAGAGATATATTATCAGCAGTACGATCAAAGTGAAAGGATAGTACATTTCTACCATATTGCAATAATCATGAATACATACATGAATATAAAATGCGTAATAGGATGTCACCCAAAAGTGCGCGTACTCCTACGATGCCTAACTAGATGTACCTGAGTGTACCTAGCATGTGTGTAGGTCTAAAAGCCTAAGAGCCAAGAATCCTTCTAGGATTTAGTTGAACCCCCATACCTGAATAGAGAGAGTGTGGGACCCCGTCCTGGTCTCGAGTTGGACACCCGCAAGGGCTGTGTTAGACCGCTGTCAGCTGGAGCGACTGAATGCAGGAGCCTCACCGTCTCTGGTCAGTGTGTCAGCATGAAAGTCTCGGTTCCCTCTATCTACCATGGCAAGATGTGGTGTATTTATACCCTAAAGTGTCTCGTCCCTCAGTATGGTTTGTATTGGTCTTTGTTAGACATGAAGAAGACGTCAGTGGTGAACTTTGTACATACATATTATGCTGGAGATGTAGCTGGTGAATGCTCATGCATAATTTATGAGTACATTGTGGGCCTGTGTTCGGGAAAGACCTTGCAGTGTTCTAACCACAGACTAGATAACGTTCAACCCTCAGAGTTCGTTGTGTACTGTAGGGAACTAATGTAGGTGAAAGATCATGCCTATATTAGGGCATAGGAGATTATGACCATAATAGGGCATAGATGATTATGACCATAATAGGGCATATACGAGTATGACCATAATAGGGCATATACGATTATGACCATATACGGCATATATGAACGTGTGTATATTAGGGCCTCTATACGAAACGTAACACTTCTTCTTCGTAGGTTGCGGAATCTGCTTTCCTGGTTCAGGGTTGCCCCCTAAATACTGTATTTCTTGGCGTTTTAGGGGTCTCAGGGCCAATAGCCAATGGGCTACTGACCTTAGGGTGAGTACACCCTTGGTGGGCTCACCCCATGTGGGGGGGAGTGAACATAATCCCTAATCCTGATTTGGGAGTGCCTGCCATCTGCAAGATGACGGGCACTGAAGAGTGGGCTTCACCTCGACTCTCCCACGTGAGGGGTGGGATTGGCAGAGGAGGGCACACCTTCTGGGCTGGCTAATTTTTCCTGCCTGTCTTCCCGCCGAAAAGGAGGGGAGACAGGAAGGGGGCCTGCTACTGATAGCAGGAGAAGTTGGGGTCGCATTACAAAGGCTGCAAGGCCTTTGAAGTTCCCCTGCCACAGATGGCTCTTCCTGGCCTGGGGGAGGTGTGAACACCTCCGCCTAGGAAAGGCTTTGTTTCTGGGATCCGGGTGCGAAGGCTCCCACCCCAGGGGTCCAGAAACATGTCTTGTGGTGGCAGGCTGGTGTGTACCAGTCAGAAAACCCACCAGAGGCTGGTCATTTTGCAGGGGGCATCTTTAAGATGCCCTCTGAGTGCATTTTTCATTAAATCGCACACTGGCATTAGTGTGGGTTTAATGTGCTGAGAAGGTTGATACCAAACTTCCAGTTTTCAGTAAGGCCATTATGGTGCTGTGGGGTTTGTAATGACAAACTCCCAGCACCATATCCTCTTAATGGCATTACTGCACTTACAATGTCTAAGAATTGGCTTATTAAAGAACAACAGGAGTATAACCCGTAGACCAGGTTGAGAACCGGGTAAGTAAGTAAAAACTAACAACAATGTCTCAACTGAATTCAATGAGAAAGGCAAATACATCAGCATGTACATGACATTGCAAGAAAAAGAAAAAGAAAGGGAGACTCCTGGTTTGTTTGTATAAGGGTGCTCATGGCATCATATATTTAAAGTACACAGTTTATCATGGCAGATTAAACAGCACTGGGAACATGAATTGTGGTGGCAATCAAGGTGGCAAAGTGCACATTGTGCTCGTGACAAGGAAATAAACGGCGCAAGTGACTAGTGCAGAACACAGCGAGCGGCGCAAAGTGACAAGGTGGTAAAGGAGCTATATACAGTGGTCAAAGGTTCAACACAATTTGTTATATATAATGACTATACAAAGTTTTTGATTTTGGAGGAACCAAAGCAAGAAATGCGCCATAAGTTGCGCTGAGAGAAGGGTCGACGGCGTTTCGGTCCTATTCATTCAGGACCATCATCAGGACCAGACTGCCAAATTTTAAGAAGTGCTGTGTACCGACCAGGGTTCAGCCTAACTGAAGGAACCTAGTGGTAATACAGTCGAAATCTCGTTCAAAACGATTTCGAGGAGTCCTAAATGGCTAGCTAAGCAGTGTCGGAGCCCCGATCAACTGCAAGGGTCAGTTCAGAGAGATCACTAGTAGGACTGTGCAATTGGCTCACTAAAGGCTCACACCGCACACGATTGTGGTGGTTCCTGCCAGACCTTAGATTCATTCCAGAAAGGCTCTTCATTCTTCAACCCGGTACCATTGCTTGGACCGTTGCTCAAACCGCATACGAGTGTGGCGGTTCCTGCCATACCCCAGATTCCTTCAAGCAAAACTCTTCAGTTTCTAACCCGGTACCATTGCTTGGACCGCTGCAGAGGATCGGGGACCCGACCCTGCTTTTTACAATTTTGTTGGACCTTCCCTACTACCAATTAAATATATGATGCCATGAGCACCCTTATACAAACAAACCAGGAGTCTCCCTTTCTTTTTCTTTTTCTTGCAATGTCATGTACATGCTGATGTATTTGCCTTTCTTATTGAATCCAGTTGAGACATTGTTGTTAGTTTTTAAGAATTGGCTTAGACACTGGAGGGGTGCAGGGTGCATGCACCTGTACCCTCACCACTGGTATAGTGCACCCAGCTAGAGGGGTGACTGATCTATGCCAGGGTAGTGGGTTGTTAGCATGGCACACAGGGATGTGTGCCATGTCGACTCGTCACTTTGTTCTGCACCAAAACACGCAGCCTGCAATGGCAGTGTGTGTGTGTAAAGGTACATGGCCTCTAAGGGTTGCACAATAAGTGCTGCAGCCCTTAGAGGCCGTCCCTGGCCACAGTGCCCTTGGTACCCATGGTACCTTTTATAAGGGACTAACATGTGGCCAGAGAGGTGCCAATTGGGCATACAAGGTACAGTTTTTGTGAAAGAACACAGGCTCTGGGAACCTGATTGGCAGGGACCCAGGGCACATAGAGTAAAAGTGCATCAGTAGTCTGGCAAAAAGTAGGGGGGTTACTGCAACAGAAACCCAGCTTCCTACAGTTAGTGAGTGCATAAGTGAAGTGCTGTGTAGGTGACTGAGTGTGTATGGCACTGTCGGTGAGTGAATGGATGTGTCAGTGGTATATGGGTGAGTAACTAGTTATTTGAAAGGCATTATAGATGAGTGTTGGAGTATAGCAATGACTGTATGTGAGTATAGGAATAACTGTATGTGAGTGAGAGATTGTGATAGCAGCTGTATAGATGAGTGTGTGCTTGTGTGAGTGGCTGTATGGGTGAGTGAGTTTGTGTTAGTATCTGTATGAATAAGTGCGTGGGTGTGTGTATAACTGTATAGGTGAGTAAACCACTGTGTTATTGACTCTATAGCTGAGTGAGTAGGTGTGTGAGTAGCTCTATGAGTGACTGGCAGTGTGTGAGTGTCTGTTTGGGTGTACGAGTGGATATATCAATGGCTGTATTAGTGAGTAAGTTGGTGGATGAGTGGCTATATGGGTAACAGAGTGGATGTGTGTTTAGACCTATAAATCAGTGAGTGGGTGTGTAAGTACTGGTATGGGTGTGTCAATGGTTTTGAGAATGCTAGTGTGGAAGTTGTGGTGGCTGTATGAAAGGTTATATTGGGGTGTAAGAGGGTGCATCAGAGATTCTGTGGATGATGTCATCAGTGATGTCATTTGAGATGTCATCAGTGATGTCACTGACTATGTCATGAGTAATGTAATATGTGAGGTCATAAGCAGTGCATTGTGGGGGTTATAGTTAGCTCAGCTTACCATAACTGCTGAATTTCTCTGGTTTTGTACAAGTGAAAGTATAACGTCTCTGTAACGTTTGGTTTTTTCAGTTAATTTCTATGGTTTTTAAAGTAGTAGTCACATTTGCAGGGTGGTGTTGAAAGGGGGCTGGGCCTCCAACCAGCTCTCGAGGCCCCCCCCATATTGTTTAAATTAGCCCCGGGGAGGTGGCGGTCCCTGGGGCTGGGGGTAGGTCCAGGGGCCTTCCCTCATTCATAATGATAATAGCGCTTCATGAGCTCGTCTTTGTTCGCGAAGGGTTTGCGCCAGAGATATTTCTATAATTTTCAACTTACATTTCTCAACAACTACTGAACGCATTTACACCAAATAGCAAAAAGCACAATCTGTGTAACAACATCTACCTTTCTGCCAAATTTGGTTTAATTCAGTCCAGCGGTTCAGGCTGTAGGTTCGACAACGCATTCCTAAAGGAATTAACATTACAAACGCACCCTTTTTTTGCACCCCTATTTCTCGGTCCCCACTGCACTGATCACGCCCAAACATTCCATGACAAGCAGACCCTACTTTGACCCTTTGTTTGTAAAATATCATGAACATAGATCAAATGACGCCAAAGTTATAAACAAGTAAAAAAATGCATTTCCTGTGGAAACTAGGTCCTAACTACAACTACCTACTGGCGCCTGATATGGTCACAACTGTTAGGTATCTAACAGCAATGGCGATACTTTATAGTGACCCAAGCATTACTCAGGCACTCATCCATCAGGCAGTTATTGAATCACTCACGCACTATGTATGCATTTATTCCATCACCCAGGCACTACACATGCACTCTTCCAATCATGGAGGCACTAATTATGTACTCATTAAATTATGCAGGCAACACCCATGCATTCATCCTATCACCCAGGCACTAACCATTCACATATACAATCGCAAAAGCAGTAGCTATGCAGATATTCAAACATACATGCACAACCCATGTACTCATCCAAACATTCCCTTTTAACCCATGCACTCTTAAAAATACTGAGGCACAACCAATTCACTCATACAAACACTCAGGTACCAGTCATGCACTCATCCAATTACGCAGGCAGTACAACTGCAGTGAACTTATCACCCATCCAATATTTATGCTCTCATCCAATTACTGAGGCAATATCTAGCACTAATATAATCAGCACAGCAGCGCACTTGCTTTTATCCAATCATTCAAGCTTTAACAATGGACTTAAACAATTACTCAGACATTAGTCATGAACTCGTGTAATCAGCCGGGCACTAATGATTGAGTCTTTCAATTATCCAGGCAGTATGCATGTAGTTTGTAATTACCCAGGTACTACCTATTCAATTAACCAAAAACACTTGGGCATCAGTCATGTACTCATTCAATCACTGAAACACTACTCATGCATTCATGCAATCTGCCTGGTGCTATGTATGCACTTGAACAATAACATACGCACTATGCATGCACTGAATAAATCACGCATGTACTTTGAATGTGGTCCTGTTATCACCCAGGGAATAGAGTAGCACTCATTTAATCATCCAACCGCTATCTATGCATGTATTGAATCATTGAGGCATTAGTTATGCACTTATCTAATCATTCAGGCAGTACTCATACACTCATCCAAACACCCAGATAGTAGCAATATACGCATTCGAATACACAGGCACTAACAATGCAGATATGGAACCACCAATGTAGTTCCTACATACTCAGGGAATCATCCAGGCACTACGCATATTATAAGGGAATCACCTAGGCACTATCTATGCACTCATCCAATCATCCAGTGAGTATTGTTATACTCACCCACAAACACATGTATTTACAAGTTTTAGTGAGGAATATGTACTCTTTTAGAAACATCTGGAGAATTATATATGTAATCTGTCACTGATTGCATGTACTTGGAAGAATTAGTGAGCTACATGCTGTGATATAGATTAATGAGCAGATTTTTATACGCAGAGATTCTCAAAATGTAAATCTGACACATCTAATTAGAAAAGTACTGAAACACGAAATCTACTAGTGACACAGTGATAGAGAGGCACAGAAATAGCTATTTTGTTGTGTTTTCGGATTTACAGTATTGAGACACTGTATATACTTTTACACTTTGGTTGATGTTTTTTAAAAATGTACTACAAAAGGAATAAAGTGGTCTTTTAGTGTGTATAAGTGAGAACTGAGATATGGTACAGCTGTGTTGTAGGAGAGGGTGCAATAATATTAAAAGGTAACTAATAAAAGAGGTTTTGTATTTTAGTTTGGGTTGGAACATTGAAGTAAATGCTTGTAGTTATGTAGCTGGGTTTATCTGTAGATTTAAAACTGCAACATAACATAAAAACTGTTTTTGTAATATGTGTAAGTCAGTAGTAAAGTAGTTGGTACATTGGTTAGAATAAAAGTTCAAATAAACTTTTCTTTTTTACAGAACAATATCTGCATAACTACAGACAGAATGCCTACATGAGCTCGGAGGAAAAAGGAACAGAAGCAACTACAGTATCTATCCAGAACTGAGACGCAAAAGGGGAAAAATGAAGAAAAAGCGGTGAAAGAAAAAAGAGCTACTGGTAAAAGGACAAAGTCATTTCTTAAAAATTACAAAATAATGAAAATAAAATTCAAACTATGAGAAAGTGGAAGAAATCTATATAACAAGAACAGGAAAGAATGTAACCAAGATGGACACACCTTAACCGGGAGACAGAAGCAGTTTAAGGAAATCAGAGCCAGGATGTTTCATAGTAGAGTAGTTATAAATCTACTGAGAACTATGAAAAAGTATAGAAGACGGAGAGAGGCACTGAAACAGAAAGAACAAGTTGAGAGAGTAGTTGATTAGGAGTTTGTTTTGAAGAGGAAGCTTTTCGTTTTGATTATAAATAGAATGAAGACTCTTGACAAAATTATGTTGTGCATGAGGAGACAAAACCAGAAAAAATTATTAGTGAATAGAAATAACTTTTGCACAGTTTTTAGTAGATAATGGACACATACGTCTTGCACTGAGCCTTTCTTTAATGAAGAAAGCGATCTTGAGGATAATAGATTAGTTTCTGCTATTGATTACAGAGGACGATGATATGAAATGCAGAATGGCACTCCTATAGCGAAAGAGGTGATGGTACCTAGAAATGTAGAACAAGTTATTAGAGTAGAGGTACAAGGAAGGTGGAGTAAGGCACCTGTATACAAATGGAATTTTAGTAATGTTTATAGTACTCAACAGCAATCCATCGATATATGAAGGAAATTTCTACACATCTTTTCATGGCGAAGTTTAAAACACAAAATAAGTACTTTACAAGGATTGGATCCTTGCAAGATTAGAAAGCATGTAAATTTGCAGGGACACTCTCTAGCTTGTTTATCAAAGAAAGTGTGCCAAAGTATCTTTCATCATTTCAGGATGTTAGCTGCACATCACTCAAAAATGCAAACTTTGGTTAGGAGGCTGTACTATGTGAAAACCTCTGTTTTATGTTTAGGAGAAATGTATAGAGAAGCTTCGCATGGTATTGTGGCAGACATAGAAAAGGTTTGTGATGTTGCGCAGTTTCGTTTCTTTGATCTTGAGCAGGATTCAAGAGAAAATGAAGAGTTGTTAAGAGGAGGAGTTACAGAACAGGACACAGATATTTCAGTTGATAGTTTTCAAGAAGAGATGACAAAATTTAAAACAGTTTGGTCTGAAACACCAGAGTATGTTTGTATATGTTTATATATGTTGTTGACACACTCACTACTAGATTCAAACACGGACTGTTGACTTGTATTTAAAAAGTGAAAAAGAAAATAATGATAACTGTCAAAAGTCAGCTGTGTATTTATTTGTAGACGAATGCTTTGACTTGTCCATATGGCATATGTAAGTACTGTTACAATAAATCAGAAGATAATAAAAAATTGCTAATGTAGAAAAACTATGAAGGGCCAAAAATAAAAAAACATCATCATTTATGATTCTTTGCAGCATTGTGACGGGCTGTTATGGACTGCTCTCCAGCATTCATTCGAACTCCACAATCCATGCAGTATGGTGCCATCCGGGAACATTCTGGAGCCAAATCTTGAAGTTGAGATTGGACCTCTGAAGTGACTCTCTTCCCCAGTGTTGTTGCGGATGCTATTGAAGTTGAGGGTCCTTCAGCCTTGCATTGCCTTCTTGTTGCTTTTAGACAATTACCATGGTATTTCTTAGATGGTAAAGCATGGATGTAGTACCGCAAGAACATTTTTTATTTGTCCCCCATGACAATGTCTTGTCACACATTGCGCTTTGCACAAATGTAGCTGTAATACTGTGTAAACCAACAAAAGTTCTTTGTTGGGTAGATATGTTCTATTTGTGAGTTCCTAGGCAATCATACAATCACCCAGGCACTACTCATGCACTTACATAATTACCCAGATATTACACACTCACTCACAGACCCATACAGCCACTCATACACCCAGTCACTGACCTATACAGCCACACACATACACACCCACACCCACTCTCAAAGTTTACAGGTTACAATTAGGAAATAAAATAAAAAATCTATTTGAAATTCACTGAAAAAAGCAACGGTTACAGGGACATTATAGCTAGGGATTAGCATTTGAAAACTTTAGGAATTCACTGAAAAAAACAAAGATTACAGGGACATTATAATTAGGAAATGGAATTAAAAACTTTAGAAATTCACTGAAAAAAACAAAGGTTGCAGAGATGTTATAGTTAGGCTCAGGTTTTACTTGTACAAAACCAGTTAAATTCAGCAGTTATAGTTAGTTGAGCTAACTATAGCTCACGCCCGCAGTGCACTGCTCATGACCTCACATATTACATCAATCATTACATGGTCATTGACATCACTGATGACATCACTGATGGCATCTCAAATGACATCACAGATGACATCATCCATGACTGTGAGTGTTTTTAAAACGTTTATGAGTGTTAAATATATATATACCAAGGTCTATTGATGAATCAGTGGCTGTATGGGTGCCTGTATGGATGATTCAGTGGGTGTGTGACTGACTGTATGTGAGTTATTAGGTGTCTCAGTGAATGTATGGGTGATTGACTAGGTTTGAGAATGTCTGTATCAGCCTGTCAGATGGTGTCTAAGTGGCTGTATGGGTTGGTTAGTGGGTACGTGAGTGGCTGTATGGGTGAATGATTGGGTGTCTGAGTACCTGTATGGGTGTAGGAGTGTCTGTGTGGCTGGGTGAGAGGGTTTGTGACTGCCTGCATGGATGGGTGAGTGGGTGATTCATTGGCTGTATGAGTTAGTAAGTATGTAATTGAGGTACTGTATAGGTGACTAAATAAGTGAATGGGTGTGTCAGTGAGTGAATGAATGTGTCAGTGGTGTATGGGTGAGTAACTGGATATGTGAAAGGCAGTATAGGTGAGTGCTGGAGTATATGCTAGACTGTATGTGTGAGTGAAGGATTATGATAGTGATTGTATGGGTGAGTATGTGCTTGTGTCAGTGACTGTATAGGTGAGTGAGAATGTGTTAGTATCTGTATGACTAAGTGAGTGAGTATGTATAACTGTAAAAGTGAGTAAATGGCTGGTGGAGGGACTCTGTAGGTGAGTGAGTAGGTGTGTGAGCAGCTCTATGAGTGACTGACAGTGTGTGAGTGGCTATATGGGTGAATGAGTGAATGTATGAGTGGCTGTATTAGTGAGCGAGTTGGTGTATGAGTAGCTGTATTAGTGACTGAGTAGATGTGTGTGTAGACCTATGAATCAGAGAGTGGGTATGTAATGACTGGTATGGGTGTGTCAATGGTTTTAAGAATGGTAGTGTGGTAGTTGGAATGGGTGTATGAAAGGCTATATACGAGTGGTGTGAGTGAGTGCGTCAGAGATTCTGTGGATGATGCCACCAGTGATATTATCAGTGATGTCATCAATGTTGTCACTGACCATGTCATGAGTGATGTAATATTTGAGGTCATAAGCAGTGCATTGCGGGGGCGCGAGTTATAGTTAGCTCAGCTAACTATAACTGCTGAATTTCTCTGGTTTTGTATGAGTGAAATGTCAGCCTAACTAAAACATCCCTGTAACCTTTGGGTTTTTCACTGAATTTCTAAGGTTTATTTAATTCTATTTCCCAACAATAACCGCCATGTAACCTATGATTTTTTTATTGAATTTTTAAGGTTTTTAAATTGTAGTTCCCATCTGAAATGGCTCTATAATGGGTATTTTTTATAACTTGTATTTTCTTCAGTGGCTTAATAAGTGTTGTTTTTTCTTTAATTGTTTTATATTCGTGACGATGTCGCGATACCCGCTGTGACGTTGTGAAAGGCGCATATTTTTGAGGAAGTCTTAAACATATATATAGACAGACTTTACTTAATAGCAGGCACTAGTTGTTTATTAATGTAGAGTTTATATTTGAGTTTGTATGATGGTTTTGTGAAAAAACGTCTTCAATGTGATGTTTTATTTATTTGCGGTGACTCTATAGACCGGGGCGTCATCGGTAAGGGCAAAGTGTGCATGTTTTTTCAAAACTCGGAGACATATACTTAGACATATTTTAATTATTATTTCACACAAGTTGTTTATTGATATACTCTTTAAACCTAACTTTTGGAAGAATTTTTTCAATTAAAAGCCTTTTATTTGGTGTTTTGTGTGATCGCGGCAAAATCAGTAGTCGGGATGACGTCGGTAACCACCGCCAACGTATAACACATATTTATGCATATCGCATTGTATGATAATCACTTGGGGTTTAATATCAGTTGATTAACATTTATGTTTGACTACTTATGTTCAAACAAAATATTATTCTGTTCAATTTCCAGTCTTCACGATGATGCAGATCGTCCCGAAGATCATGTGACCGGGAAACAAAGAAATATGATTGGATGATACACTTTTCAACTATAACATTGGAAAGAACACACCAATACACCTTTCTGGTTCATTCTCTGAGAGCACTTCAGTGAGAGAAGTTGTCTGGAATTTTCTGGTGATATTTTAACAACTTTACTACAGAAATGGCAACTCAAACAACAGAACAACAGGGGGAAAATCAGCAACAACAGGAAAACCAAGAAGTCCAGGAACTGTATTCTGAAGGTTCTGAAGATGAAGGGCCTCCTCAAAAAAAAGCAGCATCACACAGGAGTTCTTCACAATTCCTTCTGGTAAATCCAAAACTGTGGCAAAAATTGTGCCATGTGCAATTTGTGATAAGAAGTTGTAAAGAGGTACAAATAAAAGATACTCTTGTTGAACAATTTTAATGCTCTACCATCTGAAAACTTTCCACAACAACCGATTAAAATCTGTGAAGAGACAAAGAGAGGCTAAATGTCCATCTACATCATTAGCAAGAGCATCAACACCTGGACAAAGAGTGCCTTCTGAAGATAAACATCAGTCTCAAGATATCACACCTCAGTGCAGCCAGATGACCACTTATTGTATAAACCTTGAAGCTGTGGTTAGTGCTGGTGAGCAGAGCATAAGAGCTTTCCGCAACAGTTTTAAGACTCACAAATGTTGATTTTCTCTTTGGGTCCTTGCAGTATTCTCATGTTCTTGAGAGCTTCTTCAAGCTTTTCCACTGTCAGTTGCAACTAATTTGTGCATGGTTAGTGCCTGACTGAATGGATGAGTGCATGGGTAGTGCGTGAGTGAATGGATGAGTGCAAGGATAGTGCCTGGGTCATTGAATGAGTGCATGGGTAGTGCCTGAGTGATTGGATGAGTGCCTGGGTTGTGCCTGAGTGAATGGATTAGTGCATGGGTTGTGCCTGAGTGAATGAATGAGTGCAAAGGCAGTGCCTGGGTAATTGTGTGAGTGCATGGATACTGCCTTGGTGATTGGATGAGTGTTGGAGTAGTGCATGAGTGATTGGATGAGCACATGGGCACTGCCTGTGTGACTGGATTAGTGCAAGAGTAGCACCTGGGTGATTGGATGAATGCATATGTAGCGGATCATTGAATGGATGAGTGCAAGAAGATGCCTGGGTTTTTGGAAGAGTGCATGAATAGTGCCTGGCTGATTGGGTGAGTGCATGGATAGTGCCTGGGTAATTGGATGAGTGCATGGGTACTGCCTGAGTGAATGGATGACTGCATGGGTAGTGGATTGGTGAATTGATGTGTGCAAAATTAGTGCCTGGGTGATTGGATATGTGCATGGTTAGTACCTGGGTGAATGGATGAGTGCATGGGTAGTGCCTGAGTGAATGGCTGAGCACATGCAAAGTGACTGGGTGATTGGATGAGTTCATGGGTGCTGCCTGGGTGATTGGATGAGTGCATGAGTAGTGCCTGGGTGAGTGGATGAGTGCATGGGTAGTGCCTCAGTCAATGGATAAGTGCAAGGGTAGTACCAGGGTGATTGGATGTGTGCATGGGTAGTGCCTCAGTTAATGGATTAGTGCATGGGTAGTGCCTGAGGGATTAGATGAGTGCATCAGTAGTGTCTTAGTGAATGGACGAGAGCAAGAGTAGTGCCTGGGTGATTGGGTGAGTGCATGGGTACTGCCTGGGTAATTAGATGAATGACTGGGTAGTGCCAGGTTGATTGCATGACTGCATGGGTAGTGCCTGGATGAATGGATGAGTGCATGGGTACTTCTGGAGTGATTGGATTAATGCATGGGTAGTGCCTGGTTGATTGTATGAGTGTGTGGGTAGCGCCTAATTGAATGGATGAGTGCAAGTGTAGTACCTGGGTGATTGGATGAGTGCATGGATTGTGCCTGGGTGATTGGGAGAGTGCAAGAGTAGAGCCTGTGTGATTGGATGAGTGCATGTGTATTGCCTGAGTGAATGGATAAGCACATGTGAAGTGCCTGAGTGAATGAATAAGTACAAGGGTAGTGCCTGGGTGATTAAATGTGTGTATTGTTAGTGCATGGGTGAATGGATGAGTTAATGGATAGAGCCTGAGTGAATGTATGAGTTAATTGGTAGTGCCTGAGTGATTGTATGAGTGCAAGGGTAGTTCCTGGGTGACTGTGTGAGTGCATGGTAGTGCCTGGGCAATTGGATGAGTGTATGGGTAGTGCCTGAGTGATTGGATGAGTGCATGGTACTGCCTGGGTTACTGGGTGACTGGGTGAGTGCATGAGTAGCACCTGGGGGATTCGATGAGTGCATGGGTACCGCCTCATTGAATGGATGAGTGCAGGGGTAGTGCCTGGGTGATTGGATAAGTGCATGGGTAGTGCCAGGTGATTGTATGGGTGCATGAGTAATGCCTGGGTCATTGGATGAGTGCAATATTTTGGATTAACTCTTTGTATTGGAGGTTTTCCCAAATGTTTATATTACCAATACTTCCTAGTGAATTCCTTGTTTCATTATGTAGTAGTTTCTTGAATACAAGTTGTCCTTTTACAAGAGTTAGTTGTCACAGGTCTCCAAAGAGTATTAAGTGTTTCCCTCCAAAATGTTCATTGTAGTCAGTTTTTAATATTTGCTGCATTCTTAAATGCATAAAAGATAGCATTAGGTTAGACGCCATGCTGACTTCATCAATAATTAGTAGCTTAAATGTCTTTAATACTCTTAACACTTCATGACAAGCATCACCAGATAATATGTTGTATTGTAATTTGTTGTCATGTTCAACAGGCAGCATTAATAATCTATGAAGGGTAACTTTTTAACATTATGAACAGCTAAGCCTTTTGGTGCAGTGAGTACACATGACAAATTGGAATCTGTTGTCTTCTGTAGGAAACTTGTTAGTGCTTTAATCAAGAAGTTTTTTTCAAGTTCCAGCTTGACCTAACCTACAATAGAACTGGTTTACATGTAGAACATGCACACTTTTTTATTCTCATGGAGAAATCCATGTTCTACTTTATCTTTTACCTCTTCAAACATGTCATTCTGATCGGCATTCAATTGTTGTATTAGTAGTTCTAGATCCACAGTTGCGTGTCTTACTTGCTGCATTGCATTCTCCACTTCATTCATAGCTATTGCAGCTTCATTTTCCACGATTGGCTGTATAAGAGGATCTTGACTTCAAGGTGCAGCACTTTGACTGCTCCGAGAACTCTCTCTTGCTACTTTCAGTACTTTCAGTTCGCCAAGGCTTAAACAACTGTAAGAAGGCTAAATAGAAAAACTCTCTTTTGTCTGGAGTTTGGCAACTTAGCTTTCAATAGTTGATTACATTTCCTTAGTTATGTCTCCCCAAACATCCTTCTCATCCAGCCACAGCAAATATACCTTCATCTCTGTTTTCGCTGACATTACTTCTAAAGTATAATGTTGAAATATTTCATAGAGACAGATCCTTTCCAGATATGGACTTCTTCTTGGATAGTACATATCCAGCATGTTACTCTTCAGAAGATCTGTACTGTGTGGCTCAAATTCTGCTAGATATTTAATTTCAAGAAAAGACTTCAGTACTCTGCCACGAGTATAAGCAAGCCCTAAACTCACCCACAGAACTCCTCTAGATTTAGAAAACAAACTAGCTGAGCTTAACCAGTCTATACATTCATAGGAGGCTGTCTCTCTATGACAAAGCATTTTCAAACTAAAACTGTACAATCTCTTAGCTAAAAATCTTTTCTGCTGAAATATCCTCCCACATCTCCTTCAACTCAGTTTTCTCTGACTTTGTTATATAAGATGTAGCATACCGAGCAACAGCAATTGAGTTGTCTGCAACGAACTGTACATCCATGTTTGCATTCCACATCTTCAGAATCACAGGGTTGTAGTCATTAATGTAGTTGGAGACCTCTGTTATTCTTAGGTTATATGTACTTTTTGGTCATTTGCTTGTAAGTGTATGTCTGACTGCAGACAAAAAGCTGTTGAGTCACCCTTGTGAGATGATAAGTATTGAGAATCCGAAACGACATCTTATATAAAAATTCCCTTTTGCTCTGTATTTTTGCTGACTGTATTTTCCGCAACTGATTTTGGAATCGTAAAACTTGTTGTCTCAATATTTTGTCACCACTCTCCTTTGGGATGGAGTAAGCACCATACTGCTTAATAAAAGACGACACAGACTCATCACTGTCTGTTCCAAACTTTGGGGCATCTTTTACCCACAACATCATGTGAATATGGGATCACCTTTGGCTTGGTACTCTGTACGCCAAAAAAAATCAATCACTTCACCAAGAGGAGGTTTTGTTTTGTTTTGTTCAAGATGAAAGACATCATTGCTTCAAATCTGTGATTAAAATATCTGCAAACATTAGCAGGGTCTAGTGATCACAGTTCACCTAGTGTCTTCAGATGAATGTCTTTTATATTTTAATTTGCCTCCTGCAAGAATTCTAGCAGGTCATCCCATGCATATTCAGCACAACTCAGCGTCATGAACCAAGTCGGTGCTCCAAGGTTCTTCAACATGCACTTCAGTTCACCATGACACCAATACCAATATTTATTAGTACCACGCTGACATGTCATTAGGTTTATTAAATTGTATTCCAAGTGGTCATCTTTTCCTTGAACTTTCTCCAAACGTTCTCTTGCTGATATATTATGCAAATTAACTCCTGCTTTTAGAATATGATTAACAGCATATGTGAGGCCAGACAAGTCACTCTCAAATACTAGGTGAAATATATATGGAATACACTGACAAAATCTATGGTCTTCTGAATAAAGTCTACTACATCTATATCCAGCTGTAGGTATTTGCACAGGCTGTTCGTCATACCTGCCAACTACTTCAGTAGGAAAAAGATGTGGGAAATGCCAAGCTTTTAAACTTTGTTCCCACACACTTAATGGAGCTCCTTTTGCTTCCTTCATTTGAAACAGCTCAATGGCATAACCAATCTGTTCTAGACTGATCCCCCTTCTCAATCTGACCTGTTGATGGAAATGTCTGATCCTCCATATGTGTAATATCTTTAAGGCTTTGCACATTTCCATAGTAAACATTGTTTTGTACCAGATATAAAGTTGTTTTTTTAACTTTGGTAACATCTACTAACTCCTGCCATATCTTTTTGTTCTTGGTAGGTACACTATTTACAAGAATTACTAGTCCTTCTTTTAAATCTCTATCTACACCTACCGTTTCATTGTTTTTCCTGACATCTAATGGCAAAAACACTACTCTACCTTTTAGACGTTTCTGCAGCTTTGTTGTGGGTAACTTGCCTGTCTTTGGCTCCATACGTACTATAGCCTGAAATGGATGTATAGATTGGATAAGAATGGACTCATATATATTTAAATCTTTAAGTGCTTCTGGAATGGGAACCAGTTCTAACCTCTTATGCACAGCTCTAGCAGGCATTTTATTATCCTCTAATTTATTCCAGCAGTACTTACATATGACTTGTGTGGACAAGTGACATCGTTCTTCTACAAATCAGTACAGTGCAAACGTTTGCCAGTTATCATTGATCTCTTTTTCACTTTTTTTAATATAAGTACATTTTCCACGTTTGATTCTTGTAGTGAGTACATCAACAGCATATACAAACATACTCTGGTTTTTCAGAACATTCTGTCTTAAATTTTGTAATATCTTCTTCAAAAGTATCAACTGCAGTACCTGTGTCCTGTTCTGCAACTCCTCCTGTTATCAACTCTTCAATATCCCTACATTCTTGTTCTGGACCAAAGAAACTAAACTGCACATCATCACAAACCTTTTCTACCTCTGCCACAGTACCATGCAAAAGTGCCCTATTCATTTCTCCTAAACACAAAGCAGGAGTTTTCACATAGTACAGCCTCCTAACTAAAGTTTGCATTGTTGAGTGGTGTACAGCTAACATTCTGAAATGATGAAAAGTGCTTTGGCACACTTTCTTTGATAAACAAGCTAGTGAGCATCCCTGCTGTTATATTCCATATAGGTACCATAATATAGGCCCAGGTAACTTCATAACCCTTCACCTATATTCTTCCCTACATTACACTTATAACGGTTTACAGGGACTGACCTTTTACCTAGATACGACACTGCATTCAGAACGCGG
This sequence comes from Calotriton arnoldi, assembly GCA_963921515.1. Taxonomy (NCBI): domain Eukaryota; kingdom Metazoa; phylum Chordata; class Amphibia; order Caudata; family Salamandridae; genus Calotriton; species Calotriton arnoldi. The sequence goes on from CAWUFW010011807.1 coordinate 165,622, forward strand.
GTTTTCCCTAGTTCGAAATCGCATACATTATGCATGAGGATTCTTGGAAGCACAGCAGGACTGCCATCTCCTATATAATATCTATGTATAAAGTTCATGCCCGATGTCATCCTTAGTCCAACACAGTAATACAGCGAGGTAGGACCCCTGGGGAAACCTATGGGTATATATACATCACATCTTGCTAAGATAGTTAGAGGCGATCAGGACTTCCTGGCCGACACACTGACCAGAGACGCTGAGGTTCCTGCATGCAGACACTCCAGCTCGCAGTGGTCTAACATCCCTCGTGGGGTGTCCAACTCAAGACCAAGACGGGGTACCACAGTCTCTCACTTCAGGTAATGGGGTTGACTTTATCTTAGAGGGATTCTTGGCTTAACACCTACACACAGGCTAGGTACACTTAGGTACATCTAGTTAGGGAGACATCGTAGGAGTACGCATCTTTTTATTATCATGTATTTTATGTACTTGTATGTATTCATGATTACTTCAAAATGGTAGAGCTTTACCATCCGTTTACTTTCATAGTGCTTCTAATCCTATATATATGCTACTGTCTAACAGTTGTTGCAGCTCTTCAATTTAAGTCAGAATAACAACTGTTCAATAAATACTTATTAAAAACGCCCAGCCTGTTTATTCTGTGTACCTCTCTAAGACAGACTAAGTAAGCACGAGTGACTGAGCGAAAAGTAGTATATTGTTTCCACGGTCCTGAGGGATCAGGGCTGTCATGTTCGATGGTTGCCAAGAACTATTCTCTCCTTGGTAAGAGGTGATTTTAGTGGCAGTGTGAGCTAGCTGGTACAAAAGGCCACCATCCCAGTGGGGGTGTTTGGAATCAGTCTGACACCAATCCTACAGTGTATGTTGTCCGAATGCGCAGATCCTGTATAGGTTTTATAGGAACTACACGACACTTCAAATTTGTATGCTTTCTCAGCTTACAAGGATCCAAACCTTGGAAAGTACCTATTTTACGTGTTAAACTTCGCCTTGGAAACATACGTAGACATTTTTGTAATATACAATGGATTGCTGTCTAATACTACAGACACTACTACAATTCCATTTGTATACAAGGGCCTGACTATGCCTTCCTTGTACCTCTTCTGCAATAACTTCTTCTACTTTTCCAGGTGCCATCACCTCTATTGCTTTAGGACTGCCATTCTTCATTTCCCAACATCATCCTCTTTCATCAATAGCATGAACTAATCTGTTATCCTGGAGATAGCTTTCTTAATTAAAGAAAGGCTCTGTACTTAAAGTATGTATCCATTCTCCACTAAAAACTGTACAAACATTACTTCTCTTCACTAATCTTTGCTTCTGGTTTTGTCTCCTCATGCAAAACACTATTTTGTCAAGAGTCGTCATTCTTTTTAGAATCAAAATGAAAAGCTTCCTCTTCAAAGCAAAGGCCTTACCAACTACTCTCTCAACTCGTTCTTTCTGTTTCAGTGCATCTCTCCTTTTTCTATACTTTTTCAAATTTCTCAGTAAATTTCCAACCACTCTACTACAAAACATCCTGGCTCTGATTTCCTTAACCTGCTTCTGTATCCTGATTAAGGTGCGTCCATGTTTTTTACAATCTTTTCTGTTCTTGCAATGTACACTTTGTCCACTCTTATTGTTTCTCCTAGTCATAATTTCATTTTCTTTATTTTGTAATCTTTGCAAATGTGCACATATATTTTTTAAGAAATGACTTTGTCCTCCTACCGGTAACTCTTTTTTCTTTCACCACCTTTTCTGCATTTTGCCCCTTTTGTACTAATTTCTGCTAACATACTGTAGTTGCTTCTGTTGCTTTCTCGTCCAAGCTTTTGTAGGCATTCTTACTGTGTGTAGTTATGTAGAAATTGTTCTGTAAAATAAAACAAGTATATTTAAATCTTTACCCTGGCCAATCTACCAACTAATTTACTGTTGACTTGCACAGATTACAAAAACAGTTTTCAAGTTATGTTGCAGTTTTAAATCTACAGATGAACCTAGATATAGTACTACATGCACTTACTTCAATATAACAAACCCAGAGCAAAACACAAAACTTTATTTATTAGTTACCATTTAACATTTTAGCACCCTGTCGTACAACACAGCTACAGCATATCTCACTTCTCACTTATACCCGGTGAAAGAACAGTTTATCCCTTCTGCAGTAAATGTTAAAATGAACATCAAGGCAAGGAGGTGTATTTTCAAGCCCCATGCACTTACCGGTGCATCACTTTTTTTTACACACCGGCTCCGTTATGTGTTGCTCTATATTTACAAGGCCATGTAAAGCCACTCTGTGTAGTTTTTCATGGCTTTATAAATACGAGCCCTTTACAGGCAGCACTTTGCAGCACACATAGAAAAAAGAAAATACCTCTTGTCATTGTTTTTGTACAGGAAGGTGTCCCTTCCTGCACAAAAATAATCATCCCCACTGCACAGGCACCTTTGCACCATGGCGCAAGGGTGCCTCCATTGTTGCACGGCAGCCAGTTGTGCGCCAGCACAGGGGAGAGCATAGGGATCCATCATACTGTTGTAAATATGATGCATCCCTGTGCTTTGAAAGTAATGCAGCACAGTGCAGCCAAATGGCGTGTGGCTCCACACTGCATTACTTGCTTATAAATTTAACCCCAAGTGTACAAGTACATAGAGTGTCTCAACACTGTAAATACGAAAACACAACATAAGAGCTGTTGGATGCCTCCTTACCACTGTGTTAGGGGTGTATTTAGTATCTCAGTACTGTTCTACCTAAATGTATCAGATTTAAGTTTTGGGAAACGGTGCATATAACAATCTGCAATTTAATCTCTATCAAAGTATATAACTCGCAAAGAGTGTGTCACAGCTTGCATATATAATTCATCAGATGGTCCTAAAAGACTACATATTCCTCAGTACAACTTGTAAAAACATGTTGTTGTGGTTGAATACATGAATACTACCTGGACAATTGAATTGGTGCATAGGTAGTACCTAGGTGATTCTTTGAGGATACAGGTAGTGCCTGGATGATTCTCTGGGTCGTTCCATATCTGCATATTTACTGCCTGCAAGTTTGCATGAGTATATCACTACAATCTTGGTGTTTGAATGAGTGCATGAGTAGTACCTGAATGAACAGATAAGTTCATGACTAATGGCTCAATAATTCAATACATGCATAGATACATGCATAGATAGTGGTTGGGTGATTAAATGAGTGCAACTTTGGTGCCTGGGTGATTGCAGGAGTGCATAGATAGTATATAGGTGATTTACAGAGAGCATGGATAGTGCAGACATGATTGTTTGAGTACAAGCATAGCACCTAGCAGATTGGATGAGTGCATGAGTAGTGTTTCAGTGATTGCGTCACTACATGGCTGCTGCCCATGTGTATTTGGTTCAGTGAACAGGTAGTTCCTGGGTGTTTAGATAACTACATGGGTAGTGCCTGGATAATCAAATAAGTGCATCAGTAGTTCCTGGCTGATTAGATGAGTGCATGACTAGTGTCTGAGTAATTGCATGACTCCATTGTTAAGGCTTGAGAGTTTGGATAAAAGTAAGTGTACTGCTGGGGTGAATGTATTAGTGCAAGAACATTCCCTCAGTAATTAAATGAGTGCATAGCTGCTGGATGGGTAACAGGTTTACTACAATGGTACTCTCTCCTTAATTAGATGAGTGCATGACTCAGTATTTCACTGACTGCATGGGTTGTAAGTGGGTGTTTAGATGACTGCATTCCTGCTGCGCAAGTATTACAATGACTGCATAGTTACAGCCTTGTTAATTGCATAAGTAAATGGTTAGTGTCTGGGTGATTAGATGAATGTATAGGTAGTGCCTCCACAGTTCAATGACTACATAATTTCTGCCTGCCTGATTCGAAGAGTATATGTGTAGTGCCTAAGTAATTGAAAAACTCCATGGATACTGAATCACTGATTTGATGACTGCCTCACTAGTGTTTAGGTGATTGCATGAGTGCCTGAATACTGCCTGACTGACTATGAAAGTACCTTCATTGCTGTTAGATACATAACATTTGTGACAATATCTCTGACTCATTGATTATCTCCGTCTGTCAGTGTCAAACTACCTGTTTTACTGTATATATGCTTTTCTACTGAGCTATGTGTGACTGAAGTCTATATATCAAACTTGGTATATAATTGCATAGATGGCTGTCTAGCAGCATACATTGCTTTGTTACTAAGCATCCACATGCATCCCTAAGTTTCTCAAAAGGAAAACATTTCAAAACTTTTCATAGCACAAAACCTTTTCTGAATAGTATACCTACATCATTTCTCAAATACGTCTACTGCCTCTAAAACATATATTCAGTATTTTCCAAACAAATGTTACACTCCAACTGAAGCTAGCACAAGAACTCTTAAGGCATTCTGCACTATTAATCCTTCTCAATTTTAAACAAACATTGTTTAAAGAAAAAACACCAACCTCACAATATACATGAACTTTTCATCAGCCTTAGATCACCATGTACACATATATGCGATTTCTTAATAGATGTACACCTTCAAGCCATCTCTCCAACAATATATACCTCTCTGCTTCTTTAAGTAAACTCAAAAGTCCCACCGTGTATATATAGCTATCTGCAACCACAAGAACCATATCTCACCATCTAAGCATATGCGAAACGATCATATAATTAAAAAACACATTGACAAATACTTCCCAATATATACCTAACAATAATTACTTCTCTCAAATTCATATACAGGAAGACAACATGTTCTCATCTTTTATTTGTGACTACACTACTCCTGTTTAATAATGTTTCTAAAAGTACTACAACTCCAAGAATGCAAATCGTAAAAGTATCTCCTTTGCACATGATATTTAGACATTTAAAACATTCTTAGTTCCTCATTGTAAGTTTCCACAATACTATACAATTTTTTCCAATAAAGTACACATTGTAATAAAGGGGGACTAATTCATTTTTCTTTTACTTCCCAAAGCATTCACCACTGAGCTCTTAAAGACATAGGGCCAGATGTATCAAGAATTGCTTTTGCGATTCTTAAATAGCAAATTTTACTGATCCGCTATTTAAGAATCGCAAAATGCAATGTATGTAGGATTTGCAAAAAAAATTGTGAATCCTACATATTCCTTAATAGCGAATCGCAAATTGCGATTTGCTATTAAGGAATACTTTCCCATTCATTCCTATGGGCCTAGAGGCCCATAGGAATGAATAGGATTGCATTCGCAATTTGCGAGTACCAAATAGGTACCCGAAAATTGCGCTTGCAATTTTAAGGGTGCAAGGGGTTGCACCCCTGACATATGCATGTGTGCACATGTGGTGCACATACATGCCCTAAGGGCATGTATGTGCGCCACATGCCGCTTAGAGAAATGCTAAAAAGTGCATTTTTAAAGGAATTTGCAAATTACCACCAATTTGCGATTCCTTAAAGCCAGGTCTCACATTTTTCTTGCTTCCTGCATTGCATTTAAGGAATTGCAAATTGGGATTCCCTAAATGCATTCGTAAAATAGGTAATCGCAAAAATTGCGATTGCCTATTTTGCAAATGCCATTTGGGAGGATACATCCCAAAAGGCTTTTTCCCGTTCGCAAACGGACCGATTCTGCGAATCGTCCCGTTTGCGAACGGGAATACGCTTGATACATCTGACCCATAGCCTCTAAGAGATACAGTTAATCTGATATATTTTTTCATATCACTATGATACTCTTCTTTTTTTATCAAACTCCCATATACAGCTTCATTTCTAATGCAATTTTTATAAAGGATTAAAATGTTATGTACATACCACTGAATTCAGTTTGTAGATTATATTGCAGTTTTAGCTCTTTCTGGATAGTTTTGACACTATTAGCATTTGCAAAAACTAAGCACAAGAATGGTACACCACTCTCATACAAAGCAACCATGAAATGGCAACCTCTTCAACTTTGCACTCTGTGATCATGACAAAGACAGCAAATGAAATCATGTCTTTCATTTTAGACTGCACTATCTCCATTCCATTCCATTCATAAACTTTATTTCGGTCAACATGGACCATAAAAGTGCATATACAATAAATTTACTAACATAAAAACTATGAACTGTAAAAACAGTCTCCAAAATCGCTTTAACAATTAATAAAAATACAGGATTAAAGTGCATTACAGGGTTCACAAGGTGGTAGATCCGGGCAATTTATATCTCTGGCCCGTCCTCATCCAGCTGCCATTTGGTTTTCCCCTTTGTAGAAGCCACATGGGACATGGACAGCGGTACATGCAATATTGTCAATAGTTAAATCTCATTTCATCCAACAGATTAGCTTTAAAACATTAAAAGAATTAAAAATGTAGAAGAAAATGTTCAAAAATATAAAAACAATACAAACTACTAAGGCCCGGATGGAGACTTTAGAAACACCGAGCGAGCACGCCACATCAAGGTTAGGAATCGAGATACAGCAAAAACAATGGGCATATGGGTATCATACTTCAGGATTCTAAATGCCTCCACACACTGCACAAACCCTAAGTTCCTACACAGTTGAATAAGCCAACGCTGTCTCGCTGATTTATAGCCAGGGCAGAAGAAAAAGACATGAAGCTCTGACTCTTCTTCACAATTGCAGGCGGGGCACCCTAAGGGTATAGTTTTAGACCATTTATTAGAGAAAGTACGGAGTGGTAAGGTCCCAAATCTGAACTGGACATATAATTTCCTTGCCAGGGTTGGTTGGATGTCATCCAGGAAGGACTGTAACATATACTTGTCCTTAATTATCAAGAATTCGTCTGTCAAGTGTCCTAAGGCCGAGCTCTCCTGGATATCAGCGACTTTGTGCATCCGATAGCATCTTACCAATTCAGTTTGTGAAATTACAGGGCACATTTCTTCAGGATTACTCCATAAGCTTGATTTACCCAGCCTGTGACATACATCCTTTACATGTACAAACCAGGGTATTTTACCTAAGCCCGGGAGGCTCAGTAACTCCTTTGGCTCTGACCGGTAAACAGCCAGTTCCGGGGTCACCCACAATCTGCACCAGAAAGTTAGGGGTCTAAGGCCAATCTCATCCCCAATTGGTCTGATTCCTAGGTCCAGGCATGGGGGGGTGAGGGGAGTACAAAGGGGGAGGCCTAGCCTCTGCCGCATGAAATTGGTCTCTATCTTACTCAGGCTGCTAGAAGAGCATGACCCCATAATTCAGCCCCATACATTGTGGCACCCCTTGCTTGCACTTGATAGATCACTGCTATTGGCCCAGCTAATTTGTAGGAGGAGTTTCTATACAATTTTGCAATTCCCCCCTGCAGTCTGGGCTAACTTAAGGCTTGCTTTGGCCATTTGCGACCCCCCCACTCCAGGTTTTCTGTTAAGGTGACACCTAGGTAATCAAATACCAACACCCTCTCAAGCATGGTGCCATTCAAACAGGGGTTAGAACGGGACGTGTTAGTTGGGTTGAAGACCATAAATTTAGTCTTCTGTGTGTTCATCTCCAACCCCCTGTTTTTACAGAAGGCAACAAAGCTATCGAGGATCCTCTGGATTCCCATGGGCGACTTTGAAAGTAGAAGAGTGTCGTCAGCAAACATCATTGCCGTTACTTTTCTGCGTGCTATCTTTCGGGCATCGTTGTCCCTTACATCCATGAGTTGGTCAACCAGTGCATTTATAAATAGGCAAAACAGGGTGGGTGTGAGGACGCACCCCAGCCTTACTCCTCTGTTGACTGGGAGTGACGAAGTTAGTTCGCCGCATTTTCCATACCTCACTTGGGCAAAGTTGCCTTCATGCAATCTCATAAGCATGCCCAGTAGGTAAAGGGGGACCCCCAGATCTCTAAGTACCCACCATAATTTGACCCTGGGCACCAGATCAAAATACGTCATCAGGTCGACAAATATTAAATAAAGACTGCCACCCTCTATTATCACTGTTTTCCAGTATAAAAGTTGGAGTCTATATACTTGGTCGACGGTGGAGATCTTTTTCCTGAATCCGGCTTGGTATGGACTCAAGATTTCATGATCTTCCATCCACACCTGAAGGCGATCAAGGAGTACCTGTGCAAACAATTTCTGGGTGACATCTATCAAACTGATCTGCCTATGGTTAGTAGGCAGTAGGGGTGAACCATTTATAAAAACTGGGACAATTTCTGCCCCGACCCAGGTTTCAGGGATCGTCATGCCTTTCATAATAGCATTAAATAATGCCCATAGGTAGGGTCCCCATATTTTTGGTTCCGCCCGAAAGAGATCCCCCGGTAACTTATCCAATCCCGGTGCTTTACCGAAGGGAAGCTTACTTATTGCATTTAATACTTCAGTCAAGGTGATCCCAGGAGCCTCTTCTTAATTGGTCCCTGAGGTGATTATGGGTATTTTGTCAATTGGGCCATCTGCTTCCTCTGTAGTATATAGAACCTGAAAATGTGTCCTCCACACATCTGCTGCTATATTTGGCTCTATGGCTGGCATCCCTTCACTACAGCCTGTACTGACTATAGTCCAAAAAGCCTTCATGTGCTTTTCGGATAGGGCAGTTTTTAAAGCGTCCCATCTATCCAGTTCCCAGGTCTTTTTTGCTTGTGAGATGCTATCTCTATAGAACGCCCGATTTTGTTTAATTTGGGACCTATCCTTTACTTTGATGGTGTCTAGCAGAGCCCTTTTAGCCATACAGCAGTTATCGTTAAACCATGATGGTTTAGCCCCTTTTTTTTGCCCTCGAGGATACCTTTGGATAGAATATATCGACCAATTTGGAAGTCAATTCTGCATGCAGCTCTGCAACTCTATCAGTAGTTAGTGAAATGCCCTCTATAGTTGTGTCTTCCCACATTTCTAGAAAAGTCGGAATAACTGTTAAATATAATGTGGCCAGTTTATCGGGTGACAGTTGGATTGCCCCCCACCTTATTCTTCTTCTGTTATTAGAAAGTATTAATCTATTGTCTGAAGAGGTACAACTAGCCGTGGATTTCCCCAAATCCGGCATCTCCAATTCCATGGTCAGAGCGTTGTGATCGCTGTCGTGTCGGGACAGGACGGCAAAATCAACAACTCTTTGCCATAGCCTAGTCTCCACTAAGATGTCAACTAACAGGGAGGATTGGCCTAATCTATTAAATGTTAACTTCCCCGGCATTACCGATTTTGTACGGCTGTTACACGCTCTTAGGGAGTGAGTCAGTATAACTGAGTTGATCTGGAGTGCCAGCAGGGACCATGCCTTGATCGGTGGAATCTGCGGTTCTGGGATTAACCATCGCAAGTCCTCCTCACTGGGAGGTGTATCACTAAGATCTGCGAGGGGGTCAAATTGGCATTATCTCCACTTGTGAATGGTTAGTATGTGCTAAACCTTCCCCCTTCCAAAAAGAGATTCCTATCTATGTGTGTTTGCGATGTATTCACAATGATCGCAGAGAAATCGCGAAAAGAACGGGAATCCAAACCTATATTTAGCTTCATTTAACAAAAATGTAAATACTACACACCAGTTTATGCCATAGTCCTTAGTTGGAAAATAAAGCTAGCCTTAACTTAAATTGTGTCTTCACTCCTCAACTTTAAAAAAAATGTTCTGTCTCTTTACCACCCTTCCCCCAATACACTCTTAACTCAGTGAACCTAACAACCTAGTAGAACCAATAGGCCACTAGTTAACAGCACATTCTAGAGGGAACATGCTCCTTCCAAATTACATACAGCAGTGGTGGTTTACTCCACATATTCAAAACATATCAGTGCCTGTATTACATTATTTTTTGATTCAGGCTCAGTTGGTATGATCTGCAGAAGTCTCAGATTACTCTGGAAAGCGTCCCTGTCTGAGGCTGGTGGGATGAGCAGGGCTTTATAGAGCTTGTGTAGTAGGAGCGGAGGGCTTCATTTATATCCACTTGAGTGGTGCATGTAATCCCAGAAGGCAATGTAATTTTCAGTATCGAGGTTGGAGACATTCGCCAACGTATCATGTTTGCTAGTAATGTACCTGCCCTGTCACCCTCAGAGTGCATCGTTTGTATATATGCTGTATGGCCAATTATTCTTAACCTCTCCAAGACCTCTGTCTGGTCTATTCAAGTGTTCTGGAGGTCTCCCAGTATTGTAGGGTCTTGCACCAACTCATGTTCAAGGTGCCCCAACCATGTCTCCGTATTGTGCAGCTCTTGGAGAACAGAAAGTCGAGCACCGATTACAGTAGCTATGGATACCTCCTTAACACTACTTTGAAAGCTTCCCAGCAGGGTGGGTTGCATTTGCAATGTTGGAATAGGCGGTGGGATCCTGCTGCATGTTAGTATGACCTCTAGTGTATTATGGTCGGAAAGGATTTTCCCCAGATAGGTCAACCCAGCATATTTCCCAACCATCTGTGATGTACATAATATGCGGTCTATTTATGTATGCAAGCCCTGGGAGGGGGGGGGGAGAAATATTCGCACATGCCTCTGTTGGGCTCCCCCAAAACATTGAGTAAAGTCCAACTGGACGCCCTACTACCCAGGGCTTTAGCTTGTTTGGTGGCTCCTGTGTGTGGTAGAAGGGGGAGATATTAGTCTTGGTCAATATCCAAGACACCATTAAACCCTCCCCCTATCAGCCATGATAGATGCGACCATTCTGCAAGAGGGGAGGATATCCATTGGAGGAAAGTGTCTTGAATGGCCTTCAGTTCCTATTCGCTGCCTCGAACAATCATTACACTAACCAGAGACCACCTGATAAAAGCATATCACCCATGTATATCAGTCCTTATGTCCTGTGCTTTAAAAGGAACCCCAGTTCACAACCACACAGCAGCCCCATGGGCAAACCCGTAATATGTAGTAGCAAATAATTGGCCCCTCCATTTGGCTTGCAGTTTTGTGGCTTCAGGGATAGTGAGGTGAGTCTCTTGTAAACAAACTACAGTCGCCTTCCAGCAGTGTAGCTGTGCCAGGACTCTATGCCTTTTGTGAATTGATCCCAACCCCCTTACATTCCAAGTGACTATCTTATAGTGTTATAGTGTAGTCGACATGAGAGTACATAGGTGTCAGTCAGGTCAGTAACAACCTCCTTGATGAGAGTACTTGCATGGCAGGCACAGTAACAAAAACAATAACAACAAAGACATATCCCAAATACCAAGTCCAACGGAACCACATGTTCGACCAATAAACAACTAAAGAAGCATCGCTAGTATGAAAAGAAAGCATTTGGCAATTGCTTACCGAGGGTAGACCAACCTGGCCGTAAAGAGCGTGTATATTTCAAAGATCCCTCCTGTGCAGGCACTTCGAGATTCACTGTGGTTGACATACTTGCAATCTAGATAAAATTAACTCAGGCTGAATGCCGCCAATACGTAGACATAGGAAATTTATCAGAGACATGCAAGGGTGATGGCCTCGGGTCAACGGACAAGTAGTAGCTGCTATGAAGAGAAAAAGCAGCGAAAGGCCACTGAAATGGACCCAATATATCCTTACCATGCCCCCCTGAGTTACCCGCTATGATGAGAATGAAAGATAGAAGATGTTGGGGTTGGAATAGATAGGTATATTAAAGGAGAGAGGGGTAGGGGAGTGAGGTAAGGGGGAGGGGAAGCACATGGAATACTCATCTGAACCATCCTCTAGGTGTGGCAGTGGGAACAACAGAACAGCCATCATCTATAACATAATTAAATTCACTACATCAGCAGTTTTAGGTGTTACAGTAGGGGATAGTGCCATGCTGGCCTTCGAGTCAGAGCTGGATCCGGCCAAGGAGCTGGAAGATGATCGACTACACTGCAAATCCATTGAGGATATAATATCCAGGATGGCTCTCCTGCCCTCCAGATCCTGTTGCGGAGACGGGGCTGCTGCAGAGGCTGACCCACGGGGCAATACACGTCTAAGTCAGCGAGAAGGTATCCGTTGCCTCCTTGGAGGATGATCAGTGGGAGGAGGCATTTCATGTTGGGATAATTTTGTTCTAGCCAGTCCCATGCAGCACTTGGAGAGTCAAAGAATATGAATTTTGGTTATGTAACAATTTCAATCACTAGGTACATTATGGTATAGGTAAAGCCTTCTGTACGCCACTGTTCTTTGACTCCCATAAAGGAGGCCTGTTTCTTTTGTACCTCCAAGGTATAATCCAGAAACAAAGATACTGTGGCATTGTCCATCATGATAGGGGCCCTCTCCCTAGACTTCTATAGGAGAGTATCACAGTCTCTGTAATCGAGAATTCCTGCAATCATGGGGCGTGGTGGTATTCTGTGGGGGCGTCTAGTCGGTACTCAATGTGCATGTTGGACAGCAAATATACATGAAAAGCCCTTGTGGGGCCACTGATGTCTGGAGCCAGTGTTGGATGAATTGCATTGGGTTAGCACCCTCTACTCCTTCTCGCATACCTATTATGCAGCTATTATTGTGATGTGTGCTGCCCTCTGCATCCTCTGCCCTGTAATGGAAGACAGTGAGCAACTCTTGGAGTTTGGAGATGGCAGTGAGGTGTGAGGCTTGCATTGGGGACAACGTAGACAGAGAGGTTTCAGCTGCCACTACTTTTTCTGAAAGCTTGTGGTGCTCATCACGTATTATCCCCAAATCAGCAGACAAAGTGTTAATGTGTTGTTCAATTGCAGCTCAAGAGTCTCTGATTTCTTGGAGTATCACATCCAGTTTACCCATTGAGGGCACTAGTTGCATGGGTGGTGCACAGTACTAGAGAGTATGAGTGGAAAAGCCATCCAAGAGGCTATGTGGGGACGGTTCCCCACCATGTTGAGAAACTAGTTTGGTAAACATTGTACACCCCACAACAGCGAGTTTAGAGAAAGTGTGGTGAGGTCAGAGATGTCCCTGAAGACAATGGCCCATGCCAGTCCCAGATAACAAGTGCAGGGTAAACCTTCGAGGCCAATAGGAGTGTGCAGGTGAGCTCCCTTGTGCCATCCACCACCAGTTCAAAATCATTGTGTGCTGGACTATTAAAATGGCCTCTCATAGGCCTGGCCCCTGGCCCCGTGCCCGGTGATCACTGTTGGCTTTGTGTCATTTCCAAGTAAAGGGGGTCGAGCCGATCCAGCCCAGGAAGGCAACTGCCACCCTCACAAGTTCTGGCCAGCAGCCCTTGGTGCGCAGCAGCGACTGGTTGCTATGTGGGTGTCTAAGATTCAAGAGACAGTCTTACACTACCACACTTGGGACACAGAGCTGACTGACAGAAGCGGCCTCCCGCCTGTCCGGGGCCATGGGCCGCTATGCAGCAGATAGGACCAGGCCTGAATGGAACACTGCTGGATGAGTGAGAAGGAGGCGCCATGTGGTCACAGCACCTAAGGATGTATGTCAGCCCTTAGCCATACTCGTATGTCCAGAATAGCTGGCACAGGGACTATAATTATATAGACACCAAGGGAAGAACGCCACTTTTGCTTCATACCAGCCTTGCGACTCACACTGTGCGCAGTGTATCTCAAATGTATGCAGCTGGCACCTTGTTTCACACCACGCCTCACATGGTTGCTCTTGTGCAGCATGTAGCCTCCCTAAACCAATCAGCCAGTATCAGGAGTCCTCAATAGTCTTGGGTGTCAAAGGCCTCCCACATCATTCCAAGTACAGAGATCACACAAGGAGTGTGGAATCGGCATCCTCCTCAGCCCACCGTTGCCGCACACCACGGCCAGGGCCCTTGTCCAGGTTGCACACTTACTGCTCTGGCCACCGCACCTCACATCAGCAGTATTGTCCTCACTGGTCTGTTGACCCAGCCCATACAAGTCACTGCAGTTGCGTTATTCATGTCCTGCAGCAATAGCGACTCATAGGCCTCTAGGTGACCACCGATCCTCAATCACAGCACTTCCACCATGTCACCAGAGCAGGCACACGGGTCTCCTGGCAGACAGCCATTAGTTCAGGGGGGCTCCCCCTCCACTCCAGTCTCCCAGGAGCCAGAAATCAGCAGTGCACCAGACGTTGCGAGCTGTCTTGACGATTTACATGGCATTCACGTGGGCCAAGTTTCAAGTTCCCATCTTTCTACTCACTGGGTGCCGTCGCGGTGTCCAGACGCACTCCACTGCATGCACACGGGCCAGGCCCCCAACTGACCTATCACTCGGTGTCATTTTGAATATTGTCTTAGTTGGACAAGTGGAAGTAAAACACCACGGAGATTACCCGTAAACCCAGTTGAGACCTGGATAACTTAACTTATATCATAGCATACAACAACATCTCAACAGGTAATATTCATAGGCAGTTATGAAAAGCATGCACAGTAGTTGCAGGAAGGAAGAAACAAGGAAACATCAATGATTTCTGAAATTATAAAGGGCGGTCTATATTTTAAAGAAAATATACAGAGGACCATGCGCACACCACTGATGGTCCCAATCTAACAACCACCAGACTCGGTCTATGATGCAGTCCCGAAGACCAGCGTTGTAAGGTAGCCAAACTGCAACCACACCCAAGGTGCACCAAAGGCAATATAGCGCTAGGCTATAAAACGAGACACCAAGGGGAATGTAACTGGGCTCCCCACCACTCCAGCAGGAAAGGCCTGATACTCCAGCAGTTCTAAATGTGTGCTCTCACTGCCAAACTCCAGACCACTACACGCAGCACTCGCCGCAGCACCACCCTCACCCACCCTCTCAGGTCTCTTTAGTACAAGCGCTATAATGCTGCAACCTCCAGTTTCCTAGTCACTGCACAGACGTTGCCCATTGAAGGGGACATGGTGGTCCCCCCTCCCCCCCCCAGGAGATTTTACCACTATATCAGTAAACAAAAAGATAGGTTTTTATAAAGCTCTAAAGGGGAGTGCAAGACGTCTTTTCAATACATCAGTGTTCCTTAAAGAGAGAAACTGGGAGGAACATTTAAATCCCAAGAGGGACATTCTTCAAGATTTCAATTTGAAAACAAGAAACAGGGCTATGGGAAAACAGACATTGCAATCAGAGAGGAACTGCACTACAGAATATTGTGCCCTGAAGGATAATGTCCACAAAGATGGTCACTTTCACTCTTCCGTACATACATTGTCATGTATGTATCCTTTCGTCTTCACTAGGGAAGTACCCTGAGGAGAAGAGGATGGGATGCGGTCAGGTGGACAAGTTACAGACTTCGGCACCAGGAGCCCGTGTTTTAATCCCGGTTTCCCCACTTGACTAAACTGCGTGATCCTGGGAAAATAATTTTGTATTTCCCGTGCCTTAAAATTACTTTAAAGTACATGGGTTGCCTGGGGCTCTTCAGATCAGGCTGCGGTCTATACAAGAAAATGAAAAGTCTCACACCTGCTGCTCAGACAAAAAATAACCTGGGTCTCTAGCTGAAAACAGGGGCGGCTCCTCCACGTGGGCGTCGGAGTGTTGCCCTACTGCTTTCTCGCAGTGCGAGAAGTAGAAATGGTTGGGGGTGGATGGCTGGGCGTGTCTGGGAAGAGTGGCTAGCCCAATTTTATGAGCGCTAACTGTTTGATCGGCCCCAGGCAGCCAATTTGTTGTTGTCTAGTCAGGTGAAATTCAAGTCTTTTCGATAGATCCGTCTCTTCATCATTAACATGTCAGTCAAGTACTTAACAGGTTATGTCAAAATCAGTTATATTGTAAGCCAACAAAGTGCAAGTTCCACCAGCCTGGGGGTCCAATATTTAGGCTTCTATTTAAAGAAAACTAGAATTGCCATGGACCTTTAAAAGGTTTCTGCTATTTTAGATTGGCGAACACCATCTACCATTAAAGAATCACTGTGTTTCCCTGACTTCGCCAATTTTCACCCACAATTCTTTGGGGATTTTGCATCCTTTACTAGTACATAACACAAATCCTATAAAAGGAAAATCTTTGTCATGGTTTCAAGTGGGCCACTCAAGATGAGGAAGTTTTTATGAAACTTAAACAAGCTTTCACTGAAGCCCGAATATTGGGCCATCCCATCCCTACCAAGAAATTCATAGTTGAAGCTGATGCCTCTGATCGAGCCACCAGTGCAGTTTTATTACAACAGCAAGAAGATGATAACCTTGAACACCCCATTTTCTACCTCTCACATATCCTGTCTGACTCTGAATGGGTTTAATCTGTGTTAGAACAAAAAATCTTAGCCAGAAGCTGGCTTGCATGGAATGGAGACATTTCCTGATGAGAGCTAGGGAACCCTTTGAAATCAGGACAGATCATCGAAATCTCCAATGCCTTCGAAACATGTAATGCAGGATTAGCCACCAGGCACAATGGGCCCATTTTTCATCCAGTAGTATTTCACCATCACCCATATCCCTGGCACAAAGAATGTTCTGGCAGATGTCCTTTCTTGCAGATATCCTAAATCTGTGACATCTTTTGATCAGAATACTCTGGCCCCACAGCAAATTATCAGACCAACTCAATCTTTCTTCAACAGAGTGCTGTCCAGTTATACTACAGTCCATAAGGAAGACTGCAAATCTTTACAAGGACAGATTCGAAAGCAAGGCAAGTTTTGCTTTAAGGGCATGACCTTATTTATGTCTTCCAAGGGTTCACAACTTGAAGTTCTCAAATGTGCCATGCCAACCCCATTGCCGGTCAAAGAGCCACCAAATCCACCATACAACTCATACTTCATTAATTCTGGTGGCCTTCTGTTCAAGGAGACACCAACTGTTACCTCATCTCTTGTCTAACCTGGGCACAGAATAAGCCTCCCGCACCCAGCCTTCAGTTTTGCTGTATCCTTTGCCTGTCTCGCCTGAGCCTTGGCACATTATATCTACTGATTTCATTACTGCACTGCCTCCATCAGTAGGCAGCCGAGTCATGATAGTAACAGTTGATTCTATTTTTAAAATGGCCCACTTCACTCCCCTCAAGAAATTTCCCTCTGCCAAAACATTGGGACACATTTTTATGCAAGGAATGTTTCATCTTCACGGCCTACCTCATGTTATCATTTCAGACATAGGCCCAAAATATATTTCCCGTTTTCGGAAACATTATTGTAGTTCTCTTCAGATTGAGGTAGCCAGGTCCTCTGTTTTCCATCCTGGAACTAAGGGCCAGACAGAACATCTCAACCAGGGTCTATAACAGTGCCACTGATGTTTTTGTACATCTACTCATAGTGACTGGTCTACCTTTTTATCTCAGTTGAGGTCTCGTACGATAATTCTGTTCACAGTGCTACCAAGACTTCACCATTCTTCTGTCTCTATGACCATCATTCTCAATCCTTCTCTTCCCGATTGCAGGGCTCTCTTTCTGTTCCAACAGCTGCTGTTTTCCTATGTCATCTCAAACTTGTTAGATGTAAAATCTTTGTAAATTTGCACAAGTCCAAGAGGAGGGTGAAATCTTCCACTGATACCCATTGTCATCAGTATCCTGCCTATTGGGTTGGAGACTGGATTTGGCTTACTTCTACATTTTTGCCTGCTCACTAATCTCTAAATAAATGCAAACCTTGGTTTTATCACCTTTTTAGATTATCCAAATCATTAACCCTGTGGCCTTTTAGGGTTCAGTTGACCAATTCTTGGAAATTTCATCTAGTGTTTCATTACTCTCTATTAAAACCCTATTGAAAGATCCTTTTCACTGTGTTTTTTCATGGCCACTCCCAATTTTGGTGAAAAAATGTTGCCAAATTTGAGGTCCAAGAGATTTGTGACTCCCACTTCTTTAGGAACAGACTACAGTCCTTGAGACATTGGAAGGGTTATCCACCCAGTGAGAGGTCTGAGGACGCTTCCACTATTCATGTCCCGGTCCTGATCCAGCACTTTTTTAGGTAATTTCCTGATAAACCTGAAACACTTCTACCCTCAGGTTGGTGTGTTTCCTTTCACCTATCCACTCCTGGATTCCCATTTCATTCATTCTAGCATTTTCAGTATTGTTCTATGCTGCCTTTTCCTGTTAACTGTGTTCTCTCTTCAATTACCCTATCATCATAAAGCCACGCTAACCTTGTTAAAGGTTTATTGCATTCTACCTTTTTCCTCCTTTGGGGCTTCTTCTGGGATGCACTATCTGCTTGGGTACTCTATTGTCAACGGCATCATGGCTACTGAAAGAGGTCGCCCCTACCTCTGGCAAACCAAAACCAACAAGAACTGGGCTCCAAGATCCTCCTGCAGCCTAAAGTCCAAAACGATACGTTCTTCTCATGAGAGACATGACACTCCCCTAGGTATGCTGCATGTAAGATTGTCCAGGGTCCAAGGAAAAAAATACAGATGTTAATAGACATCATCATTGTTTACCTAAATCCAAATTAGCATGGCAAACCTGAGAAGCAATTGAAATTACTTAAAGAAGCAAGCTGCAGGATAAAGGCTAGGGGGAAATCCAGAATAAAGCATATTATTATAGTTTAGGTGATTTTAACATCCATCCTCTAGAAAGCCTTTGGAACAGTTCAATAAGTGAAGAGGAGGCTAGCTGGGGTATTCCGACACCAGATATTGTAAGTTCCATTCCTTTTAATTGGCACAGGAAAGGAGGACTATTTGCAAGCTTTCTATCTGGTCTGCAACTAAGGTTTCTAAATGGTCGGAATACCTCCCATAGTCTTGCAGCTGCAACTTACTGCATCACTAAGAGAGCCAGTTTTAGTGATTATATTATATTCCCAAATTATTTACGGGATTTGGTGATGGACATGAAGGTAGTTCAACAACCTGAGAGTGATCATGACCCTTTGTGTCTCAGAAGCCAAGGCCTAGCTGGAGGTCAAAATATTACCCACTTCACTGCCAGTATTATTCCGGCCAACAGCAGAAGACTGGTGAAATGGAATATGGAAGCATTCAGAGCAGGCAAGAATGTGTTGAAAGATCCAATAGAAGGCTACTTACTTAATATTTGTGCCACCGGGAATAATGACCATAGTTTCATAGTAGATAATTAAAACATAGTGGCAGAAAAGCTTACACAACTCTGGTTTTACCCCTCAGAGAACCAAACACAATGGTAATAAAGAACATGATGGCTGGCTCAACAAAGAATGTAGAGCATCAAAGTCTGAGCTCTCAAAGGCGCATCGAGTTCGACATTGCTCTTCAACAAATGAGGTGGCTTCAAGACTGCGAGGGGTAAGCACAAAGTCCTCCAGAGAAATAAGAAACTATTATACTAATAAGCAGTCTGGGATGATCTGACAAAGGCAGCAAATGAAACATATATCAGTCGTTTTTGGGTCAAAATAGCAGAAATAGAGAAGACTACCACATCAGGGCACAGACTTGGGTGAACCATTTTAAGGCCATGTATCACATCAACAACGACTTGTGCAAACCATAGTCCTTTGACTTGCCATTGCCTCAGCAATTCAATATTTTATATCCAGAAGTAGACAGAGCAATCTTAGTACAAAGGACTAAACACTGACAAGACTGAAGTGCTGATCTTTGGGAACAATGCCTCTCCTTGAACAACAACTGGTGGCCCGCCGACTCTGGTCTACTCCCACACCTACAGACAATGCCCACAACCTCAGATCAATGCTGTCTCCGCTGCCTGCTCCACACTCTCTGCATGCTCCAAAGAATCTGCAAATGACTCCCAATCAGCACGAGGAAAACTGTCACCAAAGCCCTAGTCACCAGCCAACTGACTATGACAATGCACTGTGAGCAGGATCCACCACCCAAATCATGAGGAGTCTCCAGACGATACAGAACTCAGCGGCCAGACTCATCCACAACCTGCCCAAATGGATCTGCATCACCACACACTTCAAGAACCTCCACTTTTCGTCCATAAAAATGCCAATTTAAGATGTTGCCACACGTTTACAAAGCTCTCCATGACCTAGGACCAGCATACATCAACCTCTGCCTGAACTTCCACCAACCACCCAAAGACCTTCGCTCCATCTCCCTCACCTTCACACAGACACCACACATCCCCCAGAAATGCAGTGGAGGCGACGACAGGAAGCAAGATGGCGGTCGGCTGAAGTGACCGCTTGCAGTCTGTAGCGGTATGCTCCAGCAGAACCCCGTAATGAGAGTAGAGGAATGATCCCGTTATTACGCACAATCCTCGAGGCTATTGTGGGGACAGTGGCAGCCTGGGCTATAAAGCTTAAATACGGACGGCCTGAGGTATTTGCTGTGACTCAGAAACTCTCTTGCGGCAAAACGCTTTTCATCCCCGGGCTGCACTCACCAGGTAGAATGAAGCCGAAAGTCATGGCCAGGACTACCGGAGCCTCGGCGATAGCGGGGGCTGGGCCGGCTCTGGAAGCTCCTGGAGGCTGCAGTACGCTGACTGGCTCCGAATCCGGAAATACTACAGCGCGTTACCAGGGACGCCGAGGTCAAGGGAACCGGAATGAGGTAACCCTGGAGGCGAAAGGGAAAACTGCAAACACTCGGCAACAACGGCAGCCCGGCAGCACAGTGCTGGACTTATTAAAGGGGGCCAAGAAGGGCACCTCAGTTGGAGAACTTGCTGGTACCTCTATGCAGGGGGCAGGGGTGGAAAAATGCCCGGATGGAAAAGGAGGAGGAAACGACCGAAGGAATAAGGACAATTTGAAGGAGAAGGCTAGCGGTAAGGATACCCCACAACAGGCATATCATGAGGGGGTAACTGTAAGTGAAGAGGGGGATGATGTGGTCAATGGAGACACGTTAACAGATTTAGTAATAGATAGTACCCCCCACCCCCTTTGGCAATCTCCCAGCAACTAACCCTGCTAACTGACTCTCCTCAACTCCTTGATATTGATAACTCTGGGGTGAGCAGGGCTGCAGACCCTGAAGAAGAGGAGGAAGGGAAAGGTAAGGGAGTACAAGAAAGGGATCAACTACCTCTACATCCCTCACAGTATAGTGGAGATCGGCGTGAGGGGATCGAGGCCGAGCCAGTAATGGATTTAAACAAGGTCATGAGCGCGAAAAGGGGAATGATACTGAAACTGCAGATTGTTTTTATTCATTATCTGACGCTACATGTTCAGTGGATGACTCTATATCGCTATCAGGATCTAGCGGAAGCTGGATCAGCGAGGTAGATTCCGCAGCATCTAGGCGTAAAGCAAGAAGGAGGTCGAGTCGGGCAGAAAAAGCTGCAAGGAAGAAAGTTACAGTGCAAGAAGAGATGAATTGGGATTATTTCCCAACTACACAACTGGGTGGCGCTGTAACAGATAAGGCAGCCGCAGAGGACCAGGAGAGCGCAACATCAAGTTTGGAAATAGTATTGCAAGCAATCGCATCACACCGGGAAGAGGCTAAGCAAGATAGTAGACGATCGCAATCTGCCCTTCGGAAGATGCAAGGCTCAGTACGCAAAGTGGTCAAAATTTGTAACTCAATTAGTGAACGACTGGGTGAGTTAGAGTCACGTACTAGAGTCCTGGAGGAGGATGTATCAGTGGTGCAGACTCAATCGGAGGCACATGAAGCTAGATTGTCTGATATCCAGTGGAAGTTAGAAGAACAGGAAAATTACCAACGACGTAATAATCTGCGCTTTTTTGATATTCCGGAAGGACGCGAAGGATCAGACACACGCCTCTTTATGGTTGATCTTCTCAGCAAAGCATTTCCAGATCTGGAAGGGTGGAATTGGCAGCAGGAAGTTCAACGCGCCCATAGAATCCCCTTCAATCTAAGGAAACCAACTGGTCCAGACGTTAAACCTAGGGCTATCCTGGTATTTTTTGGGAACTTCCTATTGCGACAAAACATTTGGGAGAAAGCCAAACCAGAAGCTAAACGGAGGGTGGAGGATGTGGCCTTTTTTGTAAGACCGGACTTTTGTCGTATTACCGTTGAGAGACGCTGGAGGCTGCGACAGATGATAGCCCCTTTTCAGGCCAAAGGGGCTCAAGCTTATTTGATAAACCCTGCTAAATTAAAAATAATCATAGGAGGCCGTACTTCTTATTATAATTCTGAGGTTAAAGCTAAGGTGGCCTTGGCGGAGATAAGGGGCTAGGTGGTTTTTTTTGTGTGTTTTTTTTTGGAATTAGAATAGAGTACAATAAGAGATTGTGAGAGTATTAATGGATAGGGGATGTTGGAGGATTAGTAATATGGGGACATAAGAAGTACTCAGATCGTAATAGCTTGACCCATTGCTGTTTGAGGTTTAATGTATCTGGTACTTACGTAGCCCATATTTCAGTATGCTTTCTTCTCTTCTATCTCTTTGGTTTATTTTTTAGCTAGAATAGTATTGGGGTTTTGTTGATCATGCTGCTACACTGCGTCATCACACACTCAGACTTAGGTCTGGAAGCTTCCACGGTGGAGGGTGAGCATGGGGAGTGGGGACAGGGGGGCAGACAGGGGGTGGGGGATGTGGGGATGGGAGGTTGGGGGGTAGGGGTAGTGGGTGAGGGCAAGGGGGTCAGAAAACTGAAAAAGGAAAGGCAGGTATAAAAGGTATATATAAATTAAAAATGAATAAGGAGGGCGCTAAACTGTTGTGTATAGCTCAAAATGAGTAGTCTCAAGTTTTGTACAATTAACGTTGGAGG
Source organism: Calotriton arnoldi (assembly GCA_963921515.1). Classification (NCBI taxonomy): domain Eukaryota; kingdom Metazoa; phylum Chordata; class Amphibia; order Caudata; family Salamandridae; genus Calotriton; species Calotriton arnoldi. The sequence continues at coordinate 188,136 of CAWUFW010011807.1, forward strand.
GCTGAATGATAAGCACAAACGTGGAAGAGCTTATGAGATACTTAGAACTATTAGTCCAGATGTAATGTGCTTTCAGGAAACACATATCCCGTGGAAGAATAAAGATGTTTTAGTGATTAGGGGATATAATTTGGTGGCTTGTTCCACCCAAACCTCGATGATTAGAGGGGTAGCAATTTATACTAAGCATTACATGGGTAAGGCCAAGAGGGTTGCAGTTGATAACTGGGGACGCTGGGCAATAGTAAGGTTAGCTATGGGGATCACAGTGGTTAACATATATGGGGCGAACCAGGATGATCCAGAAATATGGGAGAAGTTGGAATTGGAATTGGCGACCTGGCCTGAACCTATGATTGTGTGTGGCGATTTAAATATACATTTAGAGACTACCAAAAATCAGACTAAGCAATATGTAGGAAAGAAACCAAGGGTATATAGAGCATTGATTAATTTTCAATCTAGCCACGGGTTAACTGATATATGGAAGGAAAAAAAGAAGGGGATCCAGGATATACATATTACTCGCATCCCCATAGGAAGTATGTCCGGTTAGATTACTTTTTAGCTTCGCGTAGATTAATAGATAGCGTTAAAATTAAGAAGCTCCCGCAGTTATTTTCGGACCATAATCCACTTATATTAGAGCTAATAGGAACTAGTAAGGGAAGACAATCGAGTGTTTGGTCTTTTGATAAGAAATTACTTGTTAGTGAAGATTTTTGTAGCTATATTAAGCATTGGGCCAGGGAATTCTTTGATGTTAACAGGTATAGTGCCTCTCGAAATGTGGTATGGGACTCTTTCAAGGCTGGATTGAGGGGAGAAGTAATTAGTTATGTGGGACGAGTTCGTAAGCAGAGAAAGTCCGAGGTTGATATACTAATGGGTAAATTGGCATGCTTGGAGGCAGAACATGTGATTATGATCAGGGAGGGGAAACCGGAAGAACAAATTCGGGAACATAGGCTGAAATTAGTAGTAATAAAGGCAGAATTTAATAACTTTTTCAGGAAAGGGTGGCCCAGGCATACCAAACCCATCGGGGGAAATGTATGAATATGGGGAGACAGTAGGTAGGCTATTGGCATTGCGAGCAAGGCAGAAAAGCACTCGAAATAATATACAGGAAATTAGGAATAATTATGGACAAATTGTAAATGACCCAGATAAAATAATGGAGGTTTTTGAAGAATTTTATACTAAACTATACCAGGTAGATACGCAAGGAATGAGCATATTAGAGCGGGAAGACAGCTGGCCAATCTTAACAAAAATAGATGAAGTTACAGCGCAGGTAATGGAAACAGAAGTTACGCTGGAAGAGGTTCAGGAGGCTATTGGTGTCTTGTCAGCAGGGAAAGCAGCAGGCCCGGACAAGATACCGTTAGAGGTATATAAAATTCTGATACAGGAAATTGCTCCAATGCTGTATGATTTATTTTTGGGAGTACAGTATACCGGAATCCCCCCTGTATCATGGCAGGGAACTGATGTGGTGATCTTTCCCAAGAAAGGGAAACCGGCAGAAATGCCGGCGTCATATCGGCCAATATCTCTGATGAATTCAGACGCTAAACTGTACTCAAAAATTATGGCTAAGCGACTTCAAGGGGCTATATTAACTTTGATTTCACCTTGGCAGCATGGTTTTGTACCAGGCAGGGGGACCACAGACCACGTTAGACGGGTTATTGCAATTTTAGATATAGCAGAAGTAGAATCTAGGGCAGTGGCTGTGGTCCTCCTGGATGCGGAAAAGGCATTTGATCGGGTGTCATGGCAGTATTTATGGGATACCTTGGTAGATAGGGGAATAGGTCCGCGGATGGTTCGGGCTTTACAAGCAATGTACTATCAGCCTTATGCTCAGTTACAAATAATGGGTAATACCTCAAGGAAGATCGAGATTGCCAGAGGAACACGACAAGGCTGCCCCTGCTCACCAATATTATTTGCCTTATATATGGACCCATTTATAATGCAAATTGTACAGAATCAAGCAATAAAACCTGTAAGTACCAAGGGCTTTGAAACCAAGATTTTAGCATATGCTGATGACGTGGCAATAATAACAAGTGAACCAGTGAGTGCAATTAGAGAAATTGAAAGGATGGCAGAGGGATTTGGTAGGAGAACAGGCTACTTATTGAATAAGGGGAAAACTCAAATTATATGCTCATCACAGTGTCAATTACAAGATTCCCGAAGATGTGGAGTGGCTACATATCTAGGGGTGAATATTACAAGTCAAATAGACACGTTATGGGCGGTTAATATCGACCCGGTGATAGAGAAAATAACTAGAGAACTCAAACGAATTGACAGACTCTACCTTACAATTGTTGGTAGAATTAATATTATTAAAATGATAATGTTCCCAAAGCTATTATATCTTTTTCGAGCGATCCCGCTAGATTTAGCAGAAGAAAAGATAAAACAAGTTAGTGCTACGTTCTCGAAATTTATATGGGGGTATCATAAAACACGCCGCGCATTTAATTTTTTGACTCTACCTAGAGAACGGGGAGGATGGGGGGCGCCAAATATGTTATTTTATTATTGGGCTGTTGCCCTCCAACAGATGGGTGGTTTAATTCTATTTGGCCAAAAAGGAGATAGTCCTGCTGGTTTACCCACAATATATCAACTGTCCTTAGGAAAGGAAGCAGACGGGCTCTTTTTGAGGCAGGTAGAACCAAGTTATTTTAAAAAAATAAGGTTCAAATGTATTCAAGGTGCCTGGAAGGTTTGGAAAAAAGTTAGTAAAGTTTTGAGGATCCCCAGGCAAAATCGCTATTCCCCCTTGTGGCGCTCAACTGTTCTGCCGGAAATCATTTATGATGGTATGGCTAGAAACTGGGAGAATGCTGGTATAATCAGTGTGGTAGATCTATGTCAGAATAATAAACTAATGCCGTTTACTGACTTAGTACAGAAATTCGGGGTAAAGAATAACACACAGTATAAATACTTACAGATACAAAGGTGTTTAAAACAATTTCTTCAGGATTCTAATAAGCTGGAGAAGATCCCATTACTAGAAATCTGTAAACGTTTTGATAGTAGAATTAGGGAATATTATCTGGAATTATTAAAAACCCTTCCAGATGATATTGAAAAAACTGAATCAAAATGGGCAGAGAAACTGGGGGATGGGGATGTTGATCTGGATATGGTAATTGAACTAGGGGTAAAAACCTTCTTATCTGCTAATTTAAAAGCCCAGCAATATAAAACTCTGTTCAATTTATATTATACGCCGGCAAAATTGTATGCATGGGGGAAGAGGGGAGATGATAAGTGCCCAAGATGTCAGATAGGTCCTGCTGATAGTGTTCATATGTTTTATTCCTGTACTAAGCTTCTGCAACTTAGGCAAAGCATAGAAGAATTTTGGGCACAAACACTAGATAAGCAAGTAATGATTACTCCAGCATTAATGGTATTGGGATATGATAGCCGGGCAAACCTGAATTCGGAACATAGGGATTTTGTGTTTATGACAATTGCTATAGCCCGGCTGTTAATAGCAACAGCGTGGAAAGATGCAGAGCCACCTACGTACCAGCTTTGGTTGCATAGAATGATTAGTATTAGTGCACAGGAAATATCACTGTATAAATGTAAAGGGCGTAAAGCAAAGATGAAGGGTATGAAATTATGGGAACCTTTATTACTATGGCGGAATAGTAAAAGGGTATAAACTAAATATGTAAATTGTATATATGTATATATTTAGCGCTGTATGAATTGGATTATTCTAGACGAATGTATAAGCTATATTTGTTTTTACCTGACCTTTTCATAAAAAAAAAAAAAAAAAAAAAAAAAATGCAGTGGAGGCCTTTCCTTCTCCTACCTTGCTGCCAAGTCCTGAAAGGGCCGTTTCCTTCACCTCTGGGCATCACCCTCACTAGCAGAAGTCAGGAAGAGACTCAAGACCTGGCTTCTCAACTAAGCCTAGCAAACTAGCACTTGGATACCCTCAAAGGTAAATAGCAGTGCTTTACAAATAATGATTGATTGAGGCACAAAGGCCTTGATCACATTCCAGCTGACATGTTTCGCTCAGATCCTAAAGTTTGGAAGTGGCCTTGGCCAAGGTTTCCAATGTGGGTCTTGCCAAAAATGTTATTTCATCTTCATGGTGTTCTGCCATAATAGTCCCCCTTCATGAGTAGCAAAAAACATATCGGTATTAGACAGCAGAAGTAAAATCTTTGGTCAAGTCTTGCTAAATAGGTTACAGTCCTGGGTTGACCAAAATATGATTCTCATTCACATGCATGCTGGCTTCTGCAAGGATATGACCACCATCTATTAAGCTATTAAACTATACATGGTGTGTGTCAAATATGTAAAAGTATTTAAGGCTCCTCTAGATTTATCGTTCATAGATCTTAAATCAGCATTTGATTTAGTGAGCAGACCAAAATTATGGCTATCGTTGGGAAAATTGGGGATGGAAAAGTCCTGGAGAAACCCCTCCTCCAAGCTATAAAGATCTTGCATGAAGTCTGGGGGTGGGGCAGAAGCGGAAGAACTTTGACTGGCTGTCTTGCGACAGACAGACAGCCTGACAAGTACACTTTAAACACTCCAACCTAAGCTGTCTCTGACAGCTGGGTGGAGAGCAAGCACAGAACCCCAGTGCTTTAAGGAGCATCGCACCAGCACGCTTCAGCCAACCCTGGTGCTTCTCTCATTCTGCTGAGAGAAGCATCTGAATTGGTAGAGGGGAGTTGCTTGCTGGAGCTCTGGGATCCTGTGCTTCTGAGATGAAGAGGAGCACTCAGCACAAGACAACAGGTAAATAATTTTCTTTTTAAGTAAATTGCTTTAATTCACTAACAGGCACTGTGAGAAACTTGCAGTACGTTCAGTCTCTACTCCAGAGCTCTCAATCATGGCCCTTTCTGAACACAGTTTAAAACTGACCACAATTCAGAGCTTTGACTTTGGGCCTAAGGCCACTGCTGGTTTTTATTTTTATCACTGCCAGTCAGTGTGCCTGTCACCCCACCTGTGTTAATTGCAGCTGGCCGCCACTGCAGTCTATAACCAAACTTTATGACTGTGAGTTTGGAAGGCAGGTGGCACTACTGCACTTGTAGCTGTTCTGTACAAAAACTAAACTTTTACACTGCAAATGGCTTGTACCTCTGTTCAAGAGGTTTACGATAGTAGATTGCTACGTTGTACTCGCATTTTGTTTTAGAACGGATGATGCAATAAAATAACATGTCTGAGGAAAGCTACCTCTGGTCCACCTGGATTGGAACAGCAAGGTAACTGAAGGCTTTGCCCCATGTTTCTGGGTAAGTCTATCAGCACCTTAAATGTACAAATGCATCTGCACTTTAGTTTACATTGAACATCCACAGGGGTCTCCCTAGCCATTTAACTCCATAAATAACATATGTTTTGCTGTTTCCCTGAAGGACCATTCAAAGGTCCTCCTAACTGTGCCACCATATACTTTTTTTATGTCCCATAGACCCAACCCCAGTCTACTCTGGAGGATCTTCTCTGCTGTGCACAGTTTGATCTTTAGTCACATGAATTTATGATACTCCTGTTTCATCGTTAGATCTGGCTTCAGGATCGCCACCTGGAGAACCTGAAAGTACTACAATAGATGTGGTAAGGTATTCATTTTCACTGCAGCCATCCTGCTTATCCATGAAATGAAGAGGAACCCCATCTATGTAGATAATTTGTAATAGTCTTAATGAGGTCAGCATAGTTGGTTATATACAGGGCATTCAATGTAGATGTTATATAAATGCCCTAGTACTCAGTGATGCCCTTTGCCCGCCGAAGCCTCAAGCGCCAGTTTGGTGACTTGACTGAGGAGGATCCCCAACATTTTGGAGTGATATAATCCGAAAGCCTTACCCCTCACTGAAGAGTATGATTTGAAAGTGTTAGCAGAATGTTGTTTACAAAAATATTTAGTTTATGTAGAAGTTCATCAAAATCTAGACCTGTGACCTCCTGTGTTTTTCTGATCAGCTGAACAATCAGTTTTACCAACAGGGAAAGCAGCAGTGGGGACAATGCGTGCCCTGTCTCATGTCTTGGTCAATCTTAACTCCTCTGAGCTTTCTCCATTAAGCACAGCTCTAACCAATGGTGTCACATACCCAGACCAGATATGGTGTTGCATTTAGGGGCCTATCCCTAACTTATCTAGACCTTGATAGAGAAAGGCCCATTCCAAACGGTCAAATGCTTTTCCTGTGTCAAGCACAATAATTGGTAGTGGTATACACCATCTATTAGATTTTTCTACAAAGTGGAGATTCATCTAGCACTGTTGAATGTCTGTTGATTACTAATAACCCGACTGATCTGAATCCACCAAGAATGGCATGCACTCCTCCAATCTGTTAGTTAGGACCTTCATATATATGTTACAATCAACATTAAGCAGCGAGATAGGTCTGTATGAGAAACACAAAGTGGGAGGTTTCCCTGCTTTATGAATAAGTGTTATGGTTGCTTCCTGCATTGTGTCTGGGATTTTAGCTATATCCTGGAATGAGTTATATACTGAGGTCAGCTGAGGGACGTGCAGCAGAATGAAAGCATTTATAGAAAGCATTAGCAAAGCCATCTGGCCTTGGTGCCATGTTAGATGGGAGAATTTTTGATTACTATCTCCACCTCACCAATAGATGCTTCCCACTCCAATTAGTCCCCCGTTGTAAGTGTTTTTTTCTCTTTGTACTGGAGTTCCTTAGCCCTCAACAATTCCTCGAAATACTTTTTTCATAATTGATCAGCTGTGCGCTGGTGCGCCTGTGTTGCAACCAATTAAAGAAAACCTTCAGAGGCCAAATGTAAAGTAAAAACCCTAAGGGTTTATTAAGCAAAAAGTAGTTAGTTGGTCAAATTCAAATCAGCATCAATAATGCATCAAATAATGTAAATCTCAGATGAATCAACATAAGGTCAACCTCCAAATCAAGCAAAAACAAAATTATAGTTCAGCAAGTGCAGTAATATAAATCTGCTCAGTCCAAAAGTTAAGAAATATCTAAATATATATCAGCAGACAGGCCACCGTAGAGTCTGCTTCAAGAAAGCATATATTCTAGATATAAATCATAAGACAGACTAATGTAGAGTCTGCTTAGTTGGAAAAGCAAGAAAGGTCTGGAACCCATACCAGAAAAGGCTATTTATAGGTTTCAGACATTGAAAGACACTCTCTCGACATGGTGGGATCAGATATAATGGGGATGTACTAATAAAGTTACTTTGACATGAACCACTAGTAAACAAGAAAATATGATACATCAAATAAGAAGCATTTAGTAACACCTACTTTTTTATTATGATAAGGTGTACTTGGGAAATAAAGAAAACAATATATTTGTGCAACAAATTAAAACAATAGACAGCACGACTGCTTAGAGCCGACCCTGTCAAAGAGCCTGTCGGCACATGACTACCTTGTCGAAGAACACAAATTAATACACATCAGCTCAACAAATAAACACCACCATGAAATGAATTCTGAAACGAATTGGGGGTTGAATGGAGCAATCCGGCGCACAGTCAGTGTTAACCCCTATGTTACAAACCAAGTGCAAGTAGTGCTCCAAGGGAAGGGGTGTCAACCCAAAACCCTAAATATTCTTAAACTTAAACCCAGGCCCTGAGCACATACAAAGAGTGTCCAAGAAAATAAAATCCACGTCTTGTTCCAGATTATAACCAGAATCCTTTTTTATTCTGAACGTTGCAAACAGCCTCACACCAGCCAACACGTGTTTCGTCTTCGGGTTTAATGTCACCCTATGACTTCTTCAGGGCATATTTGTACGATGATTCTAAGTGTCAAATACCAATTCCAATCTCAGTCCAGTAAAGCTTAAATGGCCTGTCTTTACAATGACACTTCCCGAGTATGGGGAAAGACGTCATTCCGTAAACCATCGCTGTGGTTTTGTAAAGTGTCACTGTAAAGACAGGCCGTTTAAGCTTTACTGGACTGATATTGGAATTGGTTTTTGACACTTAGAATCATCGAACAAATATGCCCTGAAGAAGTCATAGGGTGACATTATACCCGAAGACGAAACACGTGTTGGCTGGTGCGAGGCTGTTTGCAACGTTCAGAATAAAAAAGGATTCTGGTTGAAATCTGGAACAAGACGTGCATTTTATTTTCTTGGACACTCTTTGTATGTGCTCAGGGCCTGGGTTTATGAAATTAATTCTGTTTTCTTTATTTTCTGAAATGGAAAGACACAGAAAAGGAACATCCAAGCACAAACAAGAGAAGTAGGAGTATATGAAAACACGCTATTATACTTGGTGGCACGAGTTTATTTGTTTAAAACTGCCCTTACCCACAAATTGTGGCATTCTTCATCATATGGCTTGCTAAACAACACTCCCACGCAGACCAACGCCTGGGGTTGATCAAAAGGGAGGGGGAAGACAGTACAAACATAAATTTAGGGATCAAAAAATATAGTTAAATTGGTGCAGAATATAGAGTTTAAAACTGGCTATATATTTTATTCCTGGGCTTCCTGGTCAGGATTAAAATGAATATAGGATGGTGGTGGCAAGGATTATTAGTGGCCCTGCACCTCTCCTAAGTGCATGCATGCCAAAATGTTTCAGCTGGTTTAGTGTAGCCCTAAAGCGGGTCTTTACGGCTTTCGTCAGGACCTAAGATCCCATTTATTCCCCTACTCTCCTACCTTACTTCAGTAGATTGAGGATAGACCCATTCTGGTCTCGGGCTGTTTATACACACTGTGGTAATACCGAGTTTCACTGTTGTTGAACCTCGAAAAAGCGTGGGAGCGATGGCGATTCCCTGTAGTCAAGCATTCATCAAGGTGAGGCCGCCGTCTCTCTATTTCTCTCAACGCGCCATGTATGATGAAGCATACCACAATTTGTGGTTGAGGGCAGTTTTAAACAAATAAACACATGCAACTATGTATAACAGCATATTTTCATATACTCCTACTTCTTTTGTGTGTGCTTGGATTTTTGTAACGGAGGTTGAAGTAAGAGTCTTTCCTCTTCCCCCTTAGTTGTGTGTGATTAACAGAAAAGGAACATGCATGTAGAAAACTCATTCATGTAATTTTAAAAAGCATATTTTATTTTTGTCAATGCAAAACGAATGTCAACGCAGGCTGACTTCGGCCTTTTCATGTCAACTGAAGCCTTGTCATGCTAGCTAACGCACATTTAAATCAAGCATTATTTTCTATTTATTAAAAACTATCTACTGCTAATCACGAGGAAGTGCAGAGAGCATTTATAATCTGTATCAACAGCATGGCAGATCACATATTAGTAACTGGCTATTTATTTTATCAGGACGCAGGAGTTTTGAGGACAAGAAGAGTAAATACATTTTAGCTATGTCAGGGCAATATTTTCCCGTCCTATTGGAAGCAAAGCCCCTCATTCAGTGATCAGCATTGTGATGAGAACCTTTCCATAAGAGCTGATTTATTTTCACATCATGGCCCCTTGCAGACTATGCATAGGGACGCAAGCTCCTCTTCATTGACAAAGATCAAGGAGGTAAACATTTAGGGCCAGTTCTAGAGTTTGACAGAGAGGTACTCTATTGGTCGGAGGACATTATGTCCACCATCCTGACTGACTACAGTGCTGGAAACTCAGAGAGCACCCTGCTCCTGTGGTGATCTCAGTATCTTGACAGGAACCACCATCATGTACATAGGTATAGTAGGTGATGTGCTTATTGACCCCAAGCTGGTGCCAGATTTCCTTGGTGCCAAGCCAGATCGCTCTTCTGCAGTAGATCTGGCTTTGCTCAAAAACCTATAGTTCTAGCAGACTTTTGTTCCATACAACCTACCTTTGTATGAGTTAAACAGGGTTTGTGCAAAGCTGTTTCAGCACTATGTGAGAGTCAAGTTTCAGTGCAAGATAGCTTTGCACGTAAAAGTAGATTGATGCTGCTGTTTTTTCCAATATATGTCACTTTACATCATACTTGGCCAGTGCAAACGTTTTCCTGAATTTTTCCTTAGGTGTCTGTGATCATGAGTATATTGATCAAAATAAAAAAATAAAAAAATTACGAATTGAGAATTATCAGCATAGAAATGTAAAGTACAGGCAAAATAAGAAATACTTTGTTCCAAGAAATTCATGTAAATGCACTCACAAACTCAAATTACTAAGGACTGAGGGGCTTATTTATGAGAGCATTGCATCACGTTTGCACCACGCAATGTGGTAAATGAATGACGCAAACCTCTAAGTCATATTTTTGAAGCCACACAAAGCCACTTTGCGTGGCTCTGAGTGGCTTCAAAAATCTGGAGTAATGCAACGTAGCACAAATTGCTGTGTTGCGTTAATCTGTCCTGGGGGAGTGATTTTGTGCAGGAAGGTGCCCGTTCCTTTGGAAAAACAATCCTGCGTGCAACACAGGCACAATGGCGCAAGGGTGCCTGAGTTGGTGCTAGGCTACTGAATATTTTGGAACATTCAATTAATTCCTCTATTCTTTGTGGCAATCCACTTCTCTGCCATGTATAAGAAGGACCACTTTAACAATAATTAGTAACAAATTAAGTCTAAGGGCCGGTAAACAATTTCTCTGAAAATGAGTACTCCCCACTTAAATTGAAACCTTTTTTACTCTTGCACAAAGCTGGTAAAACAAATCAATTTTCAAACAAAGGGCTGCAATAATGTTTTTTTAACATCCTTTTGTAATAACTTTTTATTGACATTTTTCGAGCACTGTGGTTTCTATTTCGGTATACACTCCCAGGTTAGGTTGTAATTTGTGCAAGTTGCTGTCGTCTGGCAATCAATAAGCTTCTCAGATACAACTGGTGATGGAATGAGGCGAGATAAGCATGATTAGCCCTCGGCTTCTTCGTTGAAAGAAGTTGATTAAGACATGAGCATAATTGAGCCTGGAAAGTCAGGTGGTGCACCAACTTCCAGAGGATGTAAATTGGCTGCATAATAATATGATTCAAGTTTGCCCGAGCAATTATTTCAGATTCAAAGTCAATTAAATGATAATATAAATTAGATTCATCAGCTGTCAACCTTAGGATATGCGGCATGCTCCCTCTGAAGTGGAAGGAGAAAGGAAAGTGAAGGCCGTTTGACATTTTGAGTGATATTTTCTGTTTACGTGTTCGATAATTTTAGAGTTTTGCATGACCGCTAATATAGTCCCTCTTTCTGCTCTTTTCATTGTTTGTTGCTAGGAAATTACTCCCATCTGATAATCAGTTTTAAAAACAATACATTTGTAAGAAATTCACTTACAAGTTTCTACAGTTCATCTATTAGTACAACAGGGTGTTTACATTTTTAATAAATCGCGACCTTTTAATCCGTAAGTTTGTAGAACTATTCATTTGGTGTTGTGCAGGGCCCCCAGATTTCTTCAACGTGAGCATCCTCTCTTAGGGCAATGAACTGTCCTCAAAACAGATCTCTTTACGTGCCTATTTATGAGATATATGCTTTGTAAAACCATCCTCACGGTCCAGCCATTTTGAAGCCTTCTATAAATTACGCTTCGACATCTGTCAATAACAGCTACAAACTAGTGCGTTTAAGTCATACCAAGATTCATTCACCCTGAGCAATGTCAAACCAATTTGAGGAATGTAAGACTCCAATGGCCTGCTTAGAGACTCTCCTCATTTGAGTGAACTGAACTCCATGACAGTTTTGCGGTGTTAAGTAACTTGAATCAGTGGCCCCATCCTCCCCTGGATAACAGACTCGTTCCTTCAACCTCGGCATAGCCCTTGATCCCACTTTTGCAAATATAATGCCACAAATATAGATATTATCTTTTCCGTGACCAAAAATTATAGTGGAGCCCTATTAACCTTTATTGAATACTGAATATTGCCTCAAGGCCTATTCAGCGACATCTAGTGAGGTGATCATGGCCTGGGGGCACTTGCATTTGAGTTGCAGATGAACTTTTTGTTGAAGATGCCCCTCATTGGCCCAAAACATTCATGAATGGATTTGAAGCGGTGTCCTTTACAATCATACACACGCTCCCATCCAGCCTCTGTCAAGGACTTTGAGAAGGGCAGGTAGCTGTAAGACTCAACCCAACTTAGGAGACATGAGCCAGCTTTTAGGAAAGTAGATCCCAGCGTCTTCAACCAGATATCTTTATGACCGCAGGCATATTTGAGAACCAGACTGGACAACGTCAGCTTCCAGGGGCAGGGAATCTCATGTGGGGTAGTCTGAGTCTGTTTGTACAGGCATGCTGCTGGACTGTTTGTTGGCAGACAATTGTGTGTGCCATTACATTTTCAGTTCTTCTACTAGCTTAAGACCGCATCTTAGATCGCTGACCCGGGCACGCATTTTGCTTGCCCCCGCTCAGATGCAATACTGCAATGCTCCTAAGGAACTGGGGGGCTTTACACACATCTGTACCTGTTCCCCTGCCTGTGGCTCTAGGATTTTTTAGTTTCTCCTTTTTCAACAAGCCTGAGTGCCTGTCGATGCCAAGTTCCTATTATGGTTTTTGATTGTTACGCTGGTTTTTCTTTTGCACATAATGTCTTTCTCTGGGAGTTGTCCTGTATGTCACACGTGTCGATGTATGATGCCCAGCAATGACGCTTGTGAGCGGAGCATATGGGCAAAGATTTAGGCCGCTGTGATATCCTGCACTGCCTACCTGGCATGTAAGGTTCTTTTTTTCATTGTTTCGCAGCCTGATGGGCCAACATGTAATGTGATACCTGTGCAAATATTGAATAAAAAACAAGTAAAAAAAGAAATAAAAAAAGACCGCCTCTCAATGCCAGGCACTGACGGAATGAGACACATACAGAGTGACTGCATCAAGACCTTGGTTCAAAAGGAAATTATTTCTCCAGTTCCACTTCCAGTACAAGGCCAACAGTGGTACTCCATTGTGTTCCTTGTACTGAAGACCACAAGTGCTTACAAGCCAAATAGACACTAGTAGAGGATCATCTCCTATGTGGCAAAATATAGATGGGAATTCTTCACATGAAACTGACACTAATTCCCTGGGAGAGGCTTTGGCTCCATTGACCTGCAAGACACATATCTTTTATTTGCAAATCTGATCTTGTCACCAGCAGTTTCTGATCTTTGATATGGGAGATCACTGCTAGGTTTTCTATGTCATGCCTTTTGGCATGATGTCTGCACCTAGAATAGAATGTACACTATGCTCCTGTCACCTCTGATGACAAATCAGCACCATGAGAGGAACATGGGCCAGTCTTATCTTACAGACCTGCTGCTTGATGTTCCATCCCAGGATCAGACTCTGTGGGACACCTTGCAGAAGGAGCACCTTTTCTCCTCATTCATGCCAAATCTCACATTAATATGAGCCAGAATCCAAAATAATTCGGTACTTTCCGATTGTCCTGGGACAGGTCTTCCTCCTTCCGGCCATGGCTGCCAAGCTCAATTACCATTTGACTCTCCTATTGCAGAAAAATGGGTCTTGGCTTTGGAGTTGATTAGGGTGCAGGGGAATAGTGTATATAGATGGTCTGCTGGAGGTGTTTTTCCTAATAAGTGGCTTGGTGTTTGTTCTTGACAGCCCCTTCTACATATTTTCTTCCTAGTCAGCATGGGTTTGTTCGTGATATTGTCGGTTCTTCTGGACAACATCAGGGGTTTTTAAAGCAGCACTCCCAGTGATGGAGATAATTCATGGTCAACACCAGTGGTAGTTGTTGCAGTCCAGGCTGACGATAGGGGTCTCCTACTACCCCTCATACTGGTTTTGGTCATAGGCGAAACTGGGGATGGCCTAGTCTCAGCCTTACGAGGCTCCAAACAAACTGTTCCATTCACTGAATTAGAAGGAGTTCAGTCAGTCAAAACCACTTTATTCGGTTAACAAAAACCATAAAAGTACCCAACATACATCACAATATACAACACCATATAATGTATAAAAATCATTTAAAATCCGAATACTCAGTACATGGGGCGACATAAAAAGACATACAATCCACAAAATCAGATTTCTTAAAAATACTTAAAAACACTGACAAGCAGTAATTCATATTTAGCAGTATAAAATCATGTAAACATCAATAACATATTAAAAACTCATTCGGTATTAAGTATGCTATGGCATTTTTTCCTAAGACGTACAGCTGCAACTAAAAAACTTGCGATGTTAAAAATCTCCCATGGGTCATTCAACAGTTGCAGATAAAAAAGAGTGGGTTTAACCTGTATAAAACCTTTTCCCCTCAGAATTGGAACTATAAACCTCCTTCGAATGACACTATAATGCTCACAGAACATTATAAAATGCATAGTATCCTGGGTTGAAAAATTGTCACAGGGACCTAAATCACACGCCCTTCTCCAGCCTTGCGAGTTTCCTAAAAAGTATGAATTAAGTTAAGACGAAACCTAGTTAAAAACTGGCGGTGATAGGGCTTCGTGACAATTTTCAGGTATGGTTCAATCACAGTTGCGGTTTTTAGCAGGAAATAGGCTTTTACTGAGGATTTCTTTAACTCCGTCTCCTCCCTCTCGACCGCCATCAGATTCAAAAACTGTGTTCTGACCCATGTCACATCCTCTTTTCTTATTTGATCTGGGAGGGTAAATAAGTCAGGGCGCCCTAGTTTACTTAAAATACTCTTTACATAATGTAGCCAAGGGATGCTGCTAGCTTTATCCAAGGCCACACAATCCCTGATAATCTGATGATTAAGTGTTAACTCAGGGTTAAGCCATGTCTTTAAATAGCAGCTCACTGGGGCCAACCTCAGCAAGTCTGACACATGTCTTACCCCAACCTCTTTATAATTGTAGAGGTGGACTGTGGAACAGACAGGAGGGAGCATAAAAATTTATTTTCAACTATCTGTACCCCCTCTCCTGACTTATAGCCGCAGAGATCAGAGCCATACAGGGCAATGGCCATGCATTTGGACCTGTAAATGTTGAGCATGGCTTCAATTGGCTTGGCCCCCAGCCGTTGAGCAAAGCCATAAACAGCAGCCGTTGATCTTGCCATCAAATTCTTTTTAACTATTAGTTGGGGGGCCCATGTTCCCTTCTCATCAAATAAAACCCCCAAGTAGTTAAAAGAGGACACCCTAGACAGCTCAACACCTTCACAGTAAAAAGATTTTACTTTTTTGTTTTTATGACCCATAGACATTGTTTGGGATTTTGCTATATTCACTACTAGGTCCAAAGATTTCATATAAGCCCCGAATGAGTCAAGCAACCTCTGGAGCCCTATTGCTGTGCAGGCTAATAAGACAGCGTCATCACCGTATAGGAGCACAGGAACTCCCATGTCCCCTATTCGCGGAATATCCTGGCTAGCATTTTCAAGAGATTTAGCTAAGTTATTAATGTACTTAGTGGCGCTAAGATGCAGCCCTGTCGCACACCTCTACTAGATTTAAAGTGCCTTGTGCATTTTCCTTCTTGGTTGATCCTTATACTGGCATAAAGGTCCCTATGCAACTCTGCCAGCAGATAGACCAGATTTGGATCAATTCCCATGTCTAGCAGGATCAACCACAACTTCGACCTATTGACCAAGTCAAAGGCCGAACTGAGATCCATAAATGCCAAATGTAATGACCCCATTTTGGCTATTGTATATTTCCCAGCTAATAAATGTAAATTTAAGCATTGATCCAGGGTGCTCCTCCCTCTTCTGAAACCATATTGAAAATTAGTTAAAACCTCTTTCTCGTTCAGCCAGTCCATTAATTTGGTTAAAATAACTCTCCCTAAAACTTTTACTGCTGAGTCAATTGATGATATTGGCCTGTAACATCGTGGATCCCGTCTCGAACCTTTTTTAAAAATTGGAATGATCGTAGAGAGCGACCACGATGGAGGGAAACCCTGAACACTAGTTACATTATAGACATTAGTCAGGATTTTAGCCCAAAAAGCCGGATATTGTTTATATAAATCGGTCGGTACACCATCAGGGCCGGGGGCCTTATTACTAGTCATTTGCATTATAGCCCGTTGTACATCTCCTTCATTAAAAACAATACCTCGGGAATCCCTACCTCGCTCATGATTACCAAGCAAAACTGGTGTCGGAATGGCCTCATATATAGTTTCAAAATGAGAGAGCCACTGAGCCTCAGTGATGTTACAATCTAGTGGGCTATTCTCTATTCCTGAAAAGAATGGTTTATTAACAATAGCCCAGAATCTGGAACTATATTTTAAAACCTCCACTGATAAAAGCGCCTCCCATGCCTCTTCCTTAATTTCCTTTTTACGATTAACCATTACCAACTTATACTGCTTCCTTAACATGGCTATTTGTATTTTATCTCGTGGGACCGATTTCAGGGCTGCAATTAATTTGCGATGCACCACGGAACATTTGTTGTCAAACCACCTTTCGCCACTGCTTGTTCTAGGAAAAGTTTCCACAGTGAGATCTAATGCTGCCTGCACACATATCCCTTCAAAAGCTGTTAGTACCTCCGCCCCATGACTAAAATTACCAAGGCAGATTTCTACCTCGTCCTCCACCTTCGCACAAAGTTCTTTAAAAAAGAGATCCGGAATTACCTTAGCCCATTTTAGCCTGCGACCCTGGTCGATTACTTTCACACAATTGTCACTACCTAGCTTGTCCAGGTTCCTCTTTAAGCCACAATCTCTATTCAAAACCAGGGTAGCAGGATTATGGTCGCTATAGGGAGACCACCTAGCATTATAAAAGACTACATGAGATAAAAAATTGGGGAAATAAATATAAAGTCTATGATAGTATCCTTCCCTCGTCCTTTAAAGGTGGGAACCCTTTCTTTAATATCCATATAACATGGATCAAAGAGTTCTGACACATCCAAAAGCTCCTCCAAACATTCCCCACATTGTGTATGCTCAAAGTGGGGAGTCGAGGAGATTACCGGACCTAGGGGGTCATCTACTTGGCAGTCCCTCTCGCAAACGTGAACATTAAAATCGCCCATGAGTACGATTGAGTAAGAAGTGGTTTGCTTTAAACAGTACTCCTCTAGAAAACATTTCAGAGTACATAAATGTTCATTTAAAAAACTACTCTCCCCAGAATTATAAAAATTAACAAACAAGGTTTTGGTTAGATTGAGGGCAACAGATTCAATTATCAAAAGATTATGGGACCCCGACTCCACTACCCTATTGACACCTACTAGTTCGAGTGAAAATAACATTAGTAAGCCCCCTTTTGGTCTACCTGCCACAGAAGGACGCGCTGGGACGCTAAATGTTTTAAAACCATCCATCCCGAAATTATTTTCCATGTCCCACGTCTCCTGCAAGCCCACTATATCATAAGTTTTTTAAAAATCAAGCCACCTAGGGTCTTCCTTTTACTTCTTAAGCATTCACTTAATTAGAAGGAGTTGTTAGTGGTGCAATGGGCTTTTGAGTTGTTTAGCCATGAATTTACAAACAGGAGGTAATGGTCAGTAGGGAGAAAAGTGTGACTAAATGTTACTCAAACATCACATTTCTGAGGGGTATCTGCTACTGCAGGTTTTGGTCTGGCAGAGTTTATTGTGAATAAAGTATGAAGTGATATCCCTCACAGCAGTTCACATATGGAGTCTGGACAACTCCAGCTTATACAAGGTGCTATAGTTGCAATGTATGCCCCACTTAGAAAGCAGCAACAGGGTCATGTAAAGGATTGTCTTGTTTAGGTTTTTGACATGACATGTTGATCTAGAGACGCAGGACCTCCCTTCATTTAGCAATGGTGCGAGGAAGGGAGAAACAAATTAATAAAGATTATGCAAATGCATAGAATTTGGGCTTCTTCTTCCTGAACTCTGCAATAGACGTTTGTAGGTAACTAAGAAATAAAAGAAGTTAGGATCCACTACAATTTTATAATTGCAATGTAACCCATTTGGCCACACAGTAAACTCTGAGTTGGGAGATGGGCTTAAATATGGATTTATTACAAATTCAAAGTCAAGCTGATATAAATCAGTCTCAGAAACATAGTATAAAAATATAGAATCTCTAATGGATATCCAACACAGCAGACAAAATGTATCCCCAACAACAAAAGCAAATGAGGAATTCTGTAGCTGCAATACAGAGAATGAGAAACAAAGTCTGATGATTACATTGAAAGTTTCGATCCTCCTGCCTATACATGAGGTTGTCTAAGGAATCTAATAAGCTCTATTCTAAAGTAAGGATCAGACAAACCCTATTTAAGTCAGGGAAGCAAAGAAGGCGTCAGCTTAGCAGAACCTCTGTATAAGTTCTCTAGAAGGAAATAAATATTGTGTAGCATGAAGCCACACAACAGAGATGTCACAAAGAGGTTAGGTACCTTCTAAAGTCTAAAGGGAATCTGAATAAAGCTGAGGTGTGTTCATCAATCATACCCACAAAAGAACCCTCGGAAATCAAATGTCACATGTCTCATTATTTTCCATCTTCAACAATAAAACTTGGCAACTTCACTTGAAATTTCTTTCCTTTCATCCACACACTAGAACGTCCTTGGATTCCTACCGTTCTCCCAATTCCATACGAACAGTAGTTTTGCCTTTGTTCATTAAAACTTCTCACCCTTGCCAAAAGTACTTCTCCATAATTTCACTGTCTCTTCACTCAATGTGCCTTCACTATTCATTAGATCACACAACTGCACCTGCATAGGAGAGAAAAACATTACATGTAAAGCAAATGTTCACGTTGAAGGTTAAACATTAAGAAATACAAATGCTTAAGGCCTTTGGTCAACTTAGTACAGCAAGCACTTCAGTATGTCTTAGTACATGATTACCGATACATGTACATATACGGTTACAATTTAGATGTAGAGTACTATTTAATTAGATACATTTTCAGATATACAATAAATTCAAAGTGTTATTCAAATGAGTACATGAATATATAAGAATTAACAGTATTATTCAAACCAAACAAATGCAGATATATGTGAGAACTGCAATTCGTTGTTACTGAAAGGAAACGATAATATACACACTCCTACAATGTCGAGATTATAGCAGTGAATGTAGTTTCTCTACTGTTAGTGCACCACATCACATTAATACTATTAAGTGACACATATACATGAGGCCATACGTAAACATGTATGTAGCCTAGTTAAACAGGAAAGGGTGGAGCCAAAATTATGCTACTCCAGCCCCCCCACCCTCCTTGGATGGCGTTATCAGACTGACCATCTAAAACCTTGTGGTCTTCAACAACTTTCATCTAGAGTCTTCCAGAGGTTTCAAGTTGTCATAATATTACCAGATCAGAAGACAGGATCTGCATGACAGTGTTATGTTAATTATATTTCTTAAGCGCGATGGTTACCCGAAGGTGTCCTGGCGCTGAGTGCTGCCTTCCAGTTGTCAGGGTGTGAGTTAGCTTAGGAGGTAAAAAGCCAGGTTTTTAGTCCCTTCCTAAAAGTTAGCAGTTCTGTGGTGTTCCTGAGGTGGAAAGGAAGTTCATTCCAGGCCCTAGCAGCGCAAGTAGTGAAACTTCTTCCACAATTTTGATTTTTTAAAAGTGGGTACTACCACTAGTCTTGCTCCTGTTGATCGGAGTGCTCTCGTAGGAGCGTACCATTTAAAGCACTGTTTTAGATGTTCCGGGCCTCTTCCATGGAGGGCCTTGAAAACTGTGCACAGGGATTTTAACTGAATCCGCTGTTTGACAGGGAGCCAATGCAGCTGTTTTAATCCTTTTTTTATTGAGACAAATTTAGGTGTTCCAGTCAAAAGTCTTGCTGCTGCGTTCTGCACAAGTTGAAGCCTGTTTAGATGTTTCTTTTGGATGTTTAGGTATAGGCTATTGCAGTAATCCACACATGATAACATTGGGGATGTTAACACTACCTTGTGGCTATCTTCCGGCAAGAAAGACATGATTTTCCGTATCATCCTAAGAAGATGGAAGCTTGTGGAGGTAACCGCGTTCACCTGGTCTTCAAATGTCAGTTTATTGTCCATTATGACTCCTAGGATTTTTGCTTTCCTAGTTGGCTCCGGGAGCGTCCCTAGTTCTTCTGGCCACCAATCTGGTGTCCAAAAGATGGCATTGCTTCCAAATATAAGGACCTCCGTTTTGCTTGAGTTAAACTTCAAGCAGTTCATTGCCATCCACAGCCTGACTGCTATCATGCAGTCGTGGAACTTTTTCCCTTTCTCTGCCTCTTGTCCAGGACGTAGTGACATCACTATTTGTGTGTCATCTGTGTAAGTCGTCAACTGGAATCCAAAGGATCTAATTAGCGCGGCCAGAGGTGTCACATAGACATTAAAAAGTGTGGGACTAAGGGAGGACCCCTGTGGTACTCCACATGGTAGGGAAAACAGTTGTGACCGGGCTTTATCAAGGTCTACTGTTTGAATCCTTTCTGTAAGGAAGGATTTTAGGAGATTCCAGGCCTTGCCTACTACCCCACAGTCTGATAAACGGTCCATCAGAATATCGTGATGGACCGTATCGAAGGCCACAGAGAGGTCCAGCATGACAAGTGCTGCATTACCACCTTGGTCCAGAGCTTCCCTTACTTCCTCCGTGGATTTTATCAAGGCCTGATTCTGTGCTATGCTCTGACCTGAACCCGTATTGAGCGGAGTCTAACGAGTTCCTTGCTCGGAGATAGGTGCTAAGTTGGGTATTCATGGCTTTTTCGATCAGTTTTGCGGGAAATAGGCCGGTAGTTGTTGGGGTCCTTATGATTGAGGTTGTGTTTTTTGAGTAATGGGAGACTGGACGCCGTTTTCCATTTATTAGGGAAATACCCCGATTCGAACATTGCATTGAAAAGAGGAGTCAATGCCTTGCTGATAAGCTCCGGAACGAGTTTGATCACTGAAACTGGGCATGGGTCATTTGGGGATCCTGATTTAGTAGCGGCAAGGAGCTTAATAGTGTCCTGTGTTGTCAAAGATGAGAATTTATCTAGGATAGTTTGAGGCTCGGTTAAGTTTCTCATCAGCATGGCTGGCTCCATGGTCTGTACAGTTGAGGAAAGACTAAACGAGGAGAAGATAGCTTCCACCTTCCGTTTGAAGAAAGTGGCTATTTCCTTGCAGAGCTCTGGGCTGCTTTGGGTTTTTGGAGTAGATGGGGTGGTCAATTTGACTACAGTTGTGAAGAGTTCCATCGTGGAGGATTTTGCCTTTGCAATTTGCTCCAGTGGTAGTGACGGCCGTTGGGAAGATGAAAGGAGAGACAGCCTTGTGACAGGGATAGCGCCCGACATAGGAGATGAGGCCACTTGTGGCTGGGAAGCACGGGCCACAGGCTGCTGAGTGTTCAAGAGGAGCTCACCGTGACCTGAACCACCCTGAATGCACTTTTTCTCCCGCTCCCCTACACTCCGAGTCAGTGCGCTGCATGTGATGAGGTTGCCGTGTATTATAACGGAGGGAGTGTCATGTGAGCAGAGCAGATTCACGGCCCTCACATGCAGAGTCTGCCTTACCTGGGTGGCCTGGAGCTTTCCTCCCCTGCTCCTCTCTGCACAGTTAAAGCTCTGATTACGGGAGGACTCTGCGCTAAGCTAGGAGCACTCAGTGTGCAGTGGGAGCATGCCACGGCTCCATTGGCCACCCCCTGCAGTCTGGAGGGGGAAGACTCAGAGAACTTGGGCTGCAGGGTCATGCTGTTTTTGGCACAAGGTTTGGCTCAGCATCGGCCGGCCAAAGCATAAAAGAATTTCAATGGGAACATAAGAGAGCTGTGTGCATTTTGAGCTCCTATTGAACTGAGCCATTATGAATCTTTTTCCTATGCCATAAAACTTCAGCAAGACAACCTGTCTCAGCCAATATGTCTGACACCTAAAGTAATGGTGATTGAACAAGGAATTTAGACCAAATAACACACTCGATAGGTGGGGGGGGCATCTTTGACTGGTGGTCTTTGGCCAGCCCCTGCAACAAAACTGACAGAGGACTGGGCGCTCTCTTCCAATTCTAAACAATTGCTACAAACAGAAGCGGCCATATTGAAATAGACATACACAGATAAACTTTCGCTGCCCCTGCAACAAAACTGAGAGAGAACTGGGCTCTCTCCTACAAGAAAGATAATCCTACAAATGGAAGCAGCCATATTGCTCAGCCTAGCTTAGTGCAGAGTCCTCCAATATTGCATTAGGCATATGCAGATAAACACCCTGCTTGTCACAATTAAAATAGCCCATTGAGGGGCAGTCGAAATCCCCTCCCAACCTCAAACTCAGTTCCCTAATTTTCTTCATCCTACAAGGTCTTACCACACTGCTGCCATTTGTAAATAACAGACCTCGCTGTGTTTTTTTTGCCTCACTAATATAAGAAGATGTTGTACCAAAATAATACAAATCCTCCCACTCTGTCCCCCTCAGGAATTAACTCACTCAGAATCAACTACCCACTTAACTTATCCAAAAATGGAGCAAAATAATTAAAACAAAATATTCTAAGGAGCAATCCTGAAACTCTCATATCTGATTCCTATTTTTGCTTTTCAAAGGGAGCCATCAAGACCAATCTAATCTTCCATACGAGTCACACAGCAAACTGGCAGAATCCATTTTATTCCCTCAAGGAAGTCAAACCTCACACAACATCCCCTATGGACTCAAACTGGTTATAGGACCCTCCACCTTAATCTAAGCGAAAGCACTATCTCAATTTATTAAAATGGAAACATGCTTATCCAAGCAGCGGCTAATAGCCTACAAGTATTTGACTCACTGTTTAGTGACCTGAAAAGGCAAGTAGTAACCCTAGATAAACCCCCCTCTCCCATCTCATACTCTGACTACCCACCAATACCGCCCAAAGAACTTCACCAATTGTAGCCCTCCAGTCCACACAGCTTCACAGTGTCTCCAACTAGATCTTTTGACAAACAGCCATATCGGCCTGAAGAGCAACCACTCTTCAACTGGAAGGGGGTCAGGGCCCAAGAAACTTACAAAGAGCAGGTGTTACAATCACCATCATGGTTCAATCAACCTCACGTAAAGCTCAACCAGTTCAACAGCAACAAAATTATCAAGGAGACCAGGTTCTCTATAACATCTGCACCTACAAAGACAGAAAAAACACTACCCACATTGAGCAACCAAATAATACAGCCATGACACCCTCAATGAGCGCACTCCATGTAACAACCAGACAACACCAACCATCAGACATGTTGAGCTTAAATCGGCATATAGTCTCTGTGCTGCAGTCCTAATCCACCATTTAGAGTTCTCTCAACTCAACCTCTAGCATAGCCCGGTCGATCCTTTTCAACCCAGCACCTCTCGAATTAGACACTGAACATCGACCTTAGAGCACTACAACCAATATAACCCTCCCCTTTTAACAACTTCATGCCATTAAGAGGTAGGCAATGCACCTCAAAGTCTTGGGAAGAGTTCCTCCCGACACACAGACAATCACAAGACAGTCACTCAAACAACTACCACCCAACTTTGAGACCAATGAGACAGCAGCCTCCAAGCTGAAAACACAGGGGTGACCTAACTGAAAAAACTGAACGTAGGGTGGACGTAGGATGGACAAGCTCCACTCAGGTACGAACACCCCAAAGGAAAAATTATGGCAGGTCATGAAAGTGTGCAAACACAATGAACGATATTAATTTATTCTGTCAGTGCCTAACACACAACCTTCCCGTAAACCAAATCAACGACAACTTGCAACTACTTAGGGAAGACATAGAATGGGTCAATAAAAATGTCATCACACCTCTATTCACTGTAGACAAGATGTTCACGCCCAATGCCAAGTGCTCTGACTCCCCAGCTAACATAAAACACATCTACAACAGCAGACTCACAATGCCCTGAGACAGCAAGCTTTACAGGCAGAGAAGAATGAACAATCACCTCTCAGAAGAAGAGGTAAACACTTTTCTAAGAAACTACCAGAGCACACATAATACCTTCCCCCGACACAACATTTAACATACTGATTGTCAGGATATCCAACTACAAAAACTGAGACACAACCCTCTACAATTCAAACACAACAACCTGATTCCGAATGCAACAAACACAATGGCCACTACAGTGACTTATAGATCAGCTACAAAACACACATCCGATATAGTGGAAGTGATACTAGCACATGATCTAGACATTCTCTTCCTAACTGAAATCTGGCTAAACCCAATGGCAGCCCCAATTCGGGACCTTCTCACTCCCCTGGATTTTACCATCTTACATCTAGATCACACTTTGAAGCAGGGCAGATGTCTCACTATAATTTACAGAAACTCCCTAACCTTAAACACACTCTTACTAGAAGACGCGCCATTGTTTGAACTCATGGGAGCTGAATCAAACGTGAAAACAAACTGATAGCCAAAACACTACTTTTATACCACCCTCCTGGCAACAGCACGGTCTTCCTGGAGCAACTTATGAAAATGATAACACTCAATGGCACCTCACTCTCTAATACAATATTATTAGGGGATTTCAACATGCATTGGATAAATGTCAAAGAACCCACAGTGGCAGCACTCAGTAGCCTGCTTCAAGACTTCAACATGATTCAAACATGCAGAGGCCAACTCACAATTAAGGCGCCACACTTGACCTCTTCATCGCTAAAGCAGGTACAGTAAACATGCTAGACATCACTCCAACAGAGTGGTCAGACCACCATCAAATCCTTTTCCAAATAAATACACAAGAAACTAAAAATGAAAAGAGAAAAAACCTGGGTCAGGGCTTACAGCCGCGTAAACAGAACAGAACTAATGGATCTGTGCCAAACCTCCTTGGCTCCTCCAATTGACCAAACCTCAAATAAATACATTTACTCTGACTCTCATTTAACTCTAGATTTGCTCTCTTCCACTTCACTCCACTTCACTATGGCACAAAGGGAAACTATCAAAAGGGGTTTCAAGATGGCGCCCAGAACTCCACTTCCCAAGCTTCCAAACCATTTGCCTACAGTAGAAAAGCCATTCCCAAAGGCTTCCCAAACACCTGTCACTTGTAACTCTTTCAAATATTTTATCAACCCAGATATATTCCACATATATTTCTACAGGTCCTTACTTTCATTTGGGATGTAAGTACAGCATTGCTGAAATTTTAACATCCTGCAGACTCCATAAACTTTTGCGAGTAAAACTTCTAGGTCAAGTCTGCTTTGCAAAACCATAGACCATTATCCCAACCATCTCAGTATTTACAAGCAATAAAGAATTTGCAGTACTAGTAGCCAATAACCCACTACTGTAGACAGCTTCCTAATTTTCAGATCATTCAGGATTATTCCTACAGATGGAATTATGGCACCAGATATATCTCCTACTACTTCCTCTGCACTGACCCCTCTTCTAGTTCAATGTTTTGTTTCCCATACATTAAAATGTTCCACATGGTAAATCTCTGGGAAATCTTTGGGAAAACTATACAAAGATAACATGTACCATGCCATCCATCCACTATTAGTACTGCAACTACAACTATTAGTGTGCCTGTTATGATGCATATATGCCTGCTCGTATTAGAATTGACTTCCATTTTTTCATTGGAGTCTTAACTAATGGGTAGAACATAGAGCAAAAGAGTCTTCTCTGTCTGTTTCTACCTGTGCAAGCAGCAAAACCAAATTTCAAACAATGTGCAAGTAGGAATATGTACAAAGTTCTTCGTGTGCCTTCCTTAGCCCGACTCTGTGTTCTTCTAAAGACAACCTTAGGCTCCTTCAGCTGCCTCAGGCCTTGGTACTTTTCTGTCTTCCCTACAAAGTCTATTTAAATGTCTCTAATAATAAATGGTTCAAGTTCATTGACAATCAGTTCCAGAATGAAGTGTTTCAGTCCATTGACTGGCACAGGGAACTCATTTGTATCCAGGAAAGGAAATTCTGCCACATCCAGAATAAAATGTCTCAAGGCACTCAATTATACTAACAAAGGTGGTTCACAAAGTAAGATCGAACAGAAGATCAAGTTCCTAAAGTTTCAATTGAACTTTTACAGTGATTCCAAAATTCCTAGAACTCATTCTCCCTGTCATTTGTAAGGAAGCAAGTCCAGTCAGGAGAAGAGTACCTCAGACAGGGTACTGTAGCTCGCTTTGTGTAGATTCTCACCCACTACCCAATATAAACGAGTTGTTGGCGAGTTTGAAGGAAGCAAAGGTCTTTACTAAGTTAGATTTGGCTTCTGCCTACCATCAGGTGGAACTAGCTCCTGAGTCTAGGCACCTCACGGCCTTTGTATCCCCCTTCGGTTCTTTTCAGTATGTTCGCATGCCTTTTGGGCTTGCATCTTCTGCTTCAGTTTTCCAGCGACTCATGTTCAATATGTTGAAGGGCATTGAGGGACTATCTGTGTTCCAGGATGATGTTCTCATCTTTGCACCTGATGGGGCTACACATGACATAATCTTGAAAGAAGTCCTGTTGAGATTTCAAACTAATGGTGTAGTCTTACGAAGAGATAAGTGTGCTTTTAAGACTACGGAGGTTGAGTATTTAGGACATTTAGTTAACGAACATGGCATCCATCCTAAATATAGCTTGGTTGATTCAATTGTGAAGTCCAAACCACCCACTGACAAGACCAGTCTCAAATCCTTTTTGGGACTGTGTGAATTTTATTCACGATTCATTCAGGATTTTGCAAGCAAGTTGAGACCATTGTCACGAATGATGATGAGAGGTGTTGCGTTTGAATGGTGTTGTAGGTGTCAGGATGTCTTTGAGTGGGTGAAACACGAGCTAACCTCTCCTAAAGTGTTAAAGCACTATGATCCCTCACTTGTGTGTGCTCTTACTGTTGATGTGAGCAATGTGGGTGTAGGAGCTGTTTTGACTCAAAAAAAAGAAGGGGATGTCAGAACCATTGGGTAAGCTTCGCGAGTTTTGTCTGATTCTGAAAAAAGATATTCAGTTATAGAGAAAGAGTTGTTGGCGTGTTGGTGGGGAGTGATGAAATTTAGGAACTTCATTTGGGGAAGAACATTTTGCATCCGTACAGATCACAAACCCTTAGTTTTCATTCTCAGTGGGAAGAATGTTCGGACTTTTACTCCTAGGATTGCACGCTTGTCCTCCAAACTACTACAGTTCGATTTCAGTGTTGAATACATCCCTGGAAGTAAAAATGGTTGTGCGGATTTCCTTTCACGATCTTCCGACATGGAGGAAAAGGAATTTGAAATGGGGAGAAGGACAAAGAGGAGTTTATTGTAGCTTCTGTGGATCTTCCAAGGTTGTGTGCCATATCAGAAAGTGAATGGCGTCAGGCTCTTAGTTCTGATGTTTCTTTGAAATTAGTTATGGAATATGTTGAGAAAGGATGGCCTTGAGAAAGGAATTTAAACTTTGAATTTAAGACACTCTTACAAATTGCTGATGAACTCTCGATTGATGATGGGTTGTTGTTGAGAGGAGACAAGCTTGTTTCCCCTCTCACCTTGAGAGCAAAACTAATCAGGCAGGCGCATGAGGGGCACTTAGGTGCAACCTTAACGAATAAAAGATTACGTGATTCCTTTTGGTGGCCTTCCATGGACAGAGAGGTAGATGAACATGTTAAGTCTTGTGTGATCTGCTCCAGTTGTGACAAAACGGGCAAGTTGCGAACTCCTCCCTTGACACCCATTGAGTTACCATCTGCTCCATGGGTGAAACTTGGCATGGACATTGTGGGCCCGTTCCACGCTTTAGATTCGTCATCTAAGTTTGCTTTAGTTCTCATGGACTATTACTCAAAGTGGCCAGAGGTGAAATTTGTGAGGGAGGTCAGTTCTAGAACAGTGGTTGAATTTCTAAACGAAATATTTATGAAGGAAGGTTTTCCAGAGTCCATTGTGACAGACAATGGAACTCAGTTTGTTTCTCGTGAAGTTGAGAATTTCTTGCATGCTTCTGGTATTAAACATCTCAAGAGTTCTTTGTTCCACCCACAGACCAATGGTCTTGTTGAACGGATGAATAGGGTACTTGGTGAGTGCATACAATGGGCTTTGGCGAACAAATGTATTGTTTCCAATTCTGTAAGGAGCATGTTGTGGTTTTACCGTACCACCCCTCATTCGACCACATGGTTTTCACCTTTCGTACTTTTACGTGGTCGGAAAGCTTCCACTGTGTTTTGTCCAAGTTGGATGAGCAGGTGGGTTAAGGGGAAACAATGGACTGATGAAAGTGTCAGGAGTCGTGTGGTGAGTTCTCAGAGCAAGCAGAAAGCATATTTTGATTCAAGGAAATGTGCCAGTAACACAGAGATCAGTGTGGGAGATTTTGTATCTGTCAAGAGACCTGTCCACGTGAGGAAGGGTTCTTCTAAGTTTAGTTCACCCATCAAGGTTGTTGAAGAGGAGTTCTGTTAAACTTGTCAATGGTCAGTGGTGGAACAAGTGCTTGCTTGTGAAGAGTGATTCAAGTGGTAGGCGTGTTGTTGACAAAGTTGGTGAGGAGACTTTAGATTGTACGGGACCGAATGTCCTGAGGCGTAGTTTTCGTAAAAGGCAAATTCCTTCTCGTTACAGAGTGTAAGCTGTATTAACTGTAATGACCTTTTCTTTACGTTGCAGGAACTGTTTTGCTATTATTGTAATTACCGATTTTCTCATTTGCTTTCTTTTTGATATTGCTTTTCTTTTCCTTTGATACTTTGTTGTCCTCTTGGATGCTAGTTTGTTTTATTTTAAGAAAGGACCCATGTAGTAACCTGTGCTTGTTTGGATTCCTGTGCAGAACCTCACTGTGTGGGTGTTCTGTACCAAGGGATTCTAGCGAAGGCAGTTGGTGATGGCTTGGCTTGCTGCTGCTGTCTGCCTGGCAGCTCTTCTACATTAAAGACATAAAGAGATTACCTGTGTTCTCTTTATTCGCTACAACATCCCCTCTCCTTCTTTGTCACTCAGACCAGAATCCTCAGTATCCTCAGGGTTGACTGGGAGGTCACCATCTGTCTGCGGGATTAATCTCCCCCTCTCTTGCTTCGTCAGCCAACGCTCTCCTTCAGCAACTCACAGTTCTGCAGCACTCAGCCCTTTGTCGTAGTCCGACTCTGGCTCAGTCACAACCACAGGACTAGCCTCTCCTACTTCTGTCCTGAAAATCAACTCTCTCAGACACCCCTCAGGTCGAACAAGCACTGCTTCATGTTCTTGTTGGTCCCCTACATCTTGACTAACCTGCTCCTGTGGTCTCAGAACCACCAATAGTACTTCTGAGAGAGGTGCTGTTATATCATCAAGGGGGCACATAACTTGGTGAGTGTGGGCAACATGTACCCAGTTGGGGGCAGTGACAAGGATCACCTGGAATGGCCCACACCAGTGAGGCTTCCGATAACTCTTTTGGACATGCTTTTTCACCAAGACCCGGTCTCAGCGGCAAAGGTCATGCCACTGCTCCTGGTGAGGCGAGGCTGTGGCTGCTTCAACCTGATGAGACAGAGAACTCATCACATCAGCCAGTCCTTTGCAGTAATCAAGTATCAGATCATCAGTAATGTTCACAAGTACATTTGCAGGCATAGCTGGCAATTCCATTGCCCTGCCCATGATGATCTCATAGGGGCACATCCTGTCCTATGATCTGGTATGCTGCAGAGACTCATCAACACAAGGGGCAAAGCATCATGCCATTTCAAAGAAGTGGAAGCACACACTTCTGGATTTCAAAGTCCTATTGACCTGCTCCACCATACCCAAAATCTCAGGTCTGTAGCTGCAAACAGTCACTGTTCATCTTGTAAGCAGCACACAGTAACCTCAGGATTTCATTGTTAAATTGTGTGCCTCTTTCAGATTCCAAAGATGTCAGGAAGCCAAATCTGGGTATTAGTTCTATCAATAACAACTTTGCTACTGTGAGACTGTCATTCTTTCTCTGGGGTATGCCTCAACCCATTGTGAGAATATACACACAACAAACAATATATATCTCAATCCATTGCATAGAGGCATCTCAATAAAATCCAACTGCATTACATTGAAAGGACCACCTGAACTCCCTATGTGACTCAGTGTTACAATTCTTCAGCCATCAAACTGAGCCTTGGATTGGCCCAACTCTGCCTAAACAGCCGGACCATCGCATCCCTTCCCACACAAGCTGTACCATGATAATGCCTGGCCACTGGGGTTAAAAAACTGTTAGGCAACACTTGTATCACATCACCCGAAACCCAAATCTCATCCTCATCTCTCTTGACACAACCTGTTTTGACCCAACGCTGCTGTTCTACATCTGACACTTCTTCCTGCAACCTTTTGACTTCCTCCCAAGTATCAGCTGTAGTTAACATAAGATTGTAGCTGGTCTCCTCTGTTCCTTCCTTTGTATACTCCCCAATAAAGGTACAAGCATTGTAAGCACAGTATCTGGAAACTTCATTGGCAAATCTGTTGCCAAATGTCACAAAACCATCCCCCTTACAATGTGCCACTCACATATTGATATCAGTTTTCACAGGCATCTGCAATACTTCAAAGTGTTTTTGGACTTGCTCTCCATTCCGAATGGGTGAGCCCAAGGAGGTTATAAACCCCCTCTGGGACCATAACTGTCCAAAACCATGAATGACACCAAAGCTGTACTGACGTTCAGTGAAAATGGTCACTCTCAGCTGATCAGAGAGACAGCATGCTCTAGTAAGAGAAATCAATTCAGCCACTTGTGCTGAAAACACTCACTTGACCCACAAAGCTTCTACTACTCCTAAAACTGTACAGCAGCTCGTAAATTTCCTTCATGGTCTCGCAAACACAAGCCATCCACAAACAATCAGATTCAGACAGTGGCTCATCTTGTATATCTGGTCTTGGCTTGGTGCACAATTCGGTGACAGTAAGACAGTAATTTTTTATCATTATCAAATTGAGGAAGAGGCAACAAGGGTGGCAGGATTCAAAACAGGACATCTTTTTAAGGTAATATTTTCAGCTGCCAGTATGATCTGCTCATACCGGGTCAGGCAGCTGTTTGTTGAATGCTGTGTCCGAGTACACATCAACAGAATTTCCACAGTGAGCCATGTGCACCGTTAAAGGATGAGCCAGGATGATGCCTTCACATCTCTCTATACTGACACCCACGGCAGCCCCAGATTTTAGGCATCTGGGCAAAGCTACCACTACTGGAACTAAGGTAGCTGAAAAGTAAGCCACAGGCCTATATGCACGTCCATGTGTTCGTGTAAGCACTGAGAGGCTGCTGCCCTCCCTCTCACTGCAAAAAAGTGAAAAGGCTTTTTGTAATCAGGCATTCCTAGTGCCAGGTGCGGCAGAGACATTCTCTCAACTCTAGGAAGGCGACCAAGCATTCATTGTCCCAGGGTACTGGGTCGGATACATCCTTGTGTGTAAGCCTCTGTAAAGGCTTGGCCACTAGGTAAAAATTGGGTATCTACTGGTGACAGTAGCCCACCATTCCCAAGAACATCCTGACCTTTTCTGGGTTGTTGGCAGTTTAATTTGCAAAATCGCCTAGATTCTTTCCGGCAACACCTTTCTGACTCCTTTCTCAATATATACGATACAAGACATCTTTCAAACAGTACTGCAGCTTGCTGGGGTACACTTTATGTCCATTCTCAGCCAAGTGGTTTAACAATAAAATAGTTTTGCAAGCTTCCCAAGCATTTGACGCAACCAGCATGTCGTAAATATACTGTACCAGGACAGAGTTACGGGTCATAACCAAAGACTCCAAATTCTTGTAAGAATCTGGTTAAAAATGGAGGGTCTCTCCGTATACCCATGTGGGACTTGGCACCATACCAAAACACGACTGCCGAGCCTAAATACAAAGAGGAACTGACTGTCCTCATGCAAGGATATGGAAAAAAAGATTGACACAAATCAGTAACAGAAAACCACTCAGCATTACGTGAAATCTGAAACAATATCACAGCAGGATTCGGTACCACGGGACAACAAGGAATCACAACATTGTTTATTTTGCGAATGTCTTTCACTATGTGGTACTTACCACTAGAGTTCTGTGGGCCCATAATGGGGGAGTTATATGGACTCCCCATAATCTCTTTTAAAATACCTTGTTGGATCATTGTCTCTATTCCAGCAATCGTTTCAGGGGTTAAATTATATTGTGGTGTTCTCGGATATTCTGCATTTGGCTTTATCTGTTTACAGACAGACTCAACTCCTTCAATGAGTCCAATGTCCTTCCCTAAAAAATCCCAAACCTCAGACCTCAGAGTATCTCTAAGATCCGAGAGTAAGTCTTCACTTGTCCTCATAGTGTACAGTGCAACAACAGAATTTTGATTAACCACTTCATTTTAATGGCAACATCCTCGCCTTGCGTTTTCATTCCACGCCTCTCGATGTACAATAAATGGTGCAATTCAGCTTGCACAACAAGTCACATCCTAGCTAACTCACAGGTCTTGAATCACAGACTATGAACTGATAATTATCCTCAAAATGTCCTATTCTGACAGGAACATCCTCAGTAATGGGATTCCTCATTTGCTGATTAGCAACGCCAACAACTTGGCTACTTGTTCCCGAGAGGGGTAAGTCTGGAACATCCACTGTTCTCACAGTAGAACCAAAAATGATACGGTGTGGCCGTTTACCTCACTGTCTATAAATGGGCCACTCTGGTCAACCTCCAAGATTGCAACAAAGCACGCAATCTTCCTCCGTCCTCAGGCACCGTCAGGAGGACTGATTGGAGCCAAAATTCTCAATGGTCTCAAAAATAGGAAATTGCTGGTAAGGAATGTTACCCTGAAAAGAACTCTGGTTCACATTCGGAACCAGATTTGGAACAAATCTGGGACCATTGGCAGCTTGCTGTGGCATCAGGGGTTGTAGAACTTGCATCACTGGTGTCTGTGGTGCATTCAAATTTGAGACCTCGCTCTGGGTACATTCTGCAGCTGCATAGAATTATTGTTCTGAGACTGTGTAAACCCTGGATTCTGACCGTGATTTGCAGGTTTGAGATGACATTTCCGTTTTCAGTGCCCCAACCTATTAGAATAGTAGCACAGGTTACACTTTTTCAGCATGGCTACATCAATTCTGTTATTTGGATCAATAGGAATAACCTGACCTCTACCTTGTGACTGAAAACCACCTCCGCCTTGCATGGCAGGACCTCCCTTGGGGGACACTCCCTGCATAGGGGGTGCATTCCCAACAAATGTCGGACCTTGACTTCCCCCTCTGAGCAGCCTTCATTTGTGCTTTAATTTCTTCTGCCTCATGTCAGTCTCATCATTGCAATATGTAGCGTATCGCAAGATCTCATCTGCCGATTTATTCTGCCAACAAATAAAATGCTGTTGAATCAGCATGCTAATCTCAGGCCTCAATCCTGTCACAGACCTAGACACAAAATGTCCCATGTAATTAGGCTCCAATGTTTCAATTCCACTGTACTGTTTAAATACTGGTAACAATCTCTTGTTGTTAGAAATGGAGGTCTCTGGATGGCAGGGGATTGCCCCCTGTTCAAGTAGGGACCCTTCCTTCTAGTCAGGGTAAGGGGATCTCACACTCAGATAACCCCTGTTCACCACTGTGGTTGCTTGGCACAATCTGACAGGCTTATCTCAGAGGCAATGTGTAAAGTGCTTGTAGAAAACATACACAGTAACACAGTGAAAACACTACATATGGACACCACACCAGTTTGAGAAAAATAAAGGGGCATATTAGCAAGACCGGCGATAAAATTATCGCCGTTTTAGCGGCAGGAAACTGCCGCTAAAACGGCGATAATGGGCTTGCTAATAGTGTTATAGAAGCTCCAGGTTAGATGTGCAGGACATCTAACCTGGGCTTCTATTGGAATTCCATAACGCATATTAGCAAGCCCATTATCGCCGCTTTAGCGGCAGTTTCCTGCTGCTAAAACGGCGATAATTTTATCGCCGGTCTTGCTAATATGCCCCAAAGTATCTTCATCTAAACCAAAAAAGACCAAAAGGACAAAAATCCCACAAACACAACTCAAAATATGACTTTTAAAATGTTTCAAGCAATTCTGTCCATAGATAACTATGGATGCGTGATTTTTACACGAAGTACCTCAAGTGCGTCAAAATGCGCAAGGCAAAACAGCTGCAGAGGAGGGAAGTGTCAGAAAACACCCTGATGCGTCAGTTTCTGAATACATAGGGAGGCGCTGCAACAGTTCTGATGCATGCAGGAGAAGTGATGCGTAGAATCCAGACTGTAGGGTGAAGTGAGGCGTCGATTCCGAGGCGGTTCTGGTCTGCGGGTGCTACATCAGCGATGTGTGACGTACAGGCACAATGCATTGAAATTTGTAGCATGCCAGGGGTCGATGTAGTGGCAGCAAACGGGCGCTGCATTGATTTCTTCAGCCGTGGTCCTACAATGCAACATTTCTTGGAGCCGCACAGCAGGGCCTGTGCCGGAGTCGGTGCGGGGTCTCGGGCTTCAGAGACCGGTGCGTCAAACTCGGCATGCAGCGATTCTTCAGGCCGCTGACTGGTGCTGCATAGCTTTCTTTGGCTGCATGGGGCTGTATGTCGGGATTTTCTCCCGCACAGGATTGTTGCATCAGAAAGCGGAGTCGATTTTGAAGATTTATTCAGTGCTTGTTAGTTCTTTGCAGCAGGAATAACCTCCAAGGGCCCAGAACTGGATTAGGCACCCAAGGCAGGTCAGAACTCATAGCAGTGGAGTTCAGGGATGCTGCAAGTGAAGTTTTTATGTACCTGAGGCTTCAGAACAGGTGGAGGGCTCTACTTCAAGCCCTTGGAGATTTTCTTAAGCAGGATACCACAGCAAGGCAAAAGTCCACTCCTTTCCACTGCCTACAGACAGAAGCAGCAACTGCAGCCCAACCAAAAAAAGCAACACAGCAAAGGGGCAGTACTCCTCCTGGCAGCTCTTCAGCTCTCCTGCTTGGAAGTACCTCTTAGTCGAGAAGCAATCTAAGGTTTTGGGTTTATAGGTCTAATACTTATACTCCTTTTTCCCTCAGAGGTCTTTGCAAGAAATGTCTCTCTTGCTCAGTGAAACCAGTTCTGTCCTTCCTGGTCCAATTGAAGGAAGTGACCTGCTTGGGGCCACCCGGGTCTCCTTGGACCACCTCTCAGCCTTCCATACCAAATGAAGAGTTAGAAGAACAGTGGAGAATATACCAATAATTGTTTTATTCAGATGCACTCAGAGTGGAGCCCCGTCTGCACAGTCTCAAACAGTGGAACTGAGGGAACTGAAATCAACAAGCAAAAAGATACATTATGTATGTTTCATAGCCGGAAAAGAACACGCCCACAGTGGAATTTTCCAAGCAGATGCAGCTAAACAGTAAAATACAAAAAAAAGGTTTCAGCGCTCATATCTTACACAAACTAGCATAGTCCAAGGTTGTTCCATCCTGAGCCCGCCATCAGACAAGTGGGAGAGGGCCTCTATCTAGTGAGAAAGCTTTGCGCTGACATCAACAGTGTACTCATTCCTGAAACAAAACCTAACGTGTCAGAAACGAAACTCAGGAGGGGGCATTTCTCGGAATTGAACAAGATCAGTTTCGAACAGCCTAAAATGGCGCCTGAAAAGAAAATGGTGCAACGAATGCTAACTTACTTAAAGCACTGTGTAAGCGCAAATGGGTCTATTCTAACACAGTCACACTACAGTGGTGGAGACTGCATTGTTCAGGGCAGCCACAGCATATTCAGGTGCTAGTCAGAACTCCTCCCACCACTCTAGCCCAGGATGACTCATTAGCATATGCAGGGCACACCTCAGCTCCCTTTGTGTGAGTGTCTGTAGTGAATGCAAAACAGCCCCTGACAGTCTAAAACCAGACAGTGAATCCACAAGCAGGCAGAGGGGCACACAGGATGGTTAAACAAGAAAATGGCCACTTTCTGAAAGTGGGGTTTTCAAACACATACAATTTGAAAATCACCTTTACTAAAAGGTGCATTATTGAATTCTGAGTTCAGAGAGCCAAAACTCCAAATCTCTGGCTGTTCCCAATTGAAAGTTACACTTGTCAAAAGTTACAAGGCAGCTCCAATGATTGCCTCTTGGAGAGCTAGTCCTTGTAATAGTGAAAAATGAAATACACAGTATTTCACTATCAGGACATGTAAAACACACCAGTACATGTCCTACCTTTAACATACACTGCACCCTATCCATGGGGGTACCTTGGGCCTACCTTAGGGATGACTTATATGTAAGAAAAGGGAAGGTTAGGGCCTGGCAAGTAGGTGCACTTACCAGGTCAACATGGCAGTTAAACTGTGCTCACAGACACTGCAGTGGCAGGTCTAAGGCACGCTTGAAATGGCTACTGGTGGGGGGCACAATCAGTGCTGAAGGTCCACTAGTAGCATTTGATTTACAAGCCCTGGGCACACACAGTGCACTTTACTAGGGACTTATCAGTAAATCAAATATGTATATCCTGGATAACCAATCAGAATTACAATTTACATGGAGAGCACTTGTACTTTGGCACTGATCGTCTGTGGCAAAGTGCCCAGAGTACCTAAACCAGCAAAAACTAAATCCAGCACACAGTCAAAAATACAGAGGCAAAAAGGCAAGGAAAACCACACCAAGGATGACAGGTCTAACACTTGTCCCCTCCAGCTGAAAAGTGGGGAGAACTACCCACCATCCTGGGAGTTCTCGTCACGAAGGCGGAAGAATCTGGACAGGCAGTCAGCATTTGCATGTTATGTAGCAGGGTGGTGTTCCACCGTAAAGCCCATCTCCTGTAGGGAAATTGACTACCTCAACAGCTTTGGGTTCTCACCCCTCATCTGCATTAACCATCTGAGGGGCCTGTGGTCTGTCTGAACCTGGAAGGGAGTCCCAAATAAGCAGGGTCTTAGCTCCTTCAGTGCCCAGACCACAGCAAAAGCTTCTCGCTGAATTGCACTCCATCTCTGTTCCCTGGAAGTAACCTCCAGCTAATGAAGGCTACAGGTTGGTCCGGGCCCTTATCATTTAGCTGTGAGAGTACCACCCCCACATCACGCCCTGAGGCATCTATATGCACAATAATTTCTTGGGGGAAGTTGGGTGCCTTGAGCAAGGGTGCTGTGCACATGGCAGATTTCAGGGCATCAAAAGCGGTATGATAGGCATCAGTCCAGATCACTTTCCTTGGCTTCTTCCTTGAAGTCAGCTCAGTCAAGGAACCAACAATGGTGCCATATCCCTTGACAAATTCCTGTAATAACTGGTGAGACCTATAAAGGCTCTCACCTCAGTATGGGTCTTGGGGAGCTCCCAAGCCAGAATGGTGTCAATCGTAGGTTGTAAGGGTAACATCTAGCCGTTTCCAAGGTACTTCCTGCCTGGTGCACTAAGTATACCACAGACCCCTGCCCTATCTGGCACTGACCTTGATAGTAAGGCCTGCCTGCTACAGAGCCTTTAACACTTCCCAGAGGTGGTGCAAGTGTTCTTCCCAGCTGGAACTGAACACTGTGATGTCATCCAGTTAGGTGGCACTGAAATCCTCCAGTCCAGCCAAAACCCAATTGACCAACCTCTGAAAGGTGGCAGGGGTGTTCTTCAACCCAAAAGGCATCACCCGGAACTGGTAATGCCCCTCTGGCATTGAGAACGATGACCTCTCCTTGGCCCCATCAGTCAAGGCAATATGCCAGTACCCAGACTGTAAGTCAAATGTATTGAGGAACTTGGCAGCTCCCAGCCGATCTATGAGCTCATCAGCTCTGGGGATGGGGTGCGCGTCAGTCCTAGTGATGGCATTGAGCCCACTGTAGTCCACACAGAACTGCATTTCAGGTGTGGCATTGGGTGCAGCAGCCTTTGACACCAAGACCACTGGGTTGGCCCAAAGACTGTTGGAGGGCTCTATCACCCCTAACGCCAATTTTTGGGTGCTCTGGACCCATGTTGATCAACAGCTCAGACAACATGATGGTTACATGTTAAGGCCTACATCTGCTTGCGAGGATGTGAGTGTCAATTTTTACATTGACTTTCACATATATACAAAACAATGAATGAGTTCAAAAGTGTATTTATAAGTTGATAAGTTGACATAGTTTCTGTCAGAATTACTATCAGGTGATACAGATTAACTAAAACAATTGGCCACAATTTGGTCACGTCCCAGCCGACCGGCCATTGTGTGCTGTATCTCTCCTTTTTTACCTTCATCCTCATCGAATTCCTCTGTATTTAGTGGCTCGTTGTGCCACACGACATTTGCTTTTAAACAGATGTTGTGCAATATAGAACAGACAAGGATTATTTTGCACACCATAGGAGGTGAGTACAACAGTCTTCTGCCTGACATATCCAAGCATCTGAACCTGTACTTTAGAACACCAAAAGTCCTCTTCACAATATTCTTCTTTTGAGCGTGTGTTGTGTTATCAGTGGCGGCTCGCAAAGGGAGTGGTGCGGGGTGGCGGGGCAGGACGGGGGATGGGCAGGGTGGAGGGGGGTAGTGGACTCGGACTTACGACAGACAGAACTCCCTCTGAGTTCTGTCCGTCGTATGTCCGAGTTCACTACCCCCCACCCTGCCCCTCCCCGCCCCACCCTACCGCCCACACCACTCCCTCAGCAAGCCGCCACTGCGTGTTATATCATTATTTAGCCTCCATCTGGGGATTGGTGAATGGGGTCATGATTCATGGCTGCTACACATATCCTTGGCCACCTGAAAGTACAAAAATACAACTGTAAATGATTTTGCACATTGTTAATGAGACATAACTGTACATGGGTGTTATGTATGCTAGCAAACTCATACACATTTCTTACTGTTTTGACCAATATGTGTTATAAACTGTTGACCATTTGTTTAGACATGTATCTTTAAGTTCTATCTGTCACTGCAAATATTGTCCATGCCTTGATACATAGGACAATATTACATTCTGACTGACATGTTTAGGCAGTACATCACGATGATAAGTATTTTGGAATGTTCTTAACATTTCTATGTTATTTGCATTCACCAACTGCACAAAGTGACCAACTTATGATCAGATTCTCTGGCACATATTCAGCCCTAGGTAGGTTGTGACAGTGCCAATATGTTTGACACTCACACACACATGTGTCCTTTTGTTACTTCTGATTAACCCTGGGCGTAGTTGGCGTTGCGGGGCTATGCAGAGGTCCACGGAGTTGCGAACAAACTCCGTGGAACTCTGCTCCGCTCTGCCACCCACCTCCACCCCCCTTATTAACAATTAATTGTACATTAATTAAAAGTAAATTAAAAACCACTTACCTGTACTGCAGCGTCCCCGGGCTGCCCTCCTCCTCTTCCTCGCCGTCTCTGGTGATCCTTGAGAAAACTGAGCGCGTGCCCACGCATGCGCATTTCTTGCAAGAAATGCGCATGCGCGGGCGTGCGCGCATGCGCAGTTTTCGCAAGGATTACCAGAGACGGCGAGAAAGAAGAGGAGGGCAGCCCGGGGACGCAGCAGTACAGGTAAGTGGTTTTTAATTTACTTTTAATTAATGTACAATTAATTGTTAATAGGTGGGGTGGAGGCAGGGGCTGGCCAACTTCACTCCGCTGCCAAGTGTGCAGAGATTTGCCTTCTCCGCGGAACGCGGAGTAGGCAAATCTCCGCACACTCCGCGGGCGGAGCAGAGTTCTCCGCCCGCCGCTCCTTCTGATGTCCTTGCTTGCCTACATGACATTAGCACAACCTTTGATTTGTTCACTAAATTTAGCATGGCTAATTGCTCAGTACATGTAGTGAATTTCCAACATGTGACATGGTTAGTTATATATTTTTTGTCTACCAACAGCTAATTCTTTTTGCATGGCAAGGTGTCATGGTGAACTTAGATTGGCACATAGGTATGGCAATGTAGGCCATTTTTATTTGGGAGGAACTGATGTAGATACAAGTACCTTTATACTACAGACACATACACAACACTTTAATATTTAACATGTATGTATGTGATTTTGCTTTGTAAGTGATTCAGTATATATATGCCTTGAATATGACATTATTGATGTGGCAAGAGAGTGTTAAGTTTGGGATCCTGAGTACACTGTGATACCTTACCCTAGTTGCATATTATTCTAGGATATTTATTGGAGTAGGACATTTTGACAGCATATCGATTGACTGTGTCAGTTTAACACTGATAAACTGAGATGCAGGGAATGTAGGCAACGTGAGCCAATAAACTGGTCATCTATCACATTGATAAATTATACCAATGTGGCTTGATAACTATGAGTATTTTTGGACCTAGACTATAAGAATAGCTGAGACATATGTGTAGTGTTGGTATCACAAGTAACTGGGTTTGACATTTACAAATGAATGGAGGCTACACTATATCTTACATTATTGCACCTGATACTTAGGTTAACATACATGTTTACTGCCATGTATGACACATTTATTTAGGAAAACGTGATTTGTTGAACACCCATTATTTTAGTGTAACTTTCAGAAATTTCCAAGACTAGACTGCACACTGAACATACACACATCCCCACGCTTCGCAAATATTGTACCCTTTCTACTCATATTGACTTCACTTGTGGACTGTATGGCTTTTATGTTTATTTGTTAACCAATGAAGAAAATGTGTTTATGTCCACTCACAGAGTGTGAGATGCCACAATACTTCTCACAGGTGATTTGTGCATGAGTCCATTGTAGGATTAATGAGGGAATGGCACACTGGGACATCATTGGCTATATGTTAAAGTCCATTATCCCTACTATGCATATAACACAAGATCAATTCAGAACACAGAGATGGCTATTGGCTATTATGTAATACATTCAACTTCTTTGTTAGCACTAAGTATATTTGTGATTTCTTTACCAATGAGTAGAGCATTCCCATATCGGCCATTATGAAAGTGCTCATTGATGATACTGGACAGACCACTCTGCAGTGAAATGGCAGCTGTCAGTGGAGAAGTGTGGCTCAATGGTTAGAGCGGCAGACCCTGATGCAGAGATCTGGCCCGGGACCAGGGTTCAATTCCCGCCTCGGCGGGTCTTGGGCTCAATTTCCTCGGACCTGATAATTCTCGCCTCGGTGCCTATTCTAATCATGGGTCCCACTCTGCAACTCTGGGCAATAGCTTGCTTAATCTCCACAACGGCCCCAACAGCGCTGGGATGCCTGGCTTCACCCTGGGGGTGCCCAGGAGTGGACATTTCACAGGGAAAAGCCAGGAAGGGTTCCACAGCGGTATGCGTACAGCGCCTGGACACCCCTTTTGGGGTATGGGTGCGCTTTACAAGTACAAATTTCATTTCATTTCATTTCAGCGTTGGCCACAGTACGACGAGCACCCAGAAACACTCTGTCCTCAAGTAGGGCATGGCATAAAACACAAGCACACAAATTAGTACAACAGCTCACAAACTCTGCCCTCAAATCCTCTGATAGCATTGATCAAAGGGTGGAGAATGTTTCCCCCCGGATAGACGAGACAGTGAATAACTTAGTCCCCATAAATCATAAACCCAGGTTAGAGAAACACTCCCAGCCCTGGTATGGAGGGACATTAAAAAAATTGAGACAAGAATGTCATAAATTGGAGTGAAAATGGTGGAAAAATTATGATGAAAATTTAAGGAAGTAGTATAAAAATAAATTAACAGAACATAAACAGCTTATTCTGACCACCAAATCAGGATACTATAGCGAACAAATTAGAGCAACTTGCAATGCAAATAAACGCTTTTCCAGGTTATAAAAAAACTTACAGTACCGAATAGCCTTAATGTAGCAATTAGCAACCAAGAATTTTGTGATTCAGTTGCACACTTCTTTCAAGAGAAGGTTATTAATATTCACAATCAGTTCACCACATCTAATATTGCCCCCACAGGTACATTGCAATGCCCTAATCTGGAGCTAGAGAGCTCGAATTTTAACAAATTTGATCCACCAGCAGCAGAGCAAATAAGAAAACTGATCCCCATCATCAAATTGGGCTCCCCCAATGATCCATGTCCACCTAACATATTCCACATGGCACCAGAACCATTCACACTTCGATTAGCCAATATTTTGGCAGCAATGTGCAATCAGGGAGTTTTTCCCAATGACTGGAAATCAGCGTCAGTCTTCCCACTTTTAAGGAAACCCAATCTTGACACTAAAGAGTTGAGCAATTATAGGCCAATTTCTAGGCTACCTTATCCGGCTAAATTAGCGGAAAATGTTTTTAATCAAAAACTAATGGACTATATTAATAGTAATCACTTACTAGATGATACCCAGTTTGGCTTTCGGAAACAGCATAGTACTGAATCTGCACTGGTAGTGGCAATGGAAGAAATAAGAGCAACTCTTGTTAAAATAGGGAACACCGCTCTGGTGTTTTTAGATCTCTCCACAGCGTTCGACGCGGTAAACCACCGTGTGCTGGTTGTCCGTCTGCGAAGTATAGGAATAGGGGGCACAGCACTGAACCTTCTGCAATCATTCTTGACAAATAGGCAGCAAAGAGTCCTCCCAATCCTACCACCTGCCTTGTGGGGTACCACAGGGTTAATCCCTGAGCCCCACGTTGTTCAATTTGTACGTCACTCCACTGGCTAAGCTCATTAAATCCTTCTCATTCTCCATGGCATCTTATACGGACGACACACAGATTATTGTGTCTCTTGCCAAAACCACGACTGATTCTGGGGACTCTTTTAGGGAATGTATGCAGGAAGTAAATAAATGGATGAGTAATAACTCTCTGAAGATGATCTCCTCCAATACAGAGGTTATTTTATTTGGAAACAACCCCACATTTTGATCACACTCTTGGTGGCCAGCAGAACTCGGAGCACTTCTTGCCCCGGTTCCAAAGGCAAAGAACCTGGGGATTCTGATTGATTAAGTTCTGAAGCTGCAAATTTCTAAAGTCACCTCAGCCTCCTACCACTCTCTGAGACTTATAATTTTTTTTTAAATATCTGCCCTTTGAACTCCTAAAAACTGTGGTAATCTCATTAGTTTTGACAAGGATTGACTATTGTAATAGTCTTTACCTTTATATATCCGTCAGACTCCAAAAATGCTAAAAAATTTGCAGAATGCCTCAGCACGCTTCCTTCTAAAGGTGTCCAGATTTGAATCTGCAAAGGGAGCCATTAGGGCACTTCACTGGCTTCCGATAAAGCGGCGGATAGTGTTTAAAGCTCTGTGCACAGCTTTTAGGACCCTGCATGGGAACGGTCCGGTGTATTTTAGGGAACACTTCAGATGGTACACTCCGAGCAGGACTCTTCGCTTGAGCTCTGCAAAAAAATGGTAGTTGTTCCTTTAAGGAAAGCTACATGGGGGAGGCAGAGTTTCTTTAGATCAACTGCTTTGCTATGGAATTCCTTGCCAAGGAAGCTTAAGTCATCCACCCGTTTGCAAGATTTTAGAAAATCTTTAAAAACCTGGCTCTTTTCAAGACTTTACTACTTGTCTGGTCTTCATAGCTCTTAAACGTCTCTGGGCATTAGTTTGCACTCTATAAATATTTTCATTCATTCATTCATCATGTGCACTCCCCAAGTATTTTGCCAGCACGGTTATGAACATTCCCTGATGATCCACTATGACCTGGATATTGATGAAATATGTGTGCTTGTGGTTTTTGTAGAGGTGGGATGTTGCAGCAGGGGCACAGCAATTACACATATGTGCGGTCAACTGACCAAAGGACATAAGGAAATCCAGCTTTGGTGTAGAATCCCTGCTTGGTAGCCAGTTGCTGTAGAGCTTTGGGGAACAGAATCTGCTGGGGTGTGAATTTGATTATGGCATCCAAAACAGAGGGTAGGAAGGCGAAAATGCTCCCTTTGAAATTCCTGCTAATCTAGCTGTTGTGACTTGAAAGGAATCTGATGTCAGCAGGTGGAGAAAAGTCAAACGTTTTATATGTGATGGGATATTAGTGGGCCTTGCAGTTGATGGCAGTAGACTTGGCCAAGTCTTAGCCAACAATTCCTTGATGGACTTCCTCTTGAGTCCGAAGAACTTTATGACCTCATCCTCCCTGAGGTCAATGAGGGATATGTGCTGTTGGTAA
This sequence comes from Calotriton arnoldi, assembly GCA_963921515.1. Classification (NCBI taxonomy): domain Eukaryota; kingdom Metazoa; phylum Chordata; class Amphibia; order Caudata; family Salamandridae; genus Calotriton; species Calotriton arnoldi. The sequence continues at coordinate 232,157 of CAWUFW010011807.1, forward strand.
ACACACTCCTGCCTAATTCGCTGCCTATGTGATGGTGGTCTCCTAGCTACTTTGAGTAGCAGTATGATACCTCCATGACGTAGTTGAGCTTGCCAAAGTGTTTTGTGACCTGTATGTTTTTATACCACAGCCACTGCATCTTTTCCTATGCCTGGTTTGCCGATGCGCCACAATTGCGGCACATTTCAGACTTTGCGTGCTTCCCAGAGATGGGTGACACGTTGGGAAACCCATAAATGCCACTGCGTCACAGTTGCATTGGAATTTGCGGGGGAACACCTCCATTACATAGATTAAAATGTGAGAGGTGAAACTGCTTTCAGCACAGATTTTATACCTTGCAACCATTGAAAAATGACATATTTTTGGAAATGTATCTTTTTATAAATATGATTTAAGGCTTGCGCTGCCATTGCATCACAGTACGTGTGGCAATGCCGATGCAAGCCTCTCGTAAATGTGCCCTTAGGTTTCTATATTTTTCTCTACCTTTTACCACTTTATTAACGTGGTAATAGGTAGGAGAAATTATTTAAAGTGTTCTATATATTATTTTTTTAAAATACAAAGTACAGTGGCACTTCCTAGGATAAAGCACAGTCCTTACATTAAAAAAAAAAATTAACAAATTAAAAATACACTATACTACACTATATTTCATAAATCTAATATTCTACAGCGTGTGTTTTTACCTATTTAGTTTTTAAAAAAAGGTAATTAACTCAATACCACGGTAACTGTGGCACTGCCTAGAAAGTGCTGAGCTATTTAGAAAAATAAGAAATAATATTAATTTGTAAAAACAAAATACTACACTTTATTTTGTACTTTTTGCATATTTAGAATTTTCATGTAACAACCACTGCACTTTGTAGATACTAGCGCAGTACTGCGTAAACTTTTAAAAAATATGTAGAAAATTACTAATAAAGTTCTCTACCTATTAACACTTTAATAAAGTGGAAATAGGTAGGGAACAACAATAAAACCTCTTACTTACCTATATCTTAGGCCCTAGCCTGGAACACAGTCAAAATGTGGTAAAAAACAACATGGCTGTGTTTTAGTTTTGCAAATGCAGCCATTAGCCAATCATATACTGTCTTGTGACCAACATGTACCGTGGCATACCGCAAAGTTAACGCGGTGATGCATGGCACAATATTAAACTAAGGGCCTGATTTAGATGTTGGTGGACGGGTTACTCCATCACAACGGTGACAGATATCCCATCCGCTGAAATATAAATCCCATTATATCCTATGGGATTTATATTTCGGTGGACGGGATATCCGTCAACATTGTGACGGAGTAACGCGACCGCCAAGATCTAAAATTAGGCACTAGGTGTCTTATAGCATTAATAGTGCTTCACCAATTTAAACCTAATACCAAAATTAACCCTTTCTACCCCATAAGATAGATTCTTGCCACATTGTGTCTACATTTGTTCACCCACTTACACACTAAAGGCCAGATTTTCCAAGGTTTTGTGTCACCCTTGAGGTGTGCAAGGGGGAGTAAGGGCGACGCAAAACCTACGTGATATTTATCAGGTCACGCAAGGCCACCTTGCATGGCCCTGCAAGGCTTGATAAGTCTGGAGAACGCAAGGCAGTACAAATTGATGCCTTGTGTTACTCTGCCTCAGGGAGACGTTCCATGGGTGGAGCTTGGCTGTTCCCATGCATACACCCATGGTGTTTGGCCAATAGTGGTAGACTTGGGAATGCGTCAAAATGCTGCGCCCCCCCCAGGTGAGTCATAACAAGGAGAAATATCTCTATTTCTCCTCGTTTTATCCTCTTTCTACATGTGCTGCATTCTGCAGCACACATAGAAAAAGAAAAATGCATAGAGGACCCTTGCAGTATGAAGCAAGGGTGACTACGGTGGCGCTAGGTAGCCAAAAATACACCAGTGCTAGGAAAGTACAGGAATGCACCGTATAATTTTAAATACAGTGCATTCCTGCCCTTTCCCTTTCACTCAGCACAACGCAACAAGGTGGCTTGCTGCATTGCACTGCATGAAAAACTATATATATGGGCCTTCAGGAGTTTAAACTACACTCTACTACACCGCATGCCACTCCACTCCACAGCACTACACTCTATTCCACTACTCTCTGCGACACTATTTTATTTGACTCTAGGCGACTTCACTCTAAGCCATTCTACTCTATGCGACTCCACTCTATGCCCCTACACTGTATGCCACTCCACTCTATGCTATTCCACTCAATGCCACTCAACTCGATGGCACTCCACTCAATGACAGTCCACTCTAAGCTACTCCATTGCATGCCACTCCAGTCTCCGCCAGGGGTGGGCGTAGCTCGTGGAGCATCACTACCCTGAATTCCGTGGAGTTGAATAAAAACTCAGTGGAATTCCGCTCCGCCCTATTTACCTAGTTAGTTAAGCCACCAATCCGGGGTAGGGCCAAGCATAAGGGGCCATTGCGGGGCCCCAGTATGGGGGAGATGGGCTATTGCTGCACGGGGCTGAGCAGAGCTGCTGGACATGATGCCAGGAAGCTCCTGCCATTTGTGTAATGCACAAAACAAACAGACAGCACCTTATGGGTCCACCCAGCGGCACCCCTAGCTGATCTAGCAGAAGTCATCGCAAGGGGCCCCCTGGCCCCCCGGCACTTGCCACCAACCTGTCAGGTTCAGGACATCGGACATTCTCATTGGCTGCAGCTGCAGCTTCTCAAAGTCGACAATGCTCTCCCGCTGCCTCCTGCAGCCAGCCTCTGAGTCTCAAATGGATTACCTCAGCCAGCTTGGCCTACAGCTCTTGGACTCACTCAGAGCTGACTGCACCGGAGCACGCACACAACAACAGAGGAAGTTCAGAATGGAAAGTGAAGCCTGAGACTGCAAGACCCCGCCACAGCTCTGCGCATGTGCCCTGCTCAAATTCCTCCTCTGTCACTGTAACAATAAAGGAAAAAACTTTCGAAGGCGGTGGGTGCCAAACTCCGTCATACGGCAGCAGGAGGTGGAGTTTTTGCTGAACTCCGAGTGGCAAAACTTTGCAAACTCCACCAGTGGAGTGACGTTTCCCACCCACCCTCAGTCTCTGCCACTTCACTCTATGCTATTTCACTCTACACCACTCCACCACACGCCACTCGACTGTACACCACATCATGCCACTCTATGCTATGATTTTCCACTCTACGGCACTCCACTGTACACCACAATGCTGTATGCTATTCCAGTCTACTTCACTCCACTCAATGCCACCCTACTCTATCCTATTACACTGTACATGACTGCATACTACGGCACTCCACTTTGTGCCACTCCACCCTACTCCAGCGTACTCCACTTCAGTATTTGCCACTCTAAACAACACCACTCCACCCTATTCCACTCGACTCAATGCTATTCCACTCTACACCACTCCACTCTACGCCACTCCACTATATGGCCCTACACTCTATGCCACTCCACTCTGCGCCAATCCACTGTATGCTAATCCACTGTATGCCACTCTACTGTACACATCTCCACTTCATGCCACTCCACTCTACGTCACTCCACTCTATGCTATTCTAGGCTGTACTATTTCACTACACGCTATTCCACTCTGTGCCACTGGACTCTACACCATTCCATTCTATGCTATTCCACTTCATGCCACTCCACTCTACGGCACTCCACAGTATTCGATAGCACACTCGACACTACAGCACTATATGCCACTCCACCCCTTTTTCTCCTTGGATGACAGGAGATCATGGAGAGGTTCACTCTCCTCCTCCACTCCATCATCCATCACCCACAATATGATGACCCCAGACCTCTCATAGTGGGGCTTCAGGTGATCAAGGTGGAGGACCCGTAGGGGGTTTCTTGGAGTCTTGAAGTCTACCAGGAAGGTGGCCTCTTCCTTCCTCTCAATCACTTCATAGGGCCCTGTCCAACAATCTTGGAGGGCCCAGGGCTCAACAAGTTCCATCACCCACACCTTCTGGCCAGGCATAAACTCTAACTTTTGGTCATGCCATTGCTTCATCACCTCGTGGCTAACCTCTACGTTTTGGCAAGCCTTCTTCCAGAACTTCTGCATTTGGTTATGGAGGGCTAGCATGTAGTTAACCACATCCTCAGGGAGCTTCTTGCGAGCTTGGTTTCACCCCTCCTTCACCAAACTGAGAGACCCCTTACAGGGTGACCATAGAGGAGTTCAAAAGGGCTAAACCCTAATCCTCTCTGTATTACCTCCCAGTATGCAAAAAGCAGACAGGGTAAATGGACATCCCACTTCTGCCATATGGGCTCAAATAGGCCCATAATCATACTCTTCATGCCCTTGTCGAACCTCTCAACAAGCCCATTAGTCTCTGGGTTGGCAAGGTGGGGAAAATCCTTTAGGTTACTCCACATTCCTTACACATGGAATTCATATGCGCAGACATGAAGTTCCTGTCCCTGTCTCACGCTACCTTCTTGGGGAAAACCATTCAGGTAAAAATCACCATCAGGGCCCTAGCAACTGCAGGTGTACTTATGGTCTTCAGGGGGGTGTCCTGTGGGTACCTTGTGGCCTGATCCACCAAAACCAGGATAAACCTGCTGCCCAGGGCAGTTTCGGGGTCCAGAGGTCCAACAATGTTGATGGCTAAACTCTCAAAGTGAGTGCTAAAACAAATGTCCTGCCAGGGATATCTCATGCAAAAAGAACAATTGATGGACAGAATGCAGAACAACGTCATACATTCACCCCAGTACAGAGATCTGGGCCTAAATCCATCGTTTTTTTGCTCACCATGCCATTCCAGTTTGAACCCAGCCATATGCAAATCAGTCTTGACCCTGTGCCCAATGGGAACAGTCGCCCTAAGTGGGAAGGGTATGCCCAGACGTGTGTCCCTTGCTCACTACACCACTGGATTCAAGCTAGCCTGGCTGATGAAGGGTGATGCCCTGAAACCGGTCCCAGGATGCTTGTTTCCGGTCCAGGGAGGACCTGGCTTGGCAGTTCAAGCTGGACAGTTCCCACAAGAAACAGGGTCAAGACTGATTTGCATATGGCTGGTTCCAAACTGGGGTGGTGTGGTGAGCTAAAGAATGATGGATTTAACCCAGATACTTGTGACTGGGGGTGAATGTTTGAATTGTCCAGCATTCCGTCCATCAATTTGTTTCTTTTGCATATGTCGACCTAAGTGGGAAGGGTATGCCCAGACGTGGCTCCCGTGCTAACTACACCACTGGATTCAAGTTAGCCTGTCTGATGAAAGGTGATGCCCTGAAACCGGTCCCAGGATGCTTGTTTTCCGTCCAGGGAGGACCTGGCTCGGCAGTTCGGGCTGGACTGTTCCCACAAGGAACAGGGTCAAGACTGATTTGCATATGGCTGGTTCAAAACTGGGGTGGTGTGGTGAGCAAAAGAATGATGGATTTAACCCAGATCCTTGTGACTCGGGGTGAATGTTTGCATTGTCCAGCATTCCGTCCATCAATTTGTTTCTTTTGCAGGGATATCTCGTGAGCCAGACCCAGTAGAAAGGCCCTGTAAGATTGGGGGACCACAGCACATGGGCTGCCCCATTCTCTGGTACCTTAGGCTTACAATAAAGGAGGTTGCTCTCCCAGTAAATAAGGTGATCTCCAGAGGTGTCATCAGCTGTCTAGGCGGTGGCCTGCTGCCTCTATGGTTAGGCACTCTCTCTGAGCTCTGTACAACTCCTCCCAGGAGAGCCCATCCTCATTTTACCATCCAGCAAGCTTAAGAAGGACTCCTAGAGAGGCAATGTCCTCCATGGTTGGCTCCGGGAGTGCCTCCTCTGGCACCATATCCACCGATACTACAGGAGTTTCAGAGGTGAGTTTCTCATGACCCCTGGCCTTCCCCTTCTTTGCAGCTGCATGGCCCATCCTTCCAGGCTCCCTTGACTCTTCTCCTGGACAGCTATGGACCGAGAGGTCACAGAGACCCACTCAGGCAACCCCAACATTTACAGGTGTGACTTGAGCTCCACTTCCTTCCAGGCAGTGTACTCCAAGTCATTCCCTAGCAAATAATCCACAGGCATGGCAGGGCTCACAGCTAACTAAAGAGAGTCTGGGACCACCACCCCCCCACTCGAAGGGAACCAGAGCCACCGGGTAGTGGATCTCATGTTTGTTTGCTACTATAACCTGGTGAAATGCATCAGGAATTACCTGCTCTGAAGGCATCAGATGACACCTGACAGTAGTCATACTGGCTCATGTGTCTCTCAGAGCCCCCACCCTCTTCCCATTAATGGCGAATCATTTCCTATACATGGAAGTATTGGCAGGCATGTGGGCCTATCCATCACCCAGGTACTCTAAGGTAATCTCACCTGCCCCCTCCAAAATGACTGGGACCATTTCCTCCCTAAGCACTACACTGGCCAACTCCAGAGACTGTCCACCTCTGTAGGGACTGTGCCCTCTTAGAGCACTTAGCATTTCCCTTGACATGCCCATACTGGCAGCACTCATAGCACTTAGGGACAAACTTGTCCACAAATCATTTTGTTTGATGGCCAGATTTGGAATGTGACCCACTCCCCTGTGATCTATTTTGGGGGCCTTGTTAGAACTCCTTCTTGCTTTTATCTCCCCCTCCTTCTTCTGGTGGGAACCATGGCCACCCTTTTAGGAGTCCCCCCAGATGTCTTTTTGGGCCCTCTGGTACTGACCCAAATATCCGCCTCCTCTGGAAAGTTTCCTGGGATCAGTCAGCTTGCTACTCACCAAGTGTTGGCAGAGATCTGTAAAACAAAAATTGAGCATGTGCGCCCTCGAAATCAGGTTGTACAGCCTTTCATAGTCATTAACTTTGCTGCCCCTCGCCCAGCCATTCAGTGCCTTGCTGGCTTAATCCAAGAAATCTACCCAATACTGGTTTGGAAGTTTGCAGGTATCCCTGAACCTCTGACGGTACTTCCGAGGGGTCAGCCCAAATTTGGCAACAAGGGAGGCTCATACTTTGTCTGGTCATCTACCACTAGTGTGAGTAGTGTGTTCCTCCTCAATGTAGGCATATGCTTCCACAAGCTATCCCCAGCACTCCTCTGTGATCTAGTGTACCTCAGGGCTACTTCATGTGCAGCAAACCATTTGTCGATATCAACTCCCACTCCATAGTTGGGGAACAGATTTTTAGGTATGCAGACCATCTTGTCACCTTCAGACATTGCAAGTAAGCTGCCCCCATTGCTGCTGGACTGGACTCTGAGGTTTGTTTAGCTTTAATCAACAGTTCTTTCAGGCTCCTCCCATGCTACAGAAGCAGTTTCTTTGCTGCTAAACCCCTTTCAGACATCTATTCTTGTGGTTTAAGCTTGGTCCTTTGTAGCTTGAACTCCCTTTCTGCTTTTCTGTCTGCCAGCTCCTCCAGGGACTGGTTCCATGTACGACACACTGCTCCCTGTTCTCACACTGAAATCTGTCTCTGTGCGCAGATTTTCTCCATCCTCTGGGAATTCCACAGCCTCCTCTACTGCTATATCAGGTTCCCTTGATCAGGATCATCCTCTTAGGCATCCTCATTAAGATCCTCTTCCTCAGATTCCTTAGGCTGGGATTGCATGCTCTTGACCTCCTCATAGATATGGAGGGCTATCTGTAGGGCTATCGGTAGGGCCAGCTTTCTTTCTTGCATGCAGCCCCCTCTCCAAGCAGAGGTTCTGCAGCTCAGCCCTGCAAGGTTATCCACATTGATACTCTCCACTTGCATGGTATGAGACAAAAAGTGGGAAACTTATATTTAGAAAAAGGCAAAACAGCCAAACCGAAAACTAGTGAGAATTTTAACAGCTCAAATCAGTCTCAGATTACTTATCTGAGATTATAATGTTACACAGAATTACTGTATGGCACTGCACAAACACAAGACCTAATCCTCACTGCTGAACACTAATGTGAGAAATTGGGTTACTGGTTGAGGGGAGTGAAACCCTACTCAAGCAGCAACCACGGTTCTTGTCACAAGTCACAAGCAAACCCGAAATTAACCTGTGCTTAACCCTCTGGTAGCTTGGCACCTAAGCAGTCATGCTTAACTTAGAGGCAATGTGTGAAGTATTTATGAAGCCTTTCAAACCGTAATAACATAAGAAAAATCCCACACCAATTTAGAAAAATATAGAATTAAATTTAATGAATAATTTACAACCAAAACGACAAAAATCCAATCGGTAGAACCAGAGATTTTATGTGAAAATAGCACCAAAAAGCACAAAGCACCAACTGTGGATATCTGGTCGCAATGGACCAGGACAAAGTCACAAGTTAATGCCTACTGCAATGGAGCAGATGCCGGCTACAGGTATCCAGTTAGGCCCTTAAACCCTAGTTGAGGAGCGATGCAGAGTCCTGCGTTGAGGATACGGTGTGCAGCTGCATTTCCTAGGAGCTGTGAGGCTGTTATGCTAGGTCCTGCATCCGTCGTCAAGGTCCTGTGTCGAGGAGCGATACACAATGACCAACTACCAACTACACCTTGTCAGGTGACCCAGGATACAGGCAGCAGATACCAAATGGTTCAGCAAGAAAAATCCAACTTTCTAAAAGTGGCATTTTCAGAATTGTGATTAAAAAAACACTTTACCATTAAAGAGGGATTTTACTTACAATTCTTTAGACACCAAAGTCGAACCATCCACCTGCTCCCAATTGCAAGTTATTACTTATTAAAGGTAATAAAGTCACCCCATGTTATCCTATTGGAGAGGTAGGCCTTTTAGTAGTAAAACAATTTTAGGAGTTTTTCACAATCAGAACATTTAAAACTTAAACATACATGTCTAACATTTTACATATACTGAACCCCGCCCTCTGCCCTTTTCAGGGCCTACCCTAAGGGTGACTTATATGTATTAAAACGGTAGGATTGGGCATGTCAAAAAGTTTCTCTTGCAAGATTAAAATGGCAGTTACTGCCCACACAGGCTGCAATGGCCGGCCTGAGACATGTTTGCAGCACTACTTAAGTAGGAGGCGCAATATCTGCTGAAGGCCCACTAGCACCATTTAATTTTCAGGCCCTGGGTACATATAGTACCACTTTATTAGGGACTTACAAGTAAATTAAATATGCCAAGTGGGTGTAAGCCAATTGTACCATGTTTAAAGGAGAGAGCACAAGCACTAGTTAACAGTGTTGAAGTGCACAGAGTCCTAAAGCCAGCAAAAACAACATAAAAAAAAATAGGAGGGGTGAAGGAAAAAGGTTTGGTGGAAGACCGGGGTAACAGTTTCCTGAAGCAAAGTGGAAAAATTAATGCACTGAATGCTCTGAGACGACTGGATTTTACAATTATTAAGTCGATGAGGACCATAATGTGTGTTGTTCATGTGTCAATTTGAAAAATATTAACATATATTTAAAAAAAACATAATTACACATATACATTTAGTTGAACAGAAACCAAATTCACTGCACATTTTATTTTGAATGTGAAATCTTTACCCTATCATTCATTGTCCTATGTAATTTTGACTTGAGGGCAGTAATAATTTCCACTTCATTCTTTACCTGCTAATTTTATGTCTTGGACCTCAATATAAGCGCTGTCAATACATTTGTTACATTCATCCCCTTGTTATTCACAAATATTACATCAACTTTGTTGATGTTTTTTAATGATAAAACCGAATACTGACATATAGTAAATTAAATCTTACTGGCCACATGGTGGCTAGACTAATACATCTAAGAAATACTTCTATGTCATTAGTAAGCCAATCCACTACACCACAAATAATTGATATCTCTTTCTGGGAACAACAGATAGAAGACACCCACATCACATACTCTTTAAAAAGCACTGTGTGAGATTCAGCTAGCAGCTGTACTCAAGTAACCTCTTATCCAATTGGTCTGATGCCACAACTTATATTTAACAGGATAACTCATCTTCATTTTTTATGAATGCCCTGCTTCAGCTCAGAAGTGTAAGTAAATATGTAATTACACACTTGCTGTATAATCAATAAAATGCACACCTATTAGTACCTTCAAATATTCTTTATTTGATTACAACACAGACCCAAAGGAAAAAAATCACATAAAATCTATAAAAACATCAAGTTAAAATTAACAAACAAAAATAAAACAGTTGATAAGTCATAGCTGGACTCAGGTTAACAGCACCAGCCCAAAAGCCAGAGACTGCGGAACAAATTTGAGGGTTAGGTAGCATCTGTAAATGCACTTACACAGATCTAACCTGAGAGAAAATCAGCTCTTTTATTTATTTCTTTTATCAAAGATGTTTTTATTAAAAAAAATAGCATCACAAGTTTACAATCAGTATTACAGTAAATGTTGGTTAATCGCACAAGTGTACTATCAGTAGTAATTTAAAGCCTCATTAACAAAAATGAAGGTTCATCATCAAATGTACTTTAATTTATGGATACTCTTGCTTTGAACTTGAAGAAAATTGAGCAATGTACAACACAGACAGGATTCTGATCTCATAGTATCGCAGGGTTCGAAAGAAAGAAATTCAGCTTCTAAGCAGAAGGTTAAAAAAATGCATCCGTATATGTCTTTAAAAAGTGCAAAACATTATTAAGTGCTTAGAGTTTGGGAGAAAAACCAAATCTACAGGGACTGGAAGTAGATACATGGGATCTACTTTTGGGGACTCATAGAGGAAAATGAATAAAATTCAACGCAAAATGGCTTAACAAATAATGGTTACTAGGAGTAACAAAGGTGAAATAAGGTTCAATAAGTGGACCAGTTTTAACAAAGGGAAAGCCATTAATTACTGCGAGTTTACATCAATCTAATAGCTCTCTTAAAGTGTGTCTGTGCAATACAAAGGATTGTTTGGTCCATTCCAGATCGGCTTTAACAATGGAGGCTGAAGTATCAAAGAGGTTAGGACATCCAAGTTCTTCAAATGATAATTTGATGTAGTTAAGCCATAGGAGCTTAAGCGCCCGATCCAGACTCATGCAATCATTGATTAGAGCACAATTGACATTGGCCTCAGGCTTTATCCAGATGAAGCGGCCGAACAAAAGAGGGTGTAAAAGAATGACAGTAGAAGTGCAACACTCACCTACTTGCTCATGAACAATAAAGGAAGCAGGGCTCGGTAGCAGGGATAACAGACCTCTGAAGAACCAGTTTTCTTTGATCTGTAAAGTGGAGTTTTTGGCATAACCCCAGAAATTGCAGCCATATATGGCCAAAGGACACATTGTCATAAACAGATTTTAAGGATGGCCTCAATTGGTTCATTTCCCAGGGTTCACTGACACAATATCGACAATTAAAATATCGACCTGCAAAAATATCAGCACACTGATATTAAATCCAAAAATATCAACTACATATACTTACCAATATAAAGACAAACATATCAATAACAAAATATCATAGTAAAATTGATATAACTAATATTGAATACAAAAACATCATAAACAAAAATATGGCAATAATTAAATAAACATCTAAATTAACAAAAATATTGAAACTCACAATATCGACAACAAAAATATTGCTTAAAAATGACATAAATATCTAAACATAAAATACACACATTAAAATATATATAGAAACCTACTAAAAGATACAACATTCAAATAATATCAATCAAACAAAATAAAACATATATGTTAATTTTTAAATTAACATTTATATTGATAAAATATAAATTATTAATAAATATACAAATGACATTTATATTTATTAAATATAAATTAAGTACGATTTAACAAATAACATTTACTACCATTAAAAAATTACAAAAAATATATTAAATGAAATTAACTAATTTTTAAACATATTAAAACATGTATATTTCTTAACATATATACATTTAATATGAAATACTCCTTAAAATAAATTAAAGGTTTGTTTTCTAAACACACACATAACTGACAAAATAATTAATCAGATGCTATAACAGTCAATGAAAAAAGCATAAACAACAAAATCCAATAGAAACGTTCAACTAATTAAAACAACACTATAAACAAAGGGTCTAATTATGATGTCTGATGGATGAGCGTCTGACCGACATCATAGCGGAATGGAACCGCCCGACCATAGGTTGGCGGTTCCATCTGCTGTATTTGGATGCAACCACACTATAGGTAGTCGGAAACATCCATTTCATTATTGTAGCTTGTGCCACGGGTGGAAAGGCCCACATCACAAGCTACAATTGTGAAATGGATGTTATTAAACATCCCTGCACTGTGTGGCAAGCGCCGCATGGGGCACCCTAGGTGCCCCCTAGGCCCCATTGCAGAGGGCCGGGGGGAGGAGGCCACTGCTAGGGGCCCCCAAGGGCACTTCTCGACAGCCTTTCCATGTCGAAAACGCTGACATTGAAAGGCTGTGCTACCCCAACTAATATACAAAAACTAATATACAAAAACCGGGACAATGCGAAACCTAGATGATGGATGGAACATTTAAAATATGTACCAAACCATTTTACCAACTATACACCATCCATGGGGAATACCACAAGAACCAATATCCCTTTTATATACGCATTACCACCTAATAAACAATCTACAACTTATATAGAGCTCTTTACACAAATTAAAGAGCAAACTAATAAAAAATTAATAAATACAAATGTAGAAATAGAGATCCGACAAAGCAATCCTCTCTGTAGTCGAACCATCAAAAACCCGAAAAATGGATTTAAAAAAAGGGAAATGCTCCAGGAAACCCGAAAAATAAAAGGAAATATATTTAAAAATAATAGCTTCAATGAAGCTATATGACATTTCCTTTAAAAAAAAATTATAAAACGCATCTTCGTCTGCACCATAACTCCAGAACATAAACCTGCAAAAAATAAACACACACCCTCCCGAAAAAAAAAATATACATTCCCACATTGTGATTTAATACAATAAAATAAGCCTGGGTGGAGTTCGCGTAGTCGTGCTATGCGGAACTCTGCGAAACGGTTAAAAAACACCACTGCACAACTCGGAGTTCCGCGAGCGTGTAGAGTTGGTTGTCCCGCCCATTTGGGTGATGTTTCCGGCAACGAAGACTGCGTGTTCGGGGGGAAATATCATGCAAACTGCACCACGCGGTCGCGCATGGGCGCGCCCATCTTATTTCTTCTCTGTTATGGTGCTGGGGCCTACTTTTCAACCCTGCCTTAATCTCTTCCATCCTTCTTTCACATAACTTTTTTTCTGATCTTTTTTATTTATTGTCTTTTCCTTTGTCTTCTTAAGTGTATATTTTGTGCTTTTTCTACTTTTTGTGTGTTTTTAGTGAGTTTTGTACTGTTTTTCTAAATTACTTGCTTTCTAATTTTATTTACCTCCTTTCTTCTTCTCCCTTAATTTTTTACTTTCTACATTTTCTTTTCTGCCCCTCGCCCCCCCAGCATCATGGCAGAGAGTGTGACTGTCCCCGAGCAAAGAAAAGCCGCCTCTCTTGCGGAACGTGGCGCCCAGAAGGGGTGCAGCCCTGGGCCTTGTTTTCCGAGGTGGAGGTGGCAGCTTGTTTTTTTGTGCAGCGCCACCTCCCCTCCACCCTGGCAGCAGGCCTTGGTCCAGGTACGGGCTCCGGGAGTGACAGCAGTGGTGGGTGAGGGTGTGCCAGGCAGTGTATCGCTGCTCTGGTACACCCAGAATCAGCTGACGCACCGGTGGTCCGACATCCTGGACCGAGAACAGGGCCTGCTGGACCTGTTAGGGGTTGAGGTCACAGGGCTTGGTGAGTAGCTATTTATTATTATTTATTATTGTGTGTTCTATGTTATTGCTAATATTTTTTTCCCAAATAGCAAGCAGGCTGCTGCTGACATGCAGGTAACAAGTTACGTTTAAAAATCTTATATTATGTGATCATTATTCTAGACAGGTGCTCAGCGCTACCTAATCATACTTGTTTGCAACTTAGTTAGCGCTCGCTTGGGCTGATTATGTAAGAGAAGTTAAGTTAGGTAATGCAGGATAGAAAGAGACTCCTTTCTTTTGTCCTATCACTAAAATAGTGGTAGTTAGTTAGTTACTTAGTATTAGTAATTTAGCGGCCCGCGTCCTCTCACCCTAAGTCCCTAGTAGAAACTTTATTGTAGGTCGTATAGTGAGTGACTAGCAACCAACCAATTTGGTGTATGCAATATGCATTCGCCATCTATGCATTTTAAAGACTAAATGCAGACTTAGTAAATTGGCCCTTCAAAGGGGGTTGAGATGATTGCGAATGAGAACGGAACTTAGTTCGAAAGAACTTGAAACAAATATCATTTTTTGCATTTCATTCCAAAGTCTGTGGAATAGGTGGGCTAGGTAGGTTTAGGATTCAGGAATCGGATTGGAACTGTAGAATAATACTAGTCAATCTGATTTGGAGTTTCCGACCGCCATCGCCATCCTTCCAGTAGCCATTGTAATATGGCAGATGGAGATCCCTGTTCCGAAGGTGGGGAGACCGCCACAGGCAGCCTGTCGGTGGCGGTCTCCCCGCCATCGTAATCAGGCCCATAGTTATTTAAATTTCTAGTGTCTGTATTTTTTTCATCTCAAACTCCCTCTGTCTGACTCAGTACTAGTCTGTCTGCAGCTTGCTTTCTTCTGGTTTTTCAGTCAGCTTTCCCTCTCCCCTTATATATTTGTTCGCTGCCTAGTGGTGGTACTGTAAGACTCAGAGAACCCATTGGTCCTTACTACTACTAGTACTAGTACTATTACTCTGCCGTGCAGATTCCATGCCCAAGTAAGGTATTCTACTCATGTTTGTTCGGATGAGAAGGCTTTCTTTTACTTTCTCATGCTCAATCAGTAAATGATGGTCACGTTTGACACCCCAAAGTTGTGTCTTCTTCTCATCTAGGCCTAGTATTATTATCAGCAGCAGTTGATGGTGAACTGATTACCATGCACCATGGCTGGAAGGAAGTATAAGGAGGAGTAGGACGGCACCATTACATTTTCCAACCAAGAAGACCTTATGTCCGATTGTCTGCCCAGTTGGCCACTCTTTTTCTTTTCAAAATCTCAGATTCACCAACAGCTCTAGCCACTGAGTCCAGTCCTTTACAGTTTGTCTTCTTGAGAGGCTTTTCAAAGATTGCCACCAACAAAATGCCAAACTGGATATTTTATTATTTTTGATATGACATACTGTCTGTACCCGAATTGTAGTGATGTGTGGTGTATGCATTTTCAATCTTGCTAGTGAAAAAAATAAATAGGGGGAGGCAAATGGCATCTAAAAAATGTGTAATGTTTTTTCTAGCCATACTGACCACCAGTGCCGGGGCTAGTGGGGACGGCGACGCCAGCCCGCAGGGAGCAGATACAGGCGGTGAGCCAACAGCAGTGGTGGGCGGTGGTAAGTCATATTGCTTGCTTATTGACAATTCAATTTATACACTCGCTGCAAGGGTGTACACTGTACAGTTGAGACTAAGGGGCCGATTCCGATCTCGGCCGGTAGGGCTCCGAATCGGATTCGGTTTTGCCGGATCCGATTCGGAGCCCTGTTCCCGACCGATTCGTACGCGGGTCCGGCCGAGCGAGTACGATGCAAGCGCCCGCGAAATCGCCCGACCGACTCGTACGGCGGCTTCAACACGCTCCGACCGACTCGCACGGACACAACTCGTACCGCGCGATGGAGACGTTCCCGGCCGGGCAAGTACGATGCGCGGCGCGAGCAGTCCGACCGACTCGCGTCGTCCGGCTCGAAAGAGCAGTCGGAGCCGGACTTTGGGGGTCCGCGTCGGACCCCCTGTATTCGTAGCCGCGCGAGTCGCACACAGGGGGGACCCATGGGTCCCCCCTACCTGTGCATGTACGGTGCGATGCGCTTCGAGGCGTACCCGCTGTAGGGGGCGCCCTTGTTCGCCTCGCACCCATTGAGTCAATGGGAGCCCGCGTACGCGTTGTACGACCGGCTCCCATTGACTTCAATGGGAGTCCGACCGAATCGAGTCCGGGTGCATGCATGCGCATCGTACTCGTTCGGTCGGACTGCCAGAGTCCGATTCGGTCGGAAATCTCTCCGGGTCCGGCTCGGTCGGAGAGGTTTCCGGCCCGAATCGGAATCGGCCCCATAGTTGTGAACAGTTGAAGACACCCCTTACTTAGCATTAGCATATACAGCGGGAGTTGAGTAACTAGTCTCTTCTATCTTCAACTCAGCAGAGAAAGTTTCATGAAAAAGAGTCAGGCCTTGATGGATTGATGGAAAAAGGAAAGAAGGATGAAAGGAGGAAGGATGGATGAAATGTAATATGACTGGCAGAGAAGGATGTGTGGGTGAAGGCCCGGGACTCATATATAGGTGGCTGATAGGATGCATGGGTGGTGATGGGTGAAAGGTGAAAGAAAGGATGCCTGCCTGGGTGGGTGGAAGTGTATGGGTGAAAGGAATCCTCCAGGGGGTTTAGTGGGTCAAAGACAAGCAAGGACACATGGGTGGTTAAATGACAAATGTATGGTGGTGAAAGGTTTGTTGAGAATGATAGCCATGTTTGGGAGGGATGGATGGTATTCAATCATAGGTGAAAACTGGATGAAGAAAATGTAAAAGAAACTTAAACAGTGCCTGAGTAGCAAAGCCAAGGGTGAAGAATAAAAATAATACTAGAACAATGCAATGATAAATGGAAAAATCCCTGCGAAGTAGAATAAACAAGGAATGTTTTTTTATCAAGGTTTTTGATTCATAGGTTTGAGGTTGTATGTCAGACTACTCCCTTGACTCACAGTAGATTTCAAGAACAACATATATATTATGTACCCACCCATCATCAATCACCTCCCTCCGAGGCCCACTCCCTACACATGGCATTTCGACAGTGCCAGCCATGGGTGGCCTATCTGCTGCATGGTTACACTAGTAGTACCTCACGTGATGTTGTGACGTATATCATCATTCATATTAGTAACTATTCATGTATTCATCTGCCTTGTAGTCAGGGTGAAAGTGAAATTGAGCATTTGCCATTTAACTGAGCATGACCATATCAGAAAAAGAGATAATTGTGTAGTACAGCTGCCCCACCTGCAGAAAGTAGCAAAGTAACTCGAGTCTGCGACACGAGTATGTCTGTCTAGGGTGCAAGCTGAGCTGGCATGCCTGCAAGATAAATTTAGCTAAACAAGAGAGAGAAGAAGAATACTTACCTACTCCATAGTGCCTAATGCCTGAAATTCTAATCACATCCAAATCTTAGGAGCCGAGGAATCAAGAATACCACACATTTTATGTACTGCTAGTGCTACTGTGCCACTATATAATTTGATGTGTATTATTTTATGTGTTACTTTTTTGCTAAGAGTATTGGTTACAATTGTCTTTTTTCTTTCTTGATATAGCTACTCCTTCCCAATCCAACAGGCAGGAGATAGCAGCCAAGACCCGGCAACGCAAGCTGGAGGCCATCAGGGCAGAAAATCAGCAGCTGGTGGCATTGGAGGAGGAGGAGGCGGCAGCAGCAGCTGCAGCCTCCAATGACCCGGGCCCCATCCTCCCCCAGTGCCTCCGCTGGTACAGCGCCATGGTCCGACAGCCACCCACTGCCATTCTTCAACCACTGCTGCTTCCCCCTGTACACTTCAAACCTTTCAATGCCGCATGCTCCCCAGGATGGCACGCCTGGAGGCCAGGATAGAGGTTTTGACCAGCTGGAGAGGAAGATCTGAGCCCTAGCCCGCTGCTAGATAGACCTCTCTTGCCCCTTTTTCAATCTTTTGTTTGGTGGGTGGGACTTGTTGGGGATAGGGTGGTGTCTTGCTTCATACTTCCAGAATACCACTCTCCCACACGGTGGCTCAAACACGACAAAGCGATAGACACAACACCACAACCCCTGGAGAGGGATTTCACTTAATATAATGAAACACATCAAAGACTCTCTTTTCAGAATAAGGCTTCGGGTTTTATTTATGCAATGCTCTCTAACGGAAAGGCTATCCCAGATGTCAAATGAACAACATTCAAATGTGTATATATATATATATATATAATTATATATATATATATATATATATATATATTCACTGAAAAAACCATAGGTTTCAGGGACGTTATAGTTACAAATTAGCATTTAAAAAACCTTTGAAATTCACTGAAAAAACCATAGGTTTTAGGGACAGTTATAGTTATTTGGACATTGCACTCGTACAAAACCCGTGAAATTCCCCCGTTATAGTTAGTCCAGCTAACTATAACTCGCGCCCCTCAATGCACTGCTGATGACGTCACATATTACATCACTCATGACATGGTCAGTGACATCACTGATGACATCACTGATGACATCTCAAATGACATCACTGATGACATCACTGATGACATCATCCAGTGACTTTGTGTTTCTGTAAAGTTTAAATATTTTTAATATATATAGGAAAAGACGTATTGAAGAATGAGTGGGTGTGTAAGTGTCTGTATGGATGATTTAGTAGGTGCGTGACTGACTCTATAAGTGAGTGATTTAACGTATCTTACTGAATGCATGGGTTAGTGACTAAACTGGGTGAATGTCTGTATCCGTCTGTCTGTTGCTGTGTAAGTGGCTGCATGTGTCTGTGAATAGCTACATGAGTGTCTATATGAGTTATTGAATGCTTGTGTGAGTATCTGTATGGGTGCCTGAGTGTTTGTGTGGGAGGGGTGTGTGCGACTCTGTGCATAGATGTGTGAGTGGGTGATTCACTGGGTGGATGGTTTAAAGAGTGCATCTGTGATAGACTGTATGGGTGGGAAAGTGTGTGTAAGAGTGTGTTAGTGAGTGAATGTATGTCCCAGTGGTACATGTGTGAGTAACTACATATGTGAAAGGCAGTATATATGTGTGTTGGAGTATATAAATAGCTATAAGCAAGAGTGTGTGATTGTGATAGTGGCTGTATGGATGAGTGTGTGCTTGTATCAGTGATTGTATAAGAGCGTAAGAATGTGCTAGTATTTGTATGAGTAAGTGAGCTGGTGTGTGTATAACTGTATAGGTGAGTAAATGGTAGTGTGTTTAATTATTTGCATGACTGACTAGGTGTGTGAGTACCTCTATGGATGAGTGGCGGTGTTTGAGTGTCTATATAGGAGTATGAGTGCATATGATAGTCCTGTACTGAGTGACCGTAAGTATGAGTGACTGTACGGGTGAGTGAGTGGATGTGTGCGTAGACCTAAGAATCAGTGAGTGGGTATGTAGTTATTGGTGTTGGAGTGTCTATGGTTTTGCGAATGGCAGTCTGTAATTTAGAGTGGGTGTATCAAAGGTTATATTAGGGTGTGAGAAGATGCATGAAATTATCACGTGGATGATGTCATCAGTGATGTCATTTGAGATGTCATCAGTGATGTCATCAGTGATGTCACTGACCATGTCATGAGTGATGTAATATGTGACGTCATCAGCAGTGCATTGCGGGGCGCGAGTTATAGTTAGCTGGACTAACTATAACGGGGAATTTCACGGGTTTTGTACGAGTGCAATGTCCAAATAACTATAACTGTCCCTAAAACCTATGGTTTTTTCAGTGAATTTCAAAGGTTTTTTAAATGCTAATTTGTAACTATAACGTCCCTGAAACCTATGGTTTTTTCAGTGAATTTCAAAGGTTTTTTAAATGCTAATTTGTAACTATAACATGTCTGAAACCTACGGTTTTTTCAGTGAATTTCAAAGGTTTTGTAAATGACAATTTTTAAATGTATTAATTGTTATATACATTTTTTTCATACTGATTTCCAAATTGTTTAGAAACAATTTTTTTTTACATATTTTATTTTTTAAATTACATTGTAATTACATTATACATTACATTACAAAAAATACTTTCTCAGAATGAATTACTTTAGTTTAAATACTTTGCACATAGGCAATAGACTTTTAAGTACAGTAGTTACAGTTGTTGCAATGGGCAACACATTTTCAAACACAATGCAACATTCAGCTCAATGTGAATTTCTAGTTAAATGCAATTAGTTACTTTATGGATTACTTTTCTAACCACAGGACTGGATCCTAGATTCAGTCCTGGGACATCTCCTGTAAACAGTTGAGTAAAAGCGTTTTGGTTACAGTAGTGATTTTTAAGGAATATTATTGTATTTTAAAAGTTGACACTTAGAAACTTTTTCTCATAGAATCACCAATGTTATCCTAAGGAAGGAAATTCACTTAGCAGGTAAAAACTGTTATCGTTACTTTTTCTTACTCAGTGTTGGATCCTGGATCCAGCACTGGTGCATCTCCTGTAAACAGTTGAAAGAATGCGTTTAAGTCATACAGGCGATTTTTAAGGAATATTTGTAGTTTGTGAAAATCGACACTTTGAAAGTTTTCTGCTGAAAACCAGACAATGGATTCCTATGGAAGAAAATATAAGTTACTGGTAAGTACGGTTAAAATTACTTTTCAGGGTCAGTGCTGGGCTAAAAGATGCAGCACTGGGTTCTCTCCTGATAACAGGTGAGTAAATTGGAATTCGTACTTTGGTTGATTTTAGAGGAATATTTTAAAGTTCCAAAACTCCACACTTTGAAGAATTTCCAAGTGAAACCAGTCAATGTTAGCCTATGAAGGAAATTCAAGTTACCGGTAAGTACGGTTAAAATTACTTTTCAGGACCAGTACTGGGCTGAAAGATGCAGCACTGAGGTCTCTCCTGATAACAGGTGAGTAAATCGGAATTCGTATTTCGGCTGATTTTAGAGGAATATTTTAAAGTTCCAAAACTCCACACTTAGAAGAATTTCCAAGTGAAACCAGTCAATGTTAGCCTATGAAGGAAATTCAAGTTACCGGTAAGTACGGTTAAAATTACTTTTGAGGATCAGTACTGGGCTGAAAGATGCAGCACTGAGGTCTCTCCTGATAACAGGTGAGTAAATCGGAATTCGTATTTCGGCTGATTTTAGAGGAATATTTTAAAGTTCCAAAACTCCACACTTAGAAGAATTTCCAAGTGAAACCAGTCAATGTTAGCCTATGAAGGAAATTCAAGTTACCGGTAAGTACGGTTAAAATTATTTTTCAGGACCAGTACTGGGCTGAAAGATGCAGCACTGAGGTCTCTCCTGATAACAGGTGAGTAAATCAGAATTCGGATTTCGGCTGATTTTAGAGGAATATTTGTATGTTTCAAAAATCAACACTTAGAAGAATTTCCAAGTGAAACCAGTCAATGTTAGCCTATGAAGGAAATTCAAGTTACTGGTAAGTACGGTTAAAATTACTTTTGAGGATCAGTACTGGGCTGAAAGATGCAGCACTGAGGTC
Organism: Calotriton arnoldi; assembly: GCA_963921515.1. Classification (NCBI taxonomy): domain Eukaryota; kingdom Metazoa; phylum Chordata; class Amphibia; order Caudata; family Salamandridae; genus Calotriton; species Calotriton arnoldi. Next base: position 253,394 of record CAWUFW010011807.1, read on the forward strand.
TCTCCTGATAACAGGTGAGTAAATCGGAATTCGTATTTCGGCTGATTTTAGAGGATTATTTTAAAGTTCCAAAACTCCACACTTTGAAGAATTTCCAAGTGAAACCAGTCAATGTTAGCCTATGAAGGAAATTCAAGTTACCGGTAAGTACGGTTAAAATTACTTTTCAGGACCAGTACTGGGCTGAAAGATGCAGCACTGAGGTCTCTCCTGATAACAGGTGAGTAAATCGGAATTCGTATTTCGGCTGATTTTAGAGGAATATTTTAAAGTTCCAAAACTCCACACACAGAAGAATTTCCAAGTGAAACCAGTCAATGTTAGCCTATGAAGGAAATTCAAGTTACCGGTAAGTACGGTTAAAATTACTTTTGAGGATCAGTACTGGGCTGAAAGATGCAGCACTGAGGTCTCTCCTGATAACAGGTGAGTAAATCGGAATTCGTATTTCGGCTGATTTTAGAGGAATATTTTAAAGTTCCAAAACTCCACACTTAGAAGAATTTCCAAGTGAAACCAGTCAATGTTAGCCTATGAAGGAAATTCAAGTTACCGGTAAGTACGGTTAAAATTATTTTTCAGGACCAGTACTGGGCTGAAAGATGCAGCACTGAGGTCTCTCCTGATAACAGGTGAGTAAATCAGAATTCGGATTTCGGCTGATTTTAGAGGAATATTTGTATGTTTCAAAAATCAACACTTAGAAGAATTTCCAAGTGAAACCAGTCAATGTTAGCCTATGAAGGAAATTCAAGTTACTGGTAAGTACGGTTAAAATTACTTTTGAGGATCAGTACTGGGCTGAAAGATGCAGCACTGAGGTCTCTCCTGATAACAGGTGAGTAAATCGGAATTCGTATTTCGGCTGATTTTAGAGGATTATTTTAAAGTTCCAAAACTCCACACTTTGAAGAATTTCCAAGTGAAACCAGTCAATGTTAGCCTATGAAGGAAATTCAAGTTACCGGTAAGTACGGTTAAAATTACTTTTCAGGACCAGTACTGGGCTGAAAGATGCAGCACTGAGGTCTCTCCTGATAACAGGTGAGTAAATCGGAATTCGTATTTCGGCTGATTTTAGAGGAATATTTTAAAGTTCCAAAACTCCACACACAGAAGAATTTCCAAGTGAAACCAGTCAATGTTAGCCTATGGAAGGAAATTCAAGTTACTGGTAAGTACGGTTAAAATTACTTTGAGGATCAGTACTGGGCTGAAAGATGCAGCACTGAGGTCTCTCCTGATAACAGGTGAGTAAATCAGAATTCGGATTTCGGCTGATTTTAGAGGAATATTTTAAAGTTCCAAAACTCCACACTTAGAAGAATTTCCAAGTGAAACCAGTCAATGTTAGCCTATGAAGGAAATTCAAGTTACCGGTAAGTACGGTTAAAATTACTTTTCAGGACCAGTACTGGGCTGAAAGATGCAGCACTGAGGTCTCTCCTGATAACAGGTGAGTAAATCAGAATTCGGATTTCGGCTGATTTTAGAGGAATATTTGTATGTTTCAAAAATCAACACTTAGAAACTTTTTCAGCAAAAAGCAGGCAATGATATCCTATGGAAGGAAATTCAAGTTACTGGTAAGTACGGTTAAAATTACTTTTGAGGAGCAGCACTGAGGTCTCTCCTGATAACAGGTGAGTAAATCGGAATTCGTATTTCGGCTGATTTTAGAGGAATATTTTAAAGTTCCAAAACTCCACACTTAGAAGAATTTCCAAGTGAAACCAGTCAATGTTAGCCTATGAAGGAAATTCAAGTTACCGGTAAGTACGGTTAAAATTACTTTTGAGGATCAGTACTGGGCTGAAAGATGCAGCACTGAGGTCTCTCCTGATAACAGGTGAGTAAATCGGAATTCGTATTTCGGCTGATTTTAGAGGAATATTTTAAAGTTCCAAAACTCCACACTTAGAAGAATTTCCAAGTGAAACCAGTCAATGTTAGCCTATGAAGGAAATTCAAGTTACCGGTAAGTACGGTTAAAATTACTTTTGAGGATCAGTACTGGGCTGAAAGATGCAGCACTGAGGTCTCTCCTGATAACAGGTGAGTAAATCGGAATTCGGATTTCGGCTGATTTTAGAGGAATATTTGCACAATGGTGAAGGGAGGGGGCGGGGCCTGAGGTGACATCTGTGCAAACGCGCCCCGTGGTGCGTTTTAAGTTGGGGGATTAAGTCCCCTTGAATCATGAGGGTCCCTACGGGCCAACTAGCCCACCAGGAACCTCCAGTATGCGCCAGGGGCTGCGTTGCAGAGACATGTACAGAGGCCACACCCCTTTTTACACCTCTCTGCAACGCAGCTCTGTGGCGCTTTCTGGACGTACCTGTTGGGCTAGTTGGCCCCAGGACCCTCAGGATTGAAGAGGATTTAATTCCCCATCTTAAAACGTGCCACGGGGCCTGTTTGCACACATGTCACCTGAAGCCCCGCCCCCTCCCTTCACCACTGTGCAAACGCGCCCCGTGGCGCATTTTAAGTCGGGGGATTAACTCCCCTTGAATCCTGAGAGTCCCTGGGGTGCAACTAGCCCACCATATACCTCCAAAAAGCGCCATAGAGCTGCGTTGCAGAGAGGTGTAAAAGGGGCGTGGCCTCTGTACACCTCTCTGCAAGGCAGCTCCCTGGCGCATACTGGAGGTTCCTGGTGGGCTAGTTGGCCCCAGGGACCCCAGTATTCAAGGGGATTCGTTCCCCTCTGCAAACGCGCCAGGGGCGCGTTTGCAGAGTGGTGAAGGAAGGGGCGGGGCCTGCGGGCCCGATCGTTTTTTTGTTTTTTTTCCCCTGAAGGGGGCTGTGTGGCCCCCCTTCCTTTTTCCTATTTTTAGGCCCTGGGGACCCCATCCCCCAGGGCCTTTCCCCTTCTCTAAAAATTAAAATAAAAATAAAAAAACGGGAAGGGGGCCGCGTGGCCCCCTTCCCTGGGCCTGTATTGGCCCCGGGGACCCCATCCCCCGGGGCATGGCCTCTTTTTTTTTATTTGGAGGGGGCTGCGTGGCCCCCTCCTCAGGCCATTTAAGGCCCCGGGGACCCCATCTCCCGGGGCCGGCCTTGCACTTTTTTTAAAAAAAAATTTCCTTTGGGAGGGGGGCTGCGTGGCCCCCCTCCCGGGCCACTTATGGCCCCGGGGACCCCATTCCCCGGGGCCTGGCCTCTCGTTGGGGACTGTGGGGGGTCCCCAAGCCCCCACAGTCCCGCCGGCTCCCCGTGTCCTACGGGAGCCGGCATTGCTTACACATGGGGAGCAGCTAACATGCTGCTCCCCATGTGGAAAGCTGTCGGCTTTGGATATTGGAAGAGAGAGCAGGTTTCCCTGCTCTCTCTTCCAATATCCAAAGCAAGTTTGCAATGACAGGACGGGAGCCGCGAGGCTCCCGTCCTGTCATTGCAAACAGCAGTGTCCCGGGGGTAGGCACCCCAGGACACTGCAGGAGCCGGCCCTGGGGGTGGTGGTCCCCAGGGCCATCAAGGGCTCCAGGAGGGGGCCGCGCGGCCCCCTCCCATTCAGTGCACAGCCCCGGGAGGTGGTGGTCCCCGGGCTCTGGGGGTCCAAAACGGACCCCCATTGTAATTTTTCTTAGTGCCCCGGGGAGGTGGTGGTCCCCGGGCGTGTGGGGGCTGGAGCCCCCCACACAGGTTTTTAATTGAAAAAAAGAAGCCCCGGGAGATGGTGGTCCCCGGGGCTGCGGGAGGGCTCAGAGCCCTCCCGCACCATTCTACATAAAGCCCCAGGGGGTGGTGGTCACCGGGGCTTGGGGGCCCTTAGAGGCCCGCAACACATAAAATTAACCCCCCCCAGCATGCCCCCGGGACTTGGCCCACCCGGGGGCCAATTAACTATCGAAGCGCGGGAGACCGCGCTTTGATTTTTTTTTCGGCAGGGTTCGCGCTCCCTGAGCGCATCCTGCCGATTTTAAAAAAATAAAAAAATTTTTTTTGCCCAGGGGGTCCTTGTGGGACCCCTGAGCAGACCTAGGGGGTCAGGGTGTTTCTACCCTGCCCCCTTTGTGCGCTTTGCGCACTTGTTTCTGTCCCTCGGTTCTACCGAGGGACAAAATGGCTGCCAACACTTCCTGATTTGGAGTGTTGACAGCCAATTAACATAAAGCTCGTGCTCGGGAGGATCCGCGGCCCTAGATATATCTATCTTTTTTACTTTTCATTTTCTCAGCAACTACTGAACGGATTTACACCATTTAACAAAAGGGTTCTTTCTGAACCAAGAATTACCTCTTTGCCAAATTTGGTGTAATTCCGTTCAGCAGTTCGGGCTGTAGCCGTGTCTAAAGTTTCCTATGGAAAATTGCATGGGGAAAACGCGTTTTGGGACCCCCCTTTTTCTCGGCCCCCGCTTGACGAATCCCCCGAGACTTTCAGGGTAGGAGCGGACCGGAGCGGGCCACAAAGTTTGAAAATTTTGCGAAGATACGTCAACCGGCAAGAGAGTTATTTCAAATAGAATGTCGCGGATTTCCTATGGATAATAGTTTGTAACTATAACTATCTACTGGCGACCGCCAGTAGATAATATATATATATATATATATATATATATATATATATATATATATACACAAGCAATAATAACACACTTTGCAAATGCAACAGTTAAATGCATGGATAATAATAATAATAATGAGCCAGCAGCAAATAATACTGGACGTCCTGCAAGAAATCAGAACGATATATACATTAAATACATCAGATGATTATAGCCAATGGAAACTGAAGGTGCACACTGACAGTCAATCATTACAATGACTGTTATAGCCACTGGAAAATGTATATGCACGCAAACAGCCACACATCACAATGGCAACAATCAGAAACAAATCACCTCACTGGTTGCAAACACTGCATCTTAGCTCACTCCAGACTGGGGGATTCACAGCCGGGGTTAAGAGCCTCAGCAAACCGGGTTCTGATGTACCGAAGTAGACGCATCCGTCCCCATTCGGATTCCAAAATAATCCCGGTCTCTAAGTCAACAAACCTTAGCTTTATAGTCTCAAAACTCACTAGAAGGTTCTGAGAGACCGTTCCTCTGCGCCAGGAAACTTACTGGAATTGGCCACTTTCCATGCAAGCATTCCAAAGGCAAAAGGAGTTCCCACGTTCCTTCTACATTCTCACATGTTCCAGCCTTTGTCTTAACGAAGTTTACAAAAGTCTCTGGCGGTACATTCAACAATCTCCTCTCCAAAAACAAAGCAACCTTGAACGTGAATAACCCAAACAACTTGAGCACTCTGGGGGCCTGCCTGTGCGTGCAAAAAGCTCAAGCAAGACAGAGTCAGAATTCAAGATGACATGAGGGCATGCCAAAGCAAATAGTAAGAACTTCATAATACTTCCCAATGACAACACAATGCACATTTGTGCACCACTGCCTATAGCATCACATACTTCATCTCTCAATGTACAACACAATGCACATTTGAAAACCACTGCTCTTAACACTGCACTTCGAGACCAAAAAGTACACTCCACACCTCTCTCTCTCTCATGCTTTCAAATGTACATCCCACACATTCTGTTCTTGGCAAGCTGTTCTACTCTGTGACAGCTCCAACTTTAAAACTGCGAGAGATACAAAAGAAATCTTCAAGGGAAGAAAGACATATGCAGGACGTACATTCAGGCTAGGGTAAAGTAAAACACCATAGTCAATTAAAATCATGGTAGTCAAAGGTCATCATATGGTTTCAAACCATAGGAGTGCCTCTAGCACTACAGGTGGGAATGTGGGAGTTGGGTAAAACGTGGGTGTATAGTATTTTCATGGACATTTGATTTATATGGACAATTTTAATTTGGGACTTGCTTTACTGGACATTGGTTGGGGTTAGGGAGAGGGGTGGGTCAGGTGTTGTGGGTTTCTTTCCGTCTAGTTTATATTTGTTAGGGGAATACATTTATAGTTTTACATATGATGTAAATCTTTTTTGGGGGGTTAATCTTTTACTTCGCACTGTTTCCTTTGCTGCAGGGCCACAGCTAGTTTTTTAAATCTGCCGATAGTGTAACACACCAACAGATAGATGCCGTACCCTCACTTGTCCTACTACTGTCAGTCTCTCCTTCTAGGCTTAGCAGTCTGCAACTATATAAACCCCTATGGACTCACAAGAAGTGTGGGTTTGTGAATCAATTTCCATAGCATATAGATTATTGCATCTTGAATAAGTCCCCCACAGTTCTTCTCTTGCCTGTGATTAGGCAAAGTGATGGCTGCATGGTGATGGTTTCCCAAGGTGCCATGATGGTGGCAGTAGTAGACAGTAGCAGCATGCTAGTGGACTAGTCAAATACTAGCACCAGATTCTGCAGCGAGGATCCACTCCCTCCGAGCTGTACTCAAACTGTAGGATGAGGAATATTCATCGCAGGGAACTAATGAAATTGACAAAATGAGTTAATGCCGTTTTATATCCAAGCTTTGCAAAAAAAATGAGACAGTCACCTGAGGAAGACTAGAGTATGACTAGTAGTAGTACACATGAAGAAGACTGCCAAACGAGAAAACATGATAAGCAATGCTAAAGTAAAATAAAAAATAATCAGAATGGTGGGCTAGTACAAAATACAAACTGAAGTCGACTTGAGCTATGAAGTGGAGTGGACAAGTCTAACCTTTAGTGCTGGAAGGATGATGATGCTGGAATTTATGATGGATTATGTTTCTCAGAAAACAAATTGAATATCAAATACTGTGCATGGGTGGGCAATCTAATATATATATAATATTGCCAGTGTGGGCTATACTTAGAGCAGAAGAAGACCCTCGCCCTGCCTTGAGTTGGTGTTGCTTGCTTTCACCACATCCACCCCACCAAGTGTGTGTTCAATTAATGGTGCAAATTTAATTTAGCCACACCTCAATAAATCACACAGCTCGGGGGAAGAGGGTTAGGGGTTCTATGAATGGAAGGGAAGGGGGATTTGAGTAGAAAGGTTTGACAAAGACAAACGCTACTACACAAGGACAACACATTCATCTTGGTGGCCGACCATCATAAATCTGTTATGGGAGGGAAAGGAAATGAATGCATGATGATGAGTACTAGACTAGTTCAGGTAAATCAAATTGTCTGTCTGCCCCCAGTGAGGCCCTAGTTCCATTATGATCTGTTGTACAGGGCTTTGAAAGATAGCAAATAAAATTAAAATATCTGTAGGAGTCAAGTGAACAAACATAAACAACACACACAATTGTAATAATTGAAGAGAAAAAATGATACTGTATTGCCAAATTGGGAGTTGCATCTCTGCATTCCTCTTGGACTGTCCATTAATCTTGGGTGCCTTTTGGATGTGGTTCGGAAAGGTAAGTGTGAGTTGTTTTTTCAGTATTGCGCAGGGTAAAAGGCCTGTAGATAGAAAAACAAAAATGATATTGAAGAATCAAGGAGAAAAACTAAGTTAAACTGCATAAAGGAGTGCAACAAGAAGACTTTCAGAGGCAGCATGGCTAAATGTCTGTTTCGGTAGTTACCTCCACTTAGCTTCGAATTTGAGCCAGACAGCACTGAGCACTGAGCACAGACACACTTCAACATTGCATTTTCCCAATTAAGTAAAAAATCAATGCACCGCTATCAGTCAGTCACAGCACACTCACCACCACCACTACACAGACATGTGTAGGACTGGTGTTGTTTTTTACCTTTAGGACACTTCAAAGTCATCGTCAATCATGCAAATCGGTTGGTTTCAGAAAATTTGAAAACTTTCATCTTCTTCTGGTGGCAGTTCTCAAAGTAGTCATGCTCACGCCCACGCCCTGAGTCATTCCATAATCTCTGATCCTCCTGAGTCTGACTCCAACTCAGAGTATGGTGTCCAACTCTGAGTCCGTACCAACAGTGTCCCAAGTGAGTCCTGACTTGTCCTGACTCAAAATGCAATGGATCAGCCTGTAGTGGTTCAATTTTGTTATTGAAAAACAAGAAGGGAAAGATTGACTTGACTGGATCACTTTTTGTGTAGAGTAGACTAGAGTATACTAGATTTGTGTTTGCAAGCTTTGCAAAGCATTGACTAAGTGACTGGTCGGGTCTGAGTCTTTGAGAAGTGTAAAGTAAGCATAAAACAATAAAATAAAGCAGTATGGACAGTGTGGAGGGGACCCAGTGAAGGAATCTCGCTATCCGATCTCTCAAAGGGGAAGGAAAAAAATACCCTTCAGGGAAAATTAATGATCAGCCGTTGGTAGGCCACCAACATTGTGAATCTTAATCATCATCACTAACACACTAAGCATAATAAACAAACACCCAGTCTCACACTGCCTGCCACCATATGAATCATCTCTTCTTCTCAAGTCTCAACTCAAGTTGACACATTATTATGAGATATCATTCACAACAAGTCCACATCACAACAAACACTCAGCATTCAATGAATGCCATCATCATTTACCTGTTCTTACGGTGTGCTCACCTTGACCGATTGGTGGCACATTGCAGACCATCCACTTCTACGCTGTAAATTGAATTATATAATAATGTCACTTGTGGGGCAGTCCCTCTAGGCTAGGAGGATAGGATAGATAGATAGTCAGGGACCAGGGTTAGAGGCAGAGGCAGGCAAACATTTGTTTGTATTCTCCATCAAATGTCTGGCTTGAGGGAAATGGCTTTAGGGCGAGTCGGGACTTCTTCACTGCACACAGTTGCAACTCCAATCCGGCAATAAAATGTGTCTAAGAGTATGATGGTGGGGATGGATTGGTCAACCAGACACACACAAATATAATAAAGTAAATAATGTTCCTTGGCTATATCTTTTTTTTTTTTTGGGTGTCAGAGAAAGAAAGAAAATAGAAAAGCCTAGTAGTCAGGGAGCTCATCCTCAAACTATGGTGGTTCGCCCAGAAGTCGGTCATCTAACACACTACTTCCATGACCTGAGTCTCCCTCATCTTCCTCCTGTGGTACTTCAGGTATGGTGTAATCTGGTGGTAATAAGTGCTGATTCATTTTGATCATGGTTAATCTCTCCACGTTTTGGGGCGAGAGACTGGTCCTTCTCACTGTCAGAACGGCACCAGTAGCACTGAAAACACGCTCAGCAGAGACACTGGCTATGGGGAAAGCAGGTTTTGATCAAAGTAGACCTCTGTTGGGCCATCCAGATAGACCTGGACCACCGCTCAATGGTCATGGGTGCTCCGACTTGCTCGGCCTCTTTTGCCTTTGCATCAGCACTGGACTTAAGTCCTGCCTGTAGAAACCATTCCTTTGCTGATTTTGGGGCTGATGCTGCTGTTCTTGTTGCTGATGTTGTTCTTGCTGTTGGTGGTTTTAGCTGCTGTGAGCCAACCGCACTGCCCTCAGGCTCTGAACTTGAAGGCTGCCCTGCAGTAATTGTTGTGCCCTGAAGGAGCGGGCCTCTAATTTCCAGCCATTCTTTTTCTAGCTATCCAAGTTTTCTAGTTGGCAAAATCCCCGTCTGAAAAAGGAATGAAAGTGGCCAGTAATGGTTTCTACCGTGGATCAAGAATTGTGGCAGAAATGTAATGGTTGGATGACACAATGTCTCTCTGCACCCTTGTATATTGCAGATAAGCAAAGGATTAAGCTTTCCACCAACTCATATGCTTCTTCTTTTTTCCTCCACACCTGCGTACATTGCAGACACCTCCTTTAGCTGTTTCTGTAGCATGTGCAACAATAGAATGGCTTGGCCCATGGTACTGTCCTCCTTGCTGACTTCACATGTGAACACCTCGAAAGGAAGCAGTATATCTGTCAGGCATTTAACTGGGCCTCATTGCTCCATCTCAATGATCATGCCTTTCACAGTTGCCTCCCCTCTTTCCATGACATATTCATTGATTGGTCTGTACTGCTCAAACAGACGTTCAAGCATGTAATAAGATGAGTTCCAAAGTGTTGGCACCTCCTGTATGAGTGCTTTAACTGGCATTCTATCATCACGTTGAATGATCCTCAGCTGCTTCCGGGCTTTAAAAGAATGGCTGAAATGTGTGCAGATTCTTCTGCAGGTGGACAGTAAGTTGCTGACTCTGTCTTGTTTTTTGAGAAAGTCTTGAACAATGATGTTAATGCAGTGCGCCAAACAAAGGACCCTGAAATAGCCACCATCGGCCATGGCCTTAACTATATTATTGCCATTGTCCGTGACAACAAACCCAATGCTAAGCCCTCTTGGTCGCAGACATTCAAAGACCCTAGTGTTAAAGTCTTCTAAAATGTTTGCAGCAGTATGGGATTATTCCATGGCGAACATGGCTATTGTCGCATGCTTCCGAGCGCCAATAAAAAACTCAACAGTGTCAACACCTGTTGGTATCTTTTCTCTAACCCCCACAAAAGAGATCCAGTGTGCAGTGATGCACATGTAATCAGTGGCTTAGCAACTGGTCCACATGTCTGTCTTCAGAAGGATAGTGTGAACAGCACTCTGCTGCAAAGCTTGTCCAAGCAATTCCAGCACGTCATGATGTAGTGCTGGAACAGCAACTCTGGCGAAATAGGATTGGGTGGGAACCTTCCATTTCGGGCAGATGGCTGCCACAAATTCAGGAAAACCTACCCCTTCCACAAAAGAAAAACGGGAGGAGGTACAGCGCTAACATTTTAGCCAGCTTCGCGTTGTACAAATGTAGCTTTGGGTGGTTGCGTTCATACTGACCCCCCAGCCTAAACATGCCGAGAATGGTAGCCTGGATTTTTTTCTTTTCTTGGGCCACTGATGCAGGTGACTTCTTGAGAGCAGACAATGGTAGGCTCAATGTACGTATCGGTGCAGCAGTCACTGTACTCTCTTGCCTTGGACCCCTTGGTGTCTCGACCTGACTCTTGGGCAATTGCAATGTTGCTGATGACGATGTGGGCAATCCGACTGCACTGCTGGGGACAGGGCTGCTTTCTGTACCGGAAAACATTTCTTCCTCTTCTTCACCTTCCACCATGATCGGATTTAATTCCCTCCACTAACAACACTTGCAGTTTTTGGGCCGCTAAGGTGTGCCTCCCACATGGATCAAGTGGTGTTTTCTCAGATGGGTTGCTTGGCCTCCGGTACCATAGTTTGTACCAAGCTTACCCCGACTAACACTTGCTCCACAAATGGAGCATATAGCAATGTTCCCCTCCTTCCTGCTAACTGAAAAGAAGCTCCAAACTGGGGAGGTCAACTTTCTAATGCTACTGGTGCCACTTGCAATGTCAGATGAACTGGTAGGTGGGCATGACGTTTGACTCTGCAGTACCTACTTCTACTGAGGTGGTTGTGGTGGATGTAGGTCACTGCCTGGACTTTGTAAACATGGCAGCTGGAGGTGGTGTTGGTGGTATCTGTGTTAGTGGTATCTGTGGTGCCACATCCCTCATAGCAATTTGGGATGGGGTAATGTTGGCCTCCAATCTGGTGGGGCTAACGTCCATGATGACTGGCTCAACATCATCCTACTCTTCTACATCTACCTCCATAACTCTAAGGCTTTTAGGAACCTTCCTTTTTCCCTAGCCTTGTCTTGTGGCGTGTCTCACTCTAAGACTGAGGTGGGATCCAAGTGGTGTCTAGATCATCAGAACGGGGGGGCTTAGAGAAGAAGTTGATGGACTAACCCTCCTTTATCTTGCTGGGGATCTGGAAGACAATGGATCTTCTGAAAGAGTGGCTTGCTCTTCTTCCTCAGCAGGAAGCTCAATTTCCTTAACTGCCCCTACTTCGGCAGGAACTACTACTATTGGTGGTTGTGACTGTTGGTGTCCATCTGAGTTTCCTGCATTCATTGGGTACTACTTTGCAATAACGATAAGTCAATTTCAACGTCACTGCTCGTCGGCGTTGCCGTGATTAGACTGGCTGCCTCTGAGACTGACGTGGGCTTTGGCCTAGGTTGGTGGGGTGGGTCCGCTGATGCAGGGGTGCTGCTACCAGCTTGCTCCCCGGACACCGCTGCTGCAGGCGCAATTTTTGGTTTCCCAAAAAAGGTCTTGGGCGACATACCGGTGGTGGTAAGTGCCTTCTTCTTCTCACTGGCAACTTTCCCGGCACTGGTACATTTCTTCTTTGGGGCCATCTTGAAGCTGTCAGTGTGCGGCACTTAGCTTCACAAGTTGAAGAGTTGTCTGTGGTCACACATCACATCGTGCGCAGGCCCTCTGTCTGGCAGTACTATGGGTGACGTTGTGTGGTCCTCCTCTTGTGCACCTAAAAGCAAAGAAGCAAGAAGAACATCAGTGAAATGTGGTATTCTTGTAGTTCAACTACTAGTGCAAACAAATATATTATCATTTAGTGTGTGGTCACACTTGTTACCTCAGATTTAAAAACAAAATACCAATACAGTGTAACCATTTGTGAGACTTTGACAACAACAACATAAGCTTTCATGGTGTACTGTGTACAGTACACTCAGGAAGGATAGGAAAGAAGAAGAAAAACAACAAACTACAAATGTAATGGTTTGCTTTATGTGCATTGTGCAATGCATCACGTGGGTTGCGGCACTCAGGGAGCTGCAGCTGACAAATGACAATGGAACAATCCCTATACTGTTGTGCATGTTATATAGCAGACATGGGGTTAAAAATAAAATGGTTCATTGATGCCAAATCATTTTACTTATGAAACTGTAAAGAAAAATTGGAGAAAAAAAATTACATTTTTTTAAAGCTTTGAAAAAATTGAAAATAATATATTAAAAAAATTGAAAATATAAAAAAAAGAAAAATTTAAACAAATTCAAAATGTAAAAGGTTTAATGAAAAAGGAAATTAAAATAAACTAAAACAAAAAAATTAAAATAGAAAAATAACAAAATGAATACTTATAAATAAGTAAAAAATAAAAATTGCCCTAAAGCGTCGAATTATTAATTTTTTAAGCTGCTATATTATCTCATTGATCAACCATCCATGCAAGCATATGGCAAAGGGGCACACTGGCTGAACGCACAAAATGGCTGCCAGCCAGTGCCACATGGTATCATCATCAACAGCAACAACAAGCAAGAAGAAGGCATTTGAGGACAAAGAGAAGACATGCAAGCCTATGGCAAAAGCACACTGGCTGCCTTCACAAAATGTCCGCCAGCCACATGGCCAGGCCACAACAAGAAGCAATAAGCCAAGGGGAACAAAGGAAAGAGATGCAGGCCTGTGGCAAAAGCACACTGACTGCCTTCACAAAATGGCTTCCAGCCACATGGTCACACCAACAACAAGCAGGAGGCCTGGAAAACAATGAACACAAGGTGGACTAAGGACACAGACTTTACAAAATAGCCCCTGCCACATGGGGAACCAAGGCAAATGCATTGCTGGCCTACTATTGCAATGCAAACACACTCACACACTGGCCAGACAAAGGAGGCACTCTAAACAACACATCTTTAATGCAACAATGGCAAAAATGAAAATCCACAGGGCTAAAAAGTTTGCAAGTTACAACCACACACATCCAACAAAGACATTAACGTTAACACACATGAAAAAAAAACTTTGGGGAAATACCACAAAAAAAACACATTTTGTATTTTAATCCAATGCCATGCATGGCCAAAATGATGTTAAATTCAACAGACACCACAGAAACAGTTGTTTCATGCACCCATGAGTAGCTCTGGCCTATTGGCTGGAAAAACCATTGGCAGACTAGCCAAATAGTGAATCAATTCAAATCAATATTGCAAATGTATTAAAAAACATGGAGAAAAAGTAGTGAACTGTGCTACATTTTTGCTAAATAAAAGAAGAAATAATTCCATGCAAAACAATAACTAGCAAGAAGACATGGCCACAACAAAGAAGTCATGCAGGCCCATGGCAAAAGCACACCTCACAAAATGGCCGCCAGCCACATGGCCACATTAACAAGCAGGAGGCCTGGAAAATAATGAACACAAGCAGGCCTATGGACACAGACATTACAAAATGGCCCCTGGCCACATGGGGAACCAACCAAATGCTGGCCTACTATTACAATGCAAACACACTCACAAACTGGCCAGACAACGGAGGCATGCTAAACAACAACACATCTTTAATGCAACAATGCCAAAAATGAAAATCCACAGGGCTGAAAAGGTTTGCAAGTTACATAACCACACACATCCAACAAAGGCATTAAATACATGAAAAAAAAGTGATATACCACAAAAAAAAAACACATTTTGTATTTCAATCGAATGCCATCCATGGCCTAAATGATGTAAATTCAACAGAAACATTTGTTTCATGCACCCATGAGTAGCTCTGGGCCTATTGGCTGAAAGGCCTATTGGCAGACTACTGGGCTACATAGTGAATTAAATCAATATTGCAAATTGATTTCTAAACATGGAGAAAATATAGTGAACTGTGCAACATGTTTCCTTTATAAAAGAAGAAAAATTACTTACAAAGAAACAACTAGGCCCCTACTGAAACTAAAGGCCACCCACCACAATAAATTAAAAAAATTGATGAAAAGTACAAATAAATCTAGGTGCATGGCCCCAATCAAACTATCAACACCAGTTTTCTAACTTACTTGAGAAATCTCTAATTCAAAGTCCTCAAATTCAATTATATATTATGCAGCAGACACAAAGAGTGATCCTTCCAGCTCCAAATCCAAATGAAAAGTGACCAGGAGATGGACAAAGCACTGGGAGGAGCCTGCTGGACAGGAACAGGAAGTTGGAGACTCTGGGTCACTTCCCTCCTCTTGCAAAAAAAGGAAAAAAAGATAAAGGACTTCTTGCAAAAAAACTATAGCCAAATGTCAATTTGAGGTTTTTTGTACTCCAAATAATCATTTCGAGAAGGTTTTGATGCTGCTCGGGGAGAGAGCCTTCTCCAGATATTAGTCGCGGTAGATCCTGCGCATTTGGGATCACGTTTGTCTCAAAATCCCTGCCTGAACTCCGCTGGCGCGCGCGAATGACCTGTTGGCAACTGCAAACTCTCGCAGGGCCATGCGGCCACCTAGCAAATCTTGTGGCGCTCGGAAATCTCGACGGCGATTGCGGGCAACCGGTAAGTCGCTCCCGGAAAAACGTATTTCGGGCACGCCAACACAAAAAAATCTCCGCTCTGTTGCATCGTGTGGAGTATATTGGGAACTCCGCGTTCTATGCGGAATGCAGAGTTGCCAAAACTCCGCAAACGGAGTGGAGTTTTACACCCAGGCTTACTTTTTTGGGGGGTACTAAGTCACGTATATTAGCATGTAGCACTTTATATACATCCATTATGGAGGGTTATCTTGCACTTCCCAATTTAAGAATGTATAATTATGTGATTTTTGCACACATTGGGTCCATTTCCAAGAATTTACACTCATACTAAAAAAAATTGGATAATGATTTACTTATTGAAATACTTAAATACTGTGATTTTAGCAATGTTTAAAATTACTGATGAAGTCCGCAATAACTTTTTGAAGTGTTTTTTTTAAAGAAAAGAACAACTTTTAAACAATTTTTCTATCCCTCAAATTAGTTCAAATAGTGCATCAAAAACCTGTTTGTGTACTGAGCCCCACACAAAAGAAAGCAAGATGTGATTTTTTTTCATGCATAGATAAATCATTTTTTCTAAGGTCATACAGAAATGGGAAGAAGAAACATCCTTTAAGCTAATAATGAATATATAGAAGAAGATTAATAAACACAGGGCCTCATCCACAAAGGTAAACTTACACCTTTGTGTAAGTTCACGTTTGTTTGCTATTCACAAAGGTATTTTACGAGTAGTATCTTTAGGACTATGGCATCTCCGCACATAAAAAGATAGGACTGTTCTATCTTTTTATGCGCGGATACTCCGCAGTCATAGCAGTCGTAAAGTTATTACTACTAAATACCTTTGTGAATAGCAAACAAACGTAAACTTAAACAAAAATGTAAGTTCACCTTTCTGAATCAAGCCCTTAATGTTTCCACAATCTGGATGATGAAGGCAAATTATCGTAGGATGCAGTTTTATGGCAAATGGTTAATTTGTATATTGAACTCACTGTCAACTGGCTGTTATATAGCGAACTCAGGCCTTTTTGCACAGGAAAATTCATGCGGTTGATCCCCAGGGTTTTAGGTGTAGCACCAGGGAAATTGGAGATTGGTTGCATATGGCATGGTTGTGCCCCTGGCTGACTCATTCTGGAAAGATAATTTTGAGTTCTGTTAAAATAAATGTAATGTATTTATTTCTTTAAATCCTGAGCTAGTCATGTTGGAGTATGCTTTACAGACAGAGGACCATCCAATTGAGAGGATAAACAGATTAATATTTAATATTTAATTGCTCATGGCTACTACATCTTTGAAATTTATAAAAAATGGAAATCACAACAAATTTCCGTTAGCACAGAATGGTTTAAAATAGACACAGTTAAAATACAGAAAATGTATATTTGGAGCTAGGGTGTGGCCAACAAAAATATTATATAAAATTATACTTCTCTTTAAATAAAAAATATTTTAAAAGAAGGTAAAGGATTTTGTAAATCAACCGGCCTGTATATCAGGCAGTAATTCTTGTTTGTGCAGATTACCACCTTAAAGTCCATTTCATTATTATGTGTCTCGTCAGTATCTATCACAGTTTACTTAAAACAAAACTAATCAATAAATTGAGATTTTTGCAAACACAAACTTGTTACAAATGGTTAACGACATCATCAAAATAGGCTCTTCAGGTTTCCATTTTCCTGTTCCTTTGTAAGCAGTTTATTGATAGTTTCATTGCAAAAAACAAGTAGAAATAACACTCATAAACCTAAAAAAAATATTAATTTAGAGCAAAACAGCCATTGGGTGCATAAGCCCGATTCAAACATACTTCCCCAGTCAAGAGATCTGTGTTAAATCCATCGTTCTTTTGCCCACTACGCCACCCCAGTATGGATCCAGCCATACGCAAATCAGTCTTGACTCTGTGCCTCATGGGAACAGTCCAGACCGAACTGCTAAGCCAGGTCCTTCCTGGACCGGAAACAAGCATCCTTCGGTTACCGGTTTCGGGGTATGTCAACCTTCATCAGCCAGGCTAGCTTGAATCCAGTCGCACAGTGAGCAAGGGACCCACGTCTGGGCATACCCATCCCACTTAGGGCGGAAAGTGTAACTGCAACAAATGATGGACGGAATGCTGAATGATTCAAACATTCTCCCCCAGTCAAGAGATTTGGGTTAAATCCATCGTTCTTTTGCCCACTACGTCACCCCAGTTTGGACCCAGTTATATGCAAATCAGTCTTGACCCTGTGCCTCATGGGAACATTCCAGACAAAACTGCTAAGCCAGGTCCTCCCTGGACCGGAAACAAGCATCCTGGGACTGGTTTCGGGGTATGTCACCCTTCACAGCCAGGCTAGCTTGAATCCAATGGTACAGTGAGCAAGGGACCCACTTCTGGGCATACCCATCTCATTTAGGGCGGAAGGTGTAACTCAACAAATGATGGACGGAATGCTGAATGATTCAAACATTCTCAACCAGTCAAGGGATCTAGGTTTAATCCATCGTTCTTTTGCCCACTACACCACCCCAGTTTGGACCCAGTCATATGCAAATCAGTCTTGACCCTGTGCCTTGATTCCCGACGCAAATACATTAAGCCCATTAAGAGTTGTTGAAGAGCAAAGTCTTCAAGTTCTTATGGAACAAGAGTAGAGAGAGTAAGCAGTTAGCGGCTTTCCCAGGCCAGATTTCACCCAGGTCTGAAGGCGGAGTAGCATATTGCAAAATAAAGTAATTCACGCTTTTCAACTTCTGCAGGTTGTTTGTGTTTGGCCTCATGTATATTCTCAGCAACCTTGTTAGGATATATTGGATGTCTTGGAATAAAAGGATTATGTGTAAGAGAGGACAAAGCTACGGGAACACCAAATAATTGTTTGAGAGTTCACAGCAGTGCAAAATAAATGTAAGGGGTGTGGGATGGCTTTTGAAAGGAAGCAATTCTGGTATTTTACTGACCTTTACTGATCGTTTTCTATCAAGACAGTTAAATAGAGGCAGTTGAACAGAGAAAAAAGTTCCTAAGCAAAGTCGGAAGCAGACAAGTCCTAGGGCTGCTCTCCAGATCCTACAAAGTACATACAACAGATCTTCCAGACAGCGCAAGCGCTGTCTAAGCCCGACCTAAAAAGTATTTGCACACAACGTTCAGTGTTACCACTTGGAAAGACTGAAAGGACAGTTTTTTCACAGACGCAGAACCAGTAGGCACTGTATATTCTACAGGCAGGGCCTCATTTGCAATGATTTGGCGTAGGGCAGTGCCACAGGTTTTATTGCTGTGCTGCCCTACCAGTGCTTAATTTGTAAAATATTAAGTGCAGGTGCTCTAATTTTTTTAGGAGGACACACCCACTTCCCCGGCCTGCCCACTTCATCCTGTGGCCCCACCCACTTCCTTTATTGGCTCCACCCACATACACAAGCCTCAACACGTCAGAGTCTCTTCCTCACTCCTTGAGTTCCACAAGAAGCTGAAGACCTGGCTCTTCACATAAGCACCTTGGCGCCTCACATCTACATACCTGTCCAAGTGCGTGGATACCCTATAGGGTCATTAGTGCGCTATACAAATCAATACAACATAACTTAATATAAAATATGGAACACCTATGACAATAACTCAAAAGTGAACTCAAATTAGGGAATGTGAGTAAATCTCAAAATGCATCTTTAGGAAAGGTCATTTGAGGACTTGAGGCAGCTTTACAAACTAAAGACAATGTGCTTGTACTGTGCTGTTTAAAAGATAGGAAAGGATGAAGGAAGGAATATATTACAGAAAGCAGCAACAAATGCAGGTAGGAAAGGGAGTACTGGAGTGAGGAAATAAATAAGTAATAGATGAAAGAAGAAGGAAATAAGAAAAGAATGTGAAAGGAAGAAATGAAGGGATAGAGGGAGAAAGGAAGTGAATGATGTGTGATGGATGAATCGAAAGAAGAAAGGAAAGGAGGAGGAAAGGTCGAAGAAAGGGTTGAGGATAACAAAGGAAGAAATTAAAGAAGGGATGAAGGAAGGAGCAGGAAAAAAGAAAGTAAGGAACGGAAGAAGGAAGAAATGCACCAAGGGAGGAAAGAAGGATGGGGAATGAATGAGGGTGTAAAGAAGCAAGAATGGAAAGAGGAAAGAAGGCATGGCTGGAGGTGCTGAGAAAGAGAAAAAGGAAAGGAAAAAGATGGGACGAAGGAAAGAAAGGAGGTCATGGGAATGGATATGAGTATGAAAAGTACTGGGTCAAGGTGGTAAAGAGGGAATAATGACAATGGAATATTGCAAAGAAATTGAAAAACAAAAGATTAAAATACATTTCTGTGTCCTTATCACCCCATGTATGTTTGTAAAGCACATACTCACCAGAGGGGGCCTTAACACCAAATTAAAAATGTTGTTATCCAACTCAATGGCACTAATTTTATTGACCTCAGAAAGATGAAAGATCGAGTGCCACACCATTATTTAAATGTATGACCGAGATCAAACACAAATTCCTGGAGTGGATATATTAGCCCACTGATGAACCAGACCCAGCAAAGCATTTCTTGAAATAAAAGGTAAAGAAGGTGAACAGGAACTATCTAGATTACTCTTATAACTAAATCTGTGGAACAGGGCTGAAAGTTTTGGGCAAGTGCATGGTGGATTGAGCATTGTATGAAATCAGGAAGAGGCAACTTATAATGTCATCCGACACACACACAGATACTTCTCACAGAATCGACGAGAAGTTAAACAACAGACTGTATTGAGACCTACTTTCCTTGAGATATACAGCTGAAATATATAAAGACAGCTAACAGTGTACTGACAACCCCACTATGGCAGCTAACAAGTGGAGAAGCTATCAGTTGCATTACAATGGTGCAAAGGTCACCAGTGCAAGTATGACAAATGGGCCTCTATCAGTTGCCCCTTCACCCCGGGTCCAAGTGCCACTGCAGCCTGGAGCGTATTTCTGTCACTGGGACTCTCTCAGAGTCAGTAATGATCAGAAGGATATCAAAACTATATAAGATTCATGAACTCAATAAATACACCACAGATGCGTAACTTTTAAATGTGTGCTCGTTGAAAGTATCGTAGCATTCCAAACTTCTCAAGTGAATGTGACATGCACACTTTGTAAAGGGAAGAGGCAACCTTGAGCAAACATTAAAGCGTTGTTTTACATGTTTACTGCATGCTCCTCTACTGTCTGTTTTATTTTACATGCTGTAGAAAATGATCATTTGTCAGTGCAATGTATACATGAGACAGCCAAGATAAGGATAATAGAAATTGTGTAAATGTATTCATCATTTTCAGAGCAAAATGCACACCTCTTCAATTTAATTGATTTTAACAAAAGCACAAAATGAAATATTCTGGAGGCAGCCAACATGTACTTTCAAGCTAAAGGTACTAATCTGTTAAATATGTTCAACAGTCCTAAAAGGAATTTCACACTATTTAGAGATCATCGGTTTAGGGGTGTCGCTGTGCTGTGAAGTAAGTGAAGTACAGTGTTTTGCTACTATCAGACATTCTCCATGCTATGGCGAGTGCACCTCACAATAGAAGAGTCTGGGAGTCTATACCTGAGCCTGTTACATGAGGATGGTCATGGAACTGAAGCACAGCAGACTGGGATGTGATCAGAGTCCCTATCAGAGTCCCTGCAGAGTATGAAGGTATCATCACACACAGTCTATATGAAAGGCCTGCAGACCAGGAGGGTATCACAGTCAGTATCAGATTACAAAGACAGGAGAGTATCACAGTCAGAGTCTGAGTCTGCAACTTAGAGACGGAGGAGTCACATTCAGTAAGAGAGGCCTGAAGACTAGGAGCAGGGTACCACCGTCCATATCAAAAGCACCACACTTCAGGCTACACATTTCAAGTACTAGCTGGATCTCTCTGATGGGGTTTCTGCTGGAGATGCAGAGTGGGGCATTGATGCCCCTCACAGTCCGCATTCCTCTACCTTTCCACCGGCTCCTAAGCCCTCCTCATGCCTGCTTCTCATATAATAATTAACATGATATCCCACCATGATTGTGTAAAAATGCGAAGCTCACCCCGCACCCCATTACTGACAAGGTACTTCCCTGTGTGCAAGGCCACAAAGGTTTTTCCTCCATAACCATGTTACATTGTTTTTAAAACTTTGAACATTTTAGATACTGGCCGAAAGTATACAAAGTTTTTTTTTTAAAGCAACTAGTGATGAAAACGTCCACTAAATTTGACCTACAAAATCCCACTTTTAACTTGAAAATTCTCTCACAAAACTTTTTTCTACATGGAAAACTTCAACTGCAAGCATAGAAAATGGGTCCCACTCCCACTGGCTAGGTAGGAAAGAAACAGTCTTGGGGTGAATTTACAAATATAACCCGGAACACTGGTACACAGCTTATGGCAGAAAAACAAGACTACCTGAACGTGAATTTTGCCTCCAGTGGCACGTTCGGGTATTCTTGTTTCTCTGCCATCAGCCGTGTACCAGTGTTCAGAGTTATATTTGTCTGCATTGACATGGCTCATTATGCTAAATAACGATTTATAGTGTGGGGCCCACGGCTGCAGCTCTTCCTCCACTGCTGCTAATTAATTATGATGCCTAGCGCCACTGTGTTCACCCTTGCACCAGGGTGTCTGCCTTGTTGGCAGGATTGTTTTTGTGCACAAACGGACTCCTTTCTGCTATGAGGACCTGGGGAGGCATACAGTTTTGACGCATTCCCAGGTTTACAGAACCTTGTAAATCTTGGAATGCGTAAAAACCCATGGGTGTTGCATGGGAACACCCACCGCAATACCCATAAAATGCCTCCCTGATGCCGTATGATGCAACTCAGCAACTTGCCCTGCTTTGCCTTACCCTATATCTATGTAGAGCCACGCAAAATGGCTTTAGGTGGCCTCGTAGATATGAGTCTGTTCAAGGAACAATCTCTAAAACACACCCTGTGCATGAAAAGAAAAAGATCTATTCAGGTAAACAATATTTGTAAAAAAACTAAGCATGACCAAACCTAACAAATTTCCTCCTAAAAGCAAGAAAAAGTGACACAAAATACGTCTCGTTTTTTTACAGAGGAATTAAAAATGTTTCTCACCATCAATAAACAGTTTTAAACAACCATGCAAAACCTTTGTCCTTAGCAGGTATTTTCTTCTAAAAAAAAACAAAACAGTTCAATATCATACAATACTATTCTCAAAAGGCCTTTTCTTTTAAAATAATTTACTGACCATTCAGCAAAACTTCTAAACCTTCAAGCCATCCACCAAACATCCCAAAGAGGGATACATCTCACTGCCGGAAACCAGAGTACAAAAGATTACAAACCATCTCAGGTAAAAATTCATTAAAAATTGAAACTCTGCTGGGTACTTACCTCAGATAAAGGTGGTAGACTGTGGGCAAAATTACTAATTCATGGGTGCTTCCCTCATGGCAGGTGCTGGACAGTGGGGGGATTGCTATTCCTACTCCACTGGGTACTTACCTCACGGCAGGTGGTGGATATTGACTGGGGGGCAATATTACTATTCCTACTCCTCTGGAGGCATAACTCAGGGCAGGTGCTGGACAGTGATTGGGTGCAAAATTAATATTTCAACTCCGCTGGGTACCTACCTCCGGGCAGGTGCTGGACAGTGACTGGGGGGCAAACTTACTATTTCTATTCCACTAGGTACTTACTTCAGGGCAGGTGCTGGACAGTGACTGGGGGGCAAAATTACTATCCCAATTCCGTTCGGTACTTACCTCAGGGCAGGTGCTGGACAGTGACTGGGGGCAAAATTACTATTCCAACTCTGCTTGGTACTTACCTCATGGCAGGTGCACAACAGTGGTTGGGGAGCAAAATTGCTATTCCTACTCAGTTGGCTACTTACCTCAGTGCAGGTGCTGTACAGTTATTGGGGGCAAAATTACTATTCCTTCCCTGCTGGGTATATACCTCAGGGCAGGTGGTGGACATTGACTGGGGGGCAATATTACAATTCCTACTCCAACGGGAGCAAAACTCAGGGCAGGTGCTGAACAGTGATTGGGGGGAAAAATTACTATTCCAACTCCACTGGTTACTTACCTCAGGGCAGGTGCTCGACAATGACTTGGGCAAAATTACAATTCCAACTCTGCTGGGTAATTACCTCATGGCATGTGCTGTACAGTGATTGGGAGTCATAATTACTATTCCTACTTCACAGGATAGTTACCTCACAGCAGGTGCTGGACACTGACTGGGTGCAAAATTACTGTTCCTACTCCCCTAGGTACTTACATCAGGGCAGGTGCTGGACAGTGACTGGGGGAAAAATTACTATTCCTTCTCCACTGGGTATTTACCTCAGGGAAGGTGGTGGACATTGACTGGGGGGGCAATATTACAATTCCTACTCCACCGGGGGCATAACTCAGGGCAGGTGCTGAACAGTGATTGGGGGGAAAATTACTATTCCAACTCCACTGGTTACTCACCTCAGGGCAGGTGCTGGACAATTACTAGGGTGAAATTACTATTCCAAATCTGCTGGGTACTTACCTCATGGCATGTGCTGGACAGTGGTTGGGGTCAAAATTACTATTCCTACTCTGCTGGGTACTTACCTCAGAGCAGGTGCTGTACAGTGATTGGGGAGAAAATTACTATTCCTACTTAACAGGATAGTTGCCTCATAGCAGGTGCTGGACATTGACTGGGTGCCAAATTACTATTTATACTCTGCTGGGTGCTTACCTCATGGCAGGTGCTAGACAGTGGATGGGGGCAAACTTGCTATTTTTACTCAGTTTGGTACTTACCTCAGTGCAGGTGCTGTACAGATATTGGGGGCAAAATTACTATTCCTTCTCTACTGGGTATTTACCTCAGGGCAGGTGCTGGACAGTGACTGGGTGCAAAATTACTATTTATACTCTGCTGGATGCTTACCTCAGGGCAGGTGCTAGAGAATAACTGGGGGAAAAATTACTATTCATACTCTGATGAGTACTTGCCTCAGGGAAGCACCTGGAGAATTGCTAGTGGGCACAAATTACTGTTCCAACCCTACTGCGTACTTAACTTAGGGCAAGAGCTGGAAAATCACTGGGGGGGCAAAATTTAGTATTCTAACTCTGCCGGGGTGCATAACTCAGGGAAAGTGCTGGACAGTGACTGGAGACCAAAATTACAATTCTTACTCTGCTGGGTACTCACCTTCGGGCAGGTGTGGGATAGTGTCTGGGAGGGAAAGTGATCAGCAACATATTACAACACAACTAGTTCAGCAAAGTGAATGTAACCAAAAGGACCATCCAATACTATACATTTTTTAAAAACAACATTTTTTTCCACTCTTGTCACGCAGGAATATAGCAAATCCAAAAGAACCAGATTGGTCACCTCCTAAGAAATTTTCTAAAACAAAGATCCAATTCTTCAACCATCTGACAAGCCAAATACCACATCCACCACAGATAACTAAATCCACTATTAATATTCCAAGAACATAACTCTTGGATTATAAAATAACCACAAAACCAAGCAACAAAACTGACAATGATTTTCTCTAACAGGATTTTTAACTGTTCCCCTTCTCCACAGGCTGCAGTAAATAAGAAATACATCTCATTCTCTCCACAGGCAATATAACACAAAAAAGCATACACATATACTTAAACATTTTTCTTTCTCATTTCTCCAACAGATTAACCAACAATGTTGTCACAATGCCGAGCAACTTAAGTTAAATCCAGAACAGGAAACATGCCTCTGAAGTATGGCGGTTATCTCTACTGTAAGGAGAGATTGACTGAACCCAGGAGGCATTGTAGGTGTGTGCAATACTTCTGCTCTCATTGCACAGGCAGAGTGTTTACTCTGGAAGATGCCGTTGTTAGGACAACAGAGCATAAACACTCTGCCTCTGCAATGGAAATAGAAGCACGAGAAAATGTACAACAAATTCAAATTCTTGCACACACCTCCAATTAACCCTGTGGGGCAGTATTAAGATAGGTAACACGAAACATTCCCGTCCATGTTGCCGGTAGCATACCCTCCATACCCAACCTTAGGAGAATGGTTCAGAGGCAAAAACTGGCAAGTAATCCCCATTGTGTAACACCCCAAACCTATGAAGACATTAACATCCCCCTCAACTCACTGTAACATTCTCCAATGAACCTTTCCTCCTGCATGACAATGAAAACCCTCAAAAAATAATTTACATTTTTAGCACTAACCATAACCTAGTAACTCTGGAGAATAGCCCAATTTGGATGATGGATGGTACTTTTAAATCAACACCCCAACCATTCACCAAAATTCATACTAGTCATGCCAACAAGAATAACACAACTATCCCACTAGTGTATGCTTTACTCCCTGACAAACATTCCTCAACGTATGCTGAATTTTTACCAGCGGTCAAAGCCAAAACTATGAAGAAAAGTCCTAGAAACGTAATTATTGATTTTGAATTAACAATGATTAATACAGTCACTAAATTATACCCTGATACCCAAATTCAAGGATTTTTTTCACTTTTCTCAGGCACATTAGAGAAAAATACAACAATCATCCTTGGTTGAGGAGTATTTGTCAAGCAGTAAACTACAATTTGAAATAAGAAAATTAACTGTGTTATGTTTTGTACCACCTGACAGTGTGGATGAGTTGCACACTTCAATTACAGAAGCTGTATTTTTTAAGCAAAATGAAGAGAAATTAGTTCAGTTACTAAACTGCTTTGAAGATATGTGGATTAGCAGTCTAAAAAGGTCAGGTCGCAGGAGGAAGCCAAGTTTTCCCATTGAATGGAGGAACTGCTACTTGACCTGCTTAGAAAGTGGTCCAAAACCTAACAATGCCATTAAGGGATGGCAGAATTCACTCAACAAATCAATTAGTAATCATTCCAAATCTCAATCATTTCTTGGAAATTTTGAAGAAGGAACAAAGAGCCTGATTACAATGTTTGACAGATCGCAACCGACGGCCTGCCGGTTCCAATCCAATAGACTTTTGCCCTTGCATTCCGCCTGCCGCATTATGATGCTGCAGTCAGAGTGTTAGAATAGAAATATTCATGTTTGTGCATTGCCTATGTAAAGTTAGCATTTGCAGTACCATTTTCTATTCAGACGCCATTTTGAACCACAAACAAAACTAATCCTTTGCTATTTCTGAGAAAAGGCCTCTGTTATGTTTCGTTTCTGCAATGTTAGGTTTTGCTCCACTAATGAATAGACTGTTCGTATTACTGCATACCTTTCTCACTAGACAGAGGCCCTCTCCCACCTGTCTGGTGGCGGGTACAGGGTGAAACGACCTTGGGTTGTATTAGGTGGTTTGAGATATGAGAATCAAAACTTATTTTTTTTTGTATTTCACTGTCCAGCTGCATCTGCTTGGAAAATTCCACTGTGGGCGTGTTTTAGCCCAGTTACGAAATGTACATAATGTATCTTTATGCTTGTTGATGTCAGTCACTCTGCTGCACTCCTATCGACTGGGCAGACTGGGCTCCGTTCTGAGTGTATATGAATAAACAGTTATTGGTTTGTATTCTCTACTGTCTGACCGACTCTTCATTTAGTATGGAAGGCCGAGAGGTGGTAATTAGTGACCCGGGTGACCCTAATCGGGCCACTTCCTTCAGTTGGCACCCGAATAGGGACTCCTTCGGGTGATTTATCCATCCCCTTTCCGCAGAGAGAGGGGAGGCCGAGGACATCATCGGGTCGGCCTGACTGTTCAGTATCATTTGCTCGCAGGTGCCCCTTCTGTCCTGCCGGACAGTGCCTTGCCCAGTGGTCATCCCGACTGGAGTCCTGAATGGCGAAACCCTTGGATCTGACCGTTTGGTCTGAAGAGTCAGCAGTGGAGAATTGGTCCGTTTGTGCTACTCATATCAGGTGAGTTTGTTTTGGTTCTTTGTGGATATGGTACCATTGTGGTTTGAGTTTGGTACGGTCTGAGGACCGTTTTTGATAAAAGTATTTGCAACTACTTTGCTAGGTAAAAATAACAAACCTGTTTTCCTTTTAAAATGCCTAGTCTTAGTAAAATCTTGTATTCGTGTTGTCGTTGTAGTTCTGCAGATGCTCGATTGGAAGAAGCTCAGCCGGCGCCTCCTGAAGGCACCCCTAATTTTGATATGTATGTGAAGCATGGTCTTGGCCCTATTATGTTTAGTACATTATGGCACAAATATACGAGGGACAATGCCGAGTTGCAGTGGCCATTGACGGGCATTTTTGATGAACAAAACATTGGCTTTTTACAGGAGCAATTATTTAAGAAAAGAAGTAGACAATCCATGTTTGACTCCATCAGAACTTGGCAGAAGGAGGCTAGACAGAGACAGTTAAAGATGGAGAGAGATGCACAGAAAGGGAAGATGCAAACATTGACACAGAAAGCTGTGACATATGACAGAGAAAAACCAGAGTCTGGAATTGAATGTGAGGATAGGAGATTTCGATTGCATATTGATGAGTCTTATTTGACCGGAGAAAAGACAATACTTTTGTAGAGGAGTTGTTAGACTCTCGACCCCCACCCCATTATGCCCCGCAGAGGATATATCCCGCTATTTCCTTACAGTCACAGCAGCCTGTTACGTCTGCTCCGGCTGTTCCTGTATCCACGGCTGCTGTTTCAACGGCTGTGGCTACGGCACCTCCCGCTCCTTTACCCTCGCCGTCTTTTGCAACTGCGACCCTCAGCACATCTACTGTTTTGATTCCTTGATCCTCTGTTCTCTCTCCTCCGGTGCAAGCGCCAGCGACGATTGTACCTGTCACTTCTGTTGTTTCTCCTTCCATGGTCTTTCATCCTCCGATACCTTTGAATGTTGAGACACCAGTACGTGGATTCGAGGATAGAGATTGGACGAAATTTAAGGAGAGAATCGGCCCATTAGTGTGATCTGGAGTGGGGGATAAAGAGAAACAAGTAATTTTGAACCCTTTATACAGCAATATGCCCTTAAGCATATGTCTGCTACATTGATTAGTCTTTGGCAGCAACACATCGGGACAGAAGCGTCTCAAACTTTATTTGATATTAGAGATCATGTGTATGCTGCTGACTTGGAGCCAGGCCATGTATTTGGGAATGTTACAACTTTGGTTGCTTACAGGGGTAGATTACATGAGAGGAGCCCTACTCCGGTATCGCAGTTTCCGATGGGGGAGGTCCTTCCTATATATCACCCAGAATAACGTGCGAAAATGGATCAGCGCGGAAATGTTACTAGACCGGCTGTAGCGGCCCGTTTTCAGGAACAATGTGTTTATACTCCATGGAAAAGATTTGAGGTTCTGGCCCTTAAGGCTCATTTGCCTGATCCTAGGAAGAATCCTACAGCTTATTATAAAGAATTGACAGAGGCTGCCTCTTCTACTGAAATGACTCTCGCTGATATTGAAATGTTCTTTGGTCTTCTCGCTCCGGTTGATGTTTGTTGACAGGTTCATACTCAAGACCATATCGCGGAGTTGGGTGGTACATGGGATGTGATTAAAGGATGGGATCAGGAAAGGAAGCCAGGTGATAAACCCCAAGCCGAGATATTAGCTTTGCCAAACCGCATTATTACATATATGCATTCCCTTATTCCGCCCAAGAAGGTAAGCTGGGATAAATTGATCGGCTTTTCATTTACTTTTGAAGTCAGACTGCACCGTATCTTAACCTGCTGTAAAGCAGCACATTGCACTTTCGAGCTGCCCCCTGCTACCTGGCCATGAGGGATCGGCGGATCCCAGCAGCACCTGTGAGAGAGCGCAGGAGCACTTTAAAAGTCGACAATGCTTCCCACAGCACGGGACGCGCCCGGGCTCGGTCCGGGCCAAGACCAGGCCAAGACGGGCCCGTCTTAGCCCGTCTGAGCCAGGAAGAGGCTGGGCAAGGCCACCCCCCTGAAATTCTACAAGTGAATCCTTGACCTACATAGGGGTGAGTTCGACTGTTTTTCCTGGAGTGGTTATCGGCGACGGATTGCGAAAGGATAGCACATTCTGAACTGTGAAAGTAAGGAATCTTTGTTCAGGACTTGTTCTCAACAGGCTACTGCTGATTGACTCTTTTTTACTGTGGTTTCATTACCTGACGCAATTGACTCTCCTCTGACTTGTTTGTTTGTATGTCGTTTAACATACTGCGTGGTACCTTATCTCACTGAAGGAGTACTTGTCTTAAAAATTGGGTGATCTATTATTTGACTACTCAGTTCGATGGATGCACGTCGAGAACATTTACATTCACTACTTTTAGGGAGCGCTAGGGAGCGCTAAGTTCATCCTATCATTGATAAAAGAGAGAGTCGCGAGAAAGGGTGAGGGATGGGAAAGAGAAAGGCAGGGAGCACTTCTCTCCCGGTAGGGGGTGTACAGCAGTCCCTAATGAACTATCTAACTGGGGCAATGGGGGCCATCGAAAAACAAATTTCATCTGTAGAAGAGTCGCTAACACAGGGAAGGGTCGGAGGATCGGATAAGAGCCCCGAGATAACTGTAGGCGACACCTCCCAACCCAGTCAGCTTGAGGCCCCTACAGGTCATTCACTACGGAATGGTTGTGTTCAACACACGTCATAGACGTGAGCGACCCAGATTGCGACCCACAGCCCCCCCCAAAGCGCCCCAGAAATCCTGAGGTAGCCTCCATCCACACTAATCATATTGATGTACCTAAACCAGCATTGAGGCCAGAAAGTAACAGGAAACAAAAAAAACTGTGCAAATTTACTAAGCATGATGACGGCAGGTAAGGCTCTCCTACCATTAACACCCTAATTACCAACCAATCAGCCTAACTTAGTAAGATAGCAGACAAAATTGACGCCCTACACTCAACCTTAAATGAGGCACTAATCAAGTCAACAGCTAGGGCGGAGGCAATTGAGGACTTACTTAAAAATCAACGTCATCCCGTAAAGGTTAATGCTGACATCTGCCCAGGGAGAGCATCTCCGACACAGGCTGGGGGACAAAAATACGGTGGTCTACCACGAGATGAGCCTCCCGAGTCAACCGGTCATATGTCGACATTAAATTTCGACCAACCGATATCAGGCCCAATTCCCCCTGTTCCTGTCATAAATGCCAACAAGGTTTCTGGCTACATAGTCAATACCTCGCGGGTACCCACACTCAAATGCGAGGACACACCTGCAGCCCTCTCCTTTCCTTCCGATGAATCCACAAATGGAAAGCTGAACGTTGGATTTACCACCGGCAGCGACCCCCTACACAATCATCCTGGCCAATGTCCCAATCCTTTTAAATCAGACAAAAGAGTCCTGGGACGCTCTGCGAAATAAAGCTCTTTTCTGGCTAGGTATGAGAACAGGTTTAACAGAAGTTTTATTTGGGGAGTTCAAAATGGCTAGGAGGGTAAGCTGGATCGGTAGAGACCCCAAAATATTGTCTGGTGACTGCGTAGTCTTGACACTTAAATCTCCAAAATTGATACATGCGATCCTCTCGAGAGCTGGTAATCAACATATAACGGGTACAGACATCAACATTCTGCCTCTGGGGTACTTCTATAGGCCCCATGGTGTAACTCCCACAAGAGTACAGAACAGGGGGCCTCAGGCCTTTAACCCCAATTTTTACAATGTTCCCGTATCCAACCGCTTTAACATGCTCCCTACATTGGACGATATAGATTGACACAACGCCTTTAATTTAAGCGGCGTCCAATCTAGGAGATTTGACGTAGATAACACTCCTGTAAAATCTGCACCCTCTGTAAACAGAATAGATCCCATGGGGAAACACACAAACTCTCCATCACGGATCAATACTACCATCAGTGTACAAGTTATAACAGCAGAGATAGAACAACAACATAGCATTGGTGGCCTCAATAATGACACTAAAAACAGCGAAGATGGTAATAGTAGATCATCTATCTGTAATATACTGTTTTGGAATGTGGCCGGTCTACAATCCAAAAACAGCGATTCCCAATGGCTAAATTTTGTGGACGATTTTAACATTTTGTGCCTGCAAGAAACCTGATTGGAGTCTCCATTACATGTTAATGGATAAAAAACGTTTCACTCACCTGCACTAACCTCAACCCATGGGAGAAACAAGGGTGGATTGTGCACTTATGTGTCTAACAGAATAAATGTCAAAAAGATTGTACTTATGACAACAGATATTTTTTATCAGATCGTCTTGTTTCACGTGGACAAAATGAACTGTATTTATTGCCCTGTTAAATTTCTACAACAATATTCCGAAAGATCCGGTTGGGGGGGTCCTGAATAAATTACAGAATGACCTAGTTAAAGCACAAAATAACACCGAGAAGGATATGTGCATTATATGAGGTGGGGATTTCAACTCCGCTCTATGTTCTCTTGCTAAGAGGGGTACCCGTGGCTTAGCCTATGACAAGGGCGCCGACCCATCTTACTTCTCACATTCAACTCTTGGGGACCATTTAAATGCAATTACGTTCCAATTTGACATTGGTTTTGCAAATGAACTGTGCCATCCCACAGCTGCATTCAGCCCTACCTTTAATGGCAGAGGATTTGGCTCAATCATAGATTTTATATTAATTTCAAATCGACACTCAAGTAGATTGTCTAATTTCATGTAACACATACCATTGCGATGAGTGATCATTTTCCTCTAAGTATCTCTCTTGAACTCACTAATAATGTTCTAAATAAAAAGGGTATCTCAGAGCTCCATGTGCAAAACATTGCTCATAGCAGAAATAATGGTTACTCACTGCGTTGGTCAAAAGTGGAGCCAACTAAATTTATTAACTCACTTTTAACTAAATGTAAAACGGATTTTTCAGTCTGTATTGGTGAGCTGGCTCCTCATGCGAAGGTTTTGAATTCCTTTGGCTCAATCTCTTCTGAGATCAAGAGGAGCTTGTTCATGGAAACGAATAAGTGTAATACTAAGAAGCAGGGATGGTTCGATTTAAAATGCACCCAATCCCACAAAGCATTGAAAAGGGTCCTGCATAAACCCGTGAGAGATCAGGTGGAAATTAATTTGGCTAGAAGGGCATACAGAAGTGCGCTAAAAGAACGAAAGGACGCCTTGAGGGCGGAATCCTGGCGGGCCCTACACGAAGCTTCTCTGCTAAGGTATAACACAAGCTTCTGGAAGGCTGTTAACGCGTCTTTCTTAGCTCATAGAGACTCACCATCAATAGAGATAACCATCAGTGGGTGGAACATTTTACCACACTATATAAGAATGAAGAACATGCAATTTCACATGATGTATCGAGCCCCCTCCCAGTCTCAGAACCTCCAAGTTTCTTCCCACTTGATATCCATTTCAATTTAGATGAAGTGAATCGCGCCATAAATGCTAGCGTGGGAGGCAAGGCCCCTGGGCCAGATGGTGTGCCCGTCGATGTGTATAAATCTAATATTTCCCTTTGGGGTCCATTATTAACTCTGGTCCTGAGAGCATGTTGTCACCAAGGCTTCATTCCGTCTTGGTCTGAATCCGTTCTGGTTCCAATTTTTAAAAAGGGTGACCGTAATATACCTACATGCTACCGACCAATTTCCTTATTAGATTCTTTTCTTAAAGTGACGGGCCGTATTCTATTAAATAGACTGCAGTCATGGGCAGAAGATGCTGGGGTCATTACAGAGATTCATTATGGCTTCCGCCAGGGCTTAGGTACTATAGAACAGGGATTAAACCTAAACCTATTGTTAAATAAATATAACCAAGCCAAGCAGGGAAAGCTATTCTTGGCATTCGTGGACCTCAGCTCTGCGTTTGATTGTGTCAGACACGACAAACTGTGGACTATACTAGAGGAAATGGGAGTAGAAGTTACACTCATTAATTTTATGAGGCAGTTGTATCATGGGGTTTGTGCCAGGGTCCGCTATGGTACCACTGGTGAATGCACTGCTAAATTCCCAATAAGAAAGGGGGTGAGACAAAGCTGTGTTCTTGCCCCCTTTCTTTTTACTTTATATATTAATGGCCTGGGCAAATTTTTAATCAGTCAATGCCAGGATCTCCCAATTATAGATAAACGTCCTATACCAGCGTTACTGTACTCAGACGACGCAGTCTTAATGTCACGTACCCAACTAGGGCTCCAAAGAGTAGTGACCAGTTTTGCTATATATATGCAAAACTTGGGCCTGCAAGTGAACATCTCAAAAACGTTCATAATGAAATGTGGTTCAAACAGTACCAAATGTCGTGACATCATCATTAACAACACCAAGGTTGAGTGCACAAACAGATTTTCATACCTTGGTATTTATTTTGATTACAGAGGGACTTGGACACATACAGTCTCAGCCAGGAAAATTTTATTTTCTAAAGCCACCGCCGCCCTCGCCCATTTTGCTTGCAAACTGGGTAAAAGGCCGGTCGTGGAACTATTACAAATCTACAAGGCGAAGTGTGTTACAACTGCCACGTATGGTGCGGGCATTTGGGGATATGTTGACACTCAACCCCTGCAATTGGTGGAGAACGCCTTTGGTAGATATTTACTGGCAGTTCCCAACAGCACGGCTACCTATATCTGCCATGCAGAGCTTGGGATTTCGCATATCTCTGATCTAATTAAAATCGAGCCAATTTTACTAGGGCACAAAATTTGGGTCACAAAGCATACCAGTCGCAATCGGGATGTTATAACTGACTGTCTAAAGCTTGGCAGAGGGATATGTATCCCCTGGTTAAATTACATCAAAAGCTTTATGACAGACATTGGTCACCCAGAATACTTCACCAACCCGGATAGTATTACATCAATCCCGAGAAAAACATTGAAGTCTGAATGCTTAATGCATCTGGAGTCAATTAGACTCTCAATCGAAATTGTTAAGCCCACTGTTTTGGAAAATGAATTGTTAATGTCATGTTTTGGAATTGAACCATATCTCATGTTTGTAACTGATGTTTTGTGATGTGTCTATTGTTTCTTGTTACTAAGTGGTGCACCTTTGCGTTTTAGTCTGCTTGTTATAATCCTGTTTTGGATTGCACCATGGCAGTGGGTGTGTTAACGGTGTGCACACACAATCATTGGAGAAATCCCATTACGTTAACTAAGGATAGTGGGTCAGGTGCTAGGTCTTTACGGGGTACACTGCCAAACTTGTGTGTCTTTCATATCTCATGTTTGTAACTGGGGACTATGACAGGATGCTGTTAACTTGTTTCCGTCTGGGAATTTTCCACAGACTCACTAGCTTTCCTGTCATGAAGGACTGGTCTAATTCCCTAGGACCATGCCCATGCGATGATCTATCCCATCAGTCGACATTGCACACTTTTCTATTCTGTACATTTTATTCAGTCCCCAGAACAAGATGGATCGTTCCCATTTTAAAGACCCTGGGCCTGAGACAATGTCGCCCAGCTTTTTTAACGTTGCAAAGTTTAAACTACGAAATGTTTACTAGCTCCCTAGTAATTTATTTGAAATGTGTGGTCAAATTTAGAAAAACACTAAGGGATATGAACACGGCTTTTTAACTTATGATTTTTAATGTTACATGCCTTACATTATGAAATATTCAAGAGCACTATCGTAACGAATTTGTGATATGTATTACGACAGGACATATTGCTGGATATGAACCAGGTTTTTAATTGATGATTTCATATTCTTTTTAATCATGTAATACCAATGTGATATTTCCACACTTGACAATATTGTGCTTTTATGATTTATGTTTTAAATCGAATAAAGCTTATTAAAAAAAAAGAAAAATTACGGCTTATCGACAGAAGAAGGATGAAAGTGTGTCTGATTTCTTTACCCGGTTTGAAGATATGTTTTTGGACTATAGTGGGCAGGATATGTCTATTGAGGGAGTAGTTCGGTTGTTTGTCAACAGATTTGTTTCTAATCTTCTTCCTGAAATTGCGACTCATTTACAGGCGTCTGAGAGTACTTGGTCCACCTCCTCCCCCTCTGTTATTTTGAATATGGCTCAGTACTATGAACAGCGAGATCAGGAGGAAAAGGATAGGACTTATAAGAAACATAAGGATTTAAAGACGAAGGTGTTGTTACAGCAAGCGTTTAGGGGAAATAGTAGGGGACCGGGTGGTCCTTCCAGACAGCTGCCACGTACCAGTAGACAGCCTTCAATGACACCTTTAGGGCCAAATCAGTGTGCCTATTGTAAGGAGGAGGGTCATTGGTGTAGCCAGTACCCTGTGCTTTTACAGAAAGTTGCAGCTCTGAGAGGGCGAGGTTCTGGTGGGAGAGGTCGTGGGACAGAGAGAGTTCAGAATGCTACTGCTTCACAGGGTCGTTCTGATAATAATTACTTTGATGACCCTCAAGATGGCCAGTATTATCATGATGATTATGATATGGATGAGGCGACAGGTATGTCCTATAGCTAGGACAGCCAAGGACAGGGAGAGGGACCAGTTCCAATACCTGAAGATCAGTGTGGTCCTTATGTCACAGCAGAATTGTAAGGCTTGACTAAGGAATTTTTGGTGGACACAGGTGCAACGAAAAGTTCTGTTACTCGACATATGGTCCCTGGGGCAGTCCTGTCTGGCCATATTAATGTTTCAGTAGGTTTTTCAGGTGTACCGGTTGTAAGCCCCATTTCACGCCCCCTTGCATTGACTGTTGGTCCATTTACTGTGGAGTCTCCATTTCTGTTGACGTCCAACTGTGGTGAGAATTGGATGGGTTTGGATTTGTTGAAGAAGTTGTATGCTACAATTTATGGCTCTCCTGCGGGTATCTATATCAGGATGGGTCCTGATGCGTGTACTAAACAATGTTTGTCTCAGGATGCACCCCTTCCGGCTGAATTTGCTGATGTCCTACCCACTCTATGGGCCACAGGTGACACGGACATAGGACTGTTGCATATACCACCAGTTTCTATACAAGTCAAAGAGAATGCTATTTTGCCTCATATTCCTCAGTATAAGATACCACAGGCAGGAGAACAGGCTCTTCTTCAGATTATTCAGGATTTGATACAAAAGGGAGTAGTTGAGGGAACATCTGGCAATATTTGTAATAGTCCTATTCTTCAGATTCTTAAAAGGGCACCCTCAGGTTCCTCTGAGGACGCTGATGATGTTTATCGCTTTGTGATTGATCTGCGCGAGGTTAATAAAATAGTGGTTCCACAGTTCCCTGTGGTTCCTGATATTACTGCGCTTTTGACAATGATTCCTTCTACAGATAAATTCATCTGTCTTATCGATATGAAAAATGCTTTCTTTAGCATTCCTATCTTTTCAGACAGTAGATATTTGTTTGGGTTTACCCTGGCTGGTAGGAGCTTTAGATTCTGTCATGCTCCTCAGCGCTATACGGAAAGTCCTAGTATTTATAGTCAAGCATTAAAAGGTCAGTTAGATTCCTTGTCGCTTCCCTCAGGTAATGTATTGGTGCAGTATGTTGATGATTTACTCATAGCTTTTGATACGGAACAGGGTTGTAGAGACAGTACTGTTAAATTGTTGTTGCATTTGGCCCATCATGGACATAAAGTTTCCCTTTCTAAATTTCAGTATTGTCGACAGGAGGTCACCTACTTAGGTCACCTACTGTCGAAGGAGGGTATTAGGTTGACCCCTGAGCGCATCAGTACCATTGTTAAAAGGCCCATTCCACAAACTCAAAAAGATGTAAGCGCTTTTATAGGTATTACTTCCTACTGTCGCCAGTGGATCCCAAACTACTCGCTACTAATCAAACCTTTGTTTGCATTAGCAACGAAAGAAGTGCATGAGCCTTTGCCTTGGATGCCTGAATGTCAGCAGTCTTTTGAGCTACGGAAAACTATGCTTTGTTCGGCTCCAGTGCTTGGTACACCTAACTATGGCAAGCTGTTTGTGCTCTATGTCCACGAGATGGCTGGCTGCGCGCTTTCTGTCCTAACACAAAAATTTGGGGATAAGCAATGGCCGTGTGATTATTTCTCTGCTGTGCTTGATCCCATCACAAGGGCCCTCCCGAGCTGTCTAAGAGCGGCCGCAGCTGTGGCCACTTCAATCAGACAATCTGCTGGACTCGTGCATGATACTGACCTTACAGTTATGGTACCCCATGCTGTGGATACACTTTTGAATAAGACAAAGACACAGCACCTCACCAGTGCACGTCTTACCGGCTATGAATTGACATTGTTTGCCAAACACATTACAATTAAAAGATGTGCTACTCTGAATCCAGCCACGATACTACCCCTCCCTTCTGAGAACGATGCAGTTGATAAGCATGATGGTATCTACCGGACGGAAGAAGAGACGAAGGGAAGGGTAGACCTGACTGATGTTCCCTTATCTGACCCACAAGGAGAACTATATGTCGATGGCTCTTGTTTTAAATTACCAGATGGCACAACGACGGCAGCTTATGCTGTTACTACGCTACGCACAGTGGTAGAGACATCAAGGGTCCCCTATCAGTCAGCTCAAGCTGCTGAGCTTGTTGCTCTCATTCGAGCTTGCGAATTGAGCGAGGGAATGGTTGTCAACATCTATACTGACAGCCAGTATGCCTTCGGGGTCGCGCATAACTTTGGGCGACTCTGGGCAGAGAGAGGGTTCCTTACTTCTCATGGCACCAAGATTCAGCATGGGCATCTCATATTGATGCTTTTGTCGACTTTAACGCTCCCCAAGAAGTTGGCCATAATCAAGTGTTGTGCCCACATGAAGGTTACTGATGACGTGGGTAGAGGAAATGCTTTTGCAGATCAGACAGCTAAGGAAACACCCCGAACAAAGATGAAATGCATGTTTGTAGCAGGTCCAGCTAGGTGGGTCCCTGAAGCTGTCATGTTTGAAAATACACTTTAGAGTGTAAAGGAGATGCAAAGTGAAGCCACAATGGAAGAATTAGCGGAATGGGAGTAAAGTACAGCACAGTTAAATGAGGAAGGATGTTGGATTGATAAATCAGGGAAACAGAGATGGATGTTACCAGATGCCTTTGTTCTTCCCGTGGTTACTATGGCGCCTGGTCCAGCTCATATCAGTGCCAAAGGCATTTGTAAATTGTTAGACCCTGTATGGCAGAATGACAATATTTTTAATGGAGCCACGCATTTGGTGAAATATTGCATGGTCTGCATGATGCATAATCCAGGGAAGGGTACCCCTACACCCCCTGGTAATTTTGCACCACCCACCTTTCCTTTTGAAGTCCTTCAAATGGACTATATTGAATTGGAGAGCAATAATCTGAAGTATGTTCTGGTGGTTGTATGTGCATTCATTAAATGGGTTGAGGCTTATCCCACTAAAGATAATACAGCCATTACGACTGCAAAGGTACTGCTGAAGGAGTTCTTTCCTCGTTTCGGCTTGCCCCGGGTTATCTGGAGTGACAATGGAAGTCATTTTAATGCAAGAGTGATTCAATTGATTTGTGAGGGTCTTCATGTGAAGCAGAAAATCAATGCTGCTAATCATCCACAGTCAGCGGTTTTGGTTGAGAAGTACAATGGTACTCTCAAACTGAAATTGGCAAAAATACAAGAGACTACAGGGTTAAAGTGGCCAGATGCTTTCCCGTTAGCACTCTTGTCGACAAGAACGACAGCACATTCTAGGACAGGATTGTCTCCTTACGAGGTCGTGTTTTGGCGCCTAGCAAACGTCTGGGGCATCCCGCGTCCTTGTAAGTTCTCAGATATTGAGTATCCTGTATTGCTTGATTACCATGGCCAGTTAACAGAGAGTTTGTGTTCTATTCATCAACATGTGCGAGAGTCCCTACCTTCTACACCAGAGGGACCCGGCCACGATATCCAGCCCGGTGATTACGTCCTGTTGCGCAACTTTCAGAGGAAGAAAAGTTTGGAGCCGCACTGGAAGGGGCCTGAACAGGTTTTATTGGTGACACGTACTGCTGTGAAGGTTGCTGGCCGTAAGAACTGGGTTCATGCAACCCACTGTCGGAGGGTTCCTTTACCTTTACCCTACGATCAGTGGGTTAAGGACTGCATCGGGGACTCAGCTGTGCGATCAGGTGCCTCGGTTTGTCCCATTCAGTGATGCCCAGCTAACGTGGCCGCAGACGGATAGGGAGAATGCAGATGTGTTGAACGAGGCTGTTCCTCTGGAAATCCAAGCTATCCAAGAGCCTTTGTTCACTGATCATACAGTGCCTGGGGCTACCAGGTACAATTTGCGCCCTCGGCTGAGGAAAACTGCATCCAAGGAGAAAAAAGATTAGGGATGGACTGTGTAAAATAGGTTGTACTAAATTATAGTACTAACGGATTTAGTTGAGATTGGTGAAGGATTTCTGCATATTTCATTTTAGTTGTTTGAACATTAGATAGGGAAGACCGAAGTATACCCTGAATGTATACCATCTTGATCAACATGGGATAGGACAGAGCAAGCTTCACTGCCGGTGCTCAAGAGCGGCAACGTTTGATGGATAATTGGAGCCTGTACCAGTGAGGCTCGGACAGACACTGGGAACTTATATATTCTTCCTGCATTTTGATCCCCTCTTTATCATTCGTTATGCATCCTTTTGGCAGACAGGTTGCTGAGGAACAGCAGCCAGTGATTGTTGTTTCCCAGTATAATATGGTGTGGACCCGCAAACAGAAAATAACATGTGTTGCTCTTGTGGTTTTACTGCTAATAATATTGTGGGGGGTGTCATGGGATTTGGAAAATGATCAGGATGTGCCTTTACGTACCAAAGTTAAAGTTATTTCCCCACCAAGGAAGAAGAGGACAGCCCCGAATAATGTGTTTCTAGATACACACAAGAGATTCTTTGGAGAAGGGACCACTTGTTACCCCACTGAGTCCGTCACTAGTTTATGGACTGCATACCCATTATCTTTTGTGAATTATACTTATACTCGTCCACCGCAATTTACAGAAGTGAAGGGAGTTTTTGGTTTTGGCTATCCAGGTCCCTGTTTATATTATCGAAAGCCACTGGGGATGGGTTAACCAGGGTGTGATAACAACACATATTGAGACAACTTCTACATGGAAGAACAAAATGTCAACCTGGTGGGTTGGCATTATAAGGAATTGATAGTTACCCGGGAGGCTGGTGATTATCCTGCTTGTTGCCCTATCGTGAATAGAATGGACACTTCTTTGTATATCAATTGTTCTGGAATAGTGCTGTACAAAAATACATTGTCCCTGGTAAATGACAAAGATCTGAGTACGTTTGGAATGAACACCAGATATGCTGCAGTAGATTACGAAGGACCGATTTATGCACACACGGAGTTATACTTTTGGTCTAACGGTACCTATTCTAACGTTCATAATGGTACAGACGATGTCGCTCTTGGGATGGTGTTGCCTTTAGGTGTGCCCTGTAAATATGCTAAGCCTAATGTCCGTTGGGTTAAGAGTACTTTGACCAAAGAATTCTGTGAGGGAGTGACAGAAATAGAGGTCAATAATTATAGTAATGGGATCACTTTTGGATACATCCTTTCTTTCATTTTCACTTTGGGTGGTACTGCCATGGCTCAGGGTGAGAAAGCCAGAGAATATTTTGGGTGCAAGTTACAAATATTATCTAATACTACTGTGGCAGCTTTATGCAACATCACCACTCAGTTGGAAAGGATGCGGATATATTTCGAACAGACTAGATACGCGGTTGATTTCATCTTAGCCAAGAGTGGGGGTGTATGCGCGGTAGTGGGAAACCAGTGTGTAGTCAGAATCAAAAATATGGAAAAGAATATTACCAAGCACATTCTCTATATTCTCGAAAATGTCAAGGGAATGGAAAGTGGAAATTGGGGTTGGTCTCTTTTCGGTAGTTGGGGCTGGATTCTAGAAAAGGTGATTTACATGATCGTGATATTGGTGCTTTGCTGTTCCCTTATTCAGTGCCTTCACTTCTGTTGCTCCTATTGCACCACCATTCTAACCCCTAAATGGAAAATATCTATTCATGATACCAACGCTGCCATTATGGTGCAGAAAGAAATAGACGACCTCGTAAACATAGATGAGGGCGTTTTCGAGACTTCGTCCCTCCGTATAGTCTCCTTTCCCGATACAGAGAACATGGAATGCTCATAAGATTCCTGTTTTCTTGGTTTTATGTTCCCCTTGTTGTTGCTAGAAAACGTTTTAGCTCATGCTAAAAAGGAGGGTCTGTTAGAATAGAAATATTCATGTTTGTGCATTGGCTATGTAAAGTTAGCATTTGCGGTACCATTTTCTATTCAGATGCCATTTTGAACCACAAACGAAACTAATCGTTTGCTATTTCTGAGAAAAGGCATCTGTTATGTTTTGTTTCTGCAATGTTAGGTTTTGCTTCACTAATGAATAGACTGTTCATATTACTGCATACCTTTCTCACTAGATAGAGGCCCTCTCCCACTTGTCTGGTGGCGGGTACAGGTTGAAACGACCTTGGATTGTATTAGGTGGTGTGAGATATGAGAATCAAAACTTATTATTTTTGTATTTCACTGTCCAGCTGCATCTGCTTGAAAAATTCCACTGTGGGCATGTTTTAGCCCAGTTACAAAATGTACAGAATGTATCTTTATGCTTGTTGATGTCAGTCCCTCTGCAGCACTCCTAGCGACTGGGCAGACTGGGCTCCGCACTGAGTGTATATGAATAAACAGTTATTGGTTTGTATTCTCAACTGTCTGACAGACTCTTCATTTAGTATGGAAGGCTGAAAGGTGGTCATTAGTGACCCGGGTGACCCTAATCGGGCCACTTCCTTCAAGAGGTAGCATGTGGAGGGACCGACTGCTGCTGTTCAAATGGGCTCAAGTAGCCTGCCGGCCGAGAGTTTGGAATTATGTCACTACAATAAGGGAGGTGCCTTCTTAGGCAACTCCGTAGGGATTACGATGTCCCTTTCAGTCTGCCTTTCTATAGTGGTCTGATTGCCATAGAAAGGCAGGTGGAAAGTGACTTTGGGGGCCCCTAATAGGACCACCTTCTCCCCTGGCCCTCCTCTATGGAGCCTGCCCCCCTAAGCATCCCTGCACCATGTGTCAGGCTCCACATGGTGTCTGCTACACAGTGCAGGGATGTTTAAAAACATAAATTTTTCTATTTCAGCTTGTGCTGCAGCCCTTTTCTGTCCGCCGCACAAGCTGCAATAGAAAAATAGATGTTTCCAACCGCCCATAGGGCGGTCGCATCCAAATACTGCGGGTGGAACTGCTGACTAAAAGTCGGGCGCTTCCATTCCCGCTACGGTATCAGTCGGATGCTCGTCCGACTGACATCGTAATCAAGCCCAAAGTTTCCAAGAAATGAGGCTTGCGCAATAGGGGTCAGGAAGCCTAAACCCACAAGTGCAAAAAAAAAAAATGTAAAGAAATGACTAAAAGACTATTGGATAAAATTCAACAATTTTCATTGATGGTGGCTTCAGACTACCTTGACAGTGTTCCTTACATAATACATTCCTAACACTAACTAAACACTACCTACATTACTTGCCAGTGTGTAAACCACACACTAATTCGTTTGAAATTTTTGCAATTTTTTTCCATCTAAATGAAAGGAATTTTGTGGTTCCTACCTGAAGTTGCCTTCTTTTTATCGACTCATGGTGACTTTTTAAATTCACTTGTCACCATGAGTCTCCTTCGGTCCAAAAACCCATAAAAGTAAATAAATCCTCATGTGTTCCAAAAATTACACCCAAAAAACTCATGCTTTTTAAAATTCCACCATCCTAAAATAGCAGTCGCCCTTATGAGACATCTGAACATCTCATCCTGAAAGTTTTCTTCTGCCCTATCAACTTCTCCTCTTCCGAATACTGCTAGTCCTTCATTGGCAAAGTGGAATACTCCTCATTAAAATGGCACACCATATTTACAAATTCAAAAAAAATGCTGGAATGCATAGTGTAATCCTCTTAATGAAAATATCCATGTAAAAAAGGCAACTACTTAGCCTCACTCCAAAACAGTCATGTGGTCTATATCCAATGTTAAAAAAAATAAATGTAATCCTTTGAAAAATGTGACAGTTTTTTTTAAAATGTCACTTTTATTAGGATAAGATTTAAAATAGCGGTAGTCATTTTTTTAACTACTATTTTAAACCAATTTCAATATGAAAGCAACTATCCTGACGAGGGCATGCCATGACAACCTGTACGGGAACAAATTTGTGGTTAAAACAACATATACATTTAGAATATTACTACCTATCTAATTACCTCCTCCCTCTATCCTTACATTAGAGAAAGCCACCTATTTTATTTTTATTTATTTTATTTATTTATTTATAAAGCGCCCGAATCACCCCATCAGGGTATCTCCGCGCTCGAACTGCTATAGGACTCCAAGGGGATGCTAGATTAGAATAAAGCCAACTTTAACATCTTTCTGAACTTTAGATAGTCCGTACATAGTCGTAAGTGGATAGGGAGTTGGTTCCAGTAACGTGGGGCCAGGTGGTAAAAGGCTTTACCGCCCAATTGCGCTCTATGGAAGCGGGGGACTTGGAGCAGAGCTTTAGATTCGGAGCGGAGGGATCTGGAGGGCAGGTACCTGACAAATTTGTCCTTTAGATAACTGGGGCCTAAGTTGTTTAAAGATTTATAGGCCATGCAACAGATCTTAAATTTAATCCTCTTTCGCACTGGAAGCCAGTGCAATTTTTGAGGAGGGGAGAGACTCAGTTCTGGGGGGCATTAGCCACCAAGCGGG
The DNA here is from genome assembly GCA_963921515.1 of Calotriton arnoldi. Classification (NCBI taxonomy): domain Eukaryota; kingdom Metazoa; phylum Chordata; class Amphibia; order Caudata; family Salamandridae; genus Calotriton; species Calotriton arnoldi. Next base: position 297,048 of record CAWUFW010011807.1, read on the forward strand.
CCGCCGTGTTCTGGACTACCTGCAATTTGTTCAGAGAGTTTTCATTAGCTGCAATCAGCAGAGCATTGCAGTAATCCAGACAGCTCAACACCAGTGCCTGTACCAAGGTCTTCCGGGTTGACAGTGGTAGAAAGGGGAAAACTCTCCTAAGAAGACTGAGATTATGAAAGCAAACTCCCACTGTTGTGGAAATATGTTCCCCCAATGTCAGTTTCTGGTCTGTTTTAACCCCCAGGTTTTTCACTACCAGTTTTGGATTGGGGGCAGAACCCAGAACCTCCGGCCACCAACTTGGGGACCATCTGACTGTTGCTTCTCCAAACAACATTATCTCTGACTTTCCTGTATTTAATTGGAGGAAGTTATCCTTCATCCAGTCCGCGATAGATTTCATGCCCTCCGCAAAGGTAGCCTGAATGTCTGAGCTTTTTTTATCGAAGGAAAGGAGAAGTTGGGTATCGTCAGCATAGGATATGGGACAGAATCCCAACTTTCTCAATAGTCTTGCCAAAGGGGAGACGTAAATATTAAAGAGAGTGGGACTCAGACAGGAGCCCTGTGGTACTCCCTTAGTCACCTTAGTGGTCTGTGAGCGGAAAGAGCCAAGATGAACGGTCTGGGTTCTTTCGGACAGGAAGTTCCCAATCCATTTCAGGGCGTTCCCTTTAAGGCCTGTGCCCTCTAATCTCCCCATTAGGATCTGGTGGGAGATGGTATCGAACGCTGCGGACAGGTCAAGCAGCACCAAAAGTACTGCCTGACCACTGTCAAGCAGCGCTCTGATGTTATCTGTAACTTCCACCAACGCAGTCTCCGTACTGTGCCTGGGTCGGAATCCAGACTGAGAGGCATCCAGACAGTTTGAAGATTCTATGAAATTAGACAGATGCTTGTTGATGTGTTTTTCTAGGAGCTTACTCTGTAAAGGGAGCAGAGAGATGGGGCGATAGTTAGAAACATCCTCCGTGGAGATATTGGAATTTTTCCTGATAGGAAGAATTTGTGCAGCTTTTCATTCTGGTGGGAGAATGCCTTCCTTCATGGAGCTATTTAAGATCGAACAGATGGGTTCGGCTAATTCCTTAAATAGAGTCGTGGCAACTCTGGCAGGGATAAGGTCTAGTGGGGACCCTGATTTTACAGATTTAAGGAGGGCCTCTGTCCTCTATATATTTAGATTATTAAATTAAACTGTGCTTAACTGACTGAAGATCTTCCTTGCTTCCAATCTTGACCCCGATGCTCCACCGACTGCCAAAACAGACGCTCAACCGTGTATGTGAGCCAAACCTCTACAAATTGAAAAAGGACATTTTACTACATTGAAACCAATGGTAAAGCATGGGAACGTACATAAACATGTTTTTACAATATGTTCTGTGATGCTAATAATTCCAGAATTATTTTACAATTTTTTTATTATAAATAAGTTCTTTTAAAAATATTTCTGTATATTTTATTACTGTTAATAAAAAGTTTAATTCCAAAAATGATGTTTTTCTTTTTCTTATTGTACTTACACTAAAAATAAGTATTTTTATTGTGAAATGTATTTTACACTTTTTTTCAGTTTTAAAATAATGTTCAATTAATTTTTAAACACCTTTACAATGTTCTTCTGGTATAATAATTCTATTAATAATTAACATTAATATAAATTAATTCTCAGAAATTCAAATTAATACTTGAATATTTGTACACTTCCCCACCCATAACCCCAAAATCCCTTGGATCTGGTCCCTAAAGGAGACTGTTACTGGTTTTTCAGAAATGATTTAACTTTAATTGCATAATTACATTTAAACTCATTTCTACCATTATGAATGAATACTCAGGTATTAAAATTAGTACTTAGGTATTAATACACTTCTCCATCCTTGACCCCAATTTCCTTTGCCTCACATCCCTAAAGGAGGGTGTTACTGATTTTTGTTTAAGTATTCACTTTTTACTGCATAATTACATTTTAATACAATTTTGCCATTAGTTGATACTCAGGTATTAAAAATTATACCTGAGTATTAATACACATTCCCACCCATAAACCCTATATCCCTTGCAACCCATCCCTAAAGGAGGGTGTTACAGAGTTTTTTTTTATTATTTAAGTTTGACTGCATAATCCACCCGGGCTGTAATTGCGTTGTGAGCGTTTACTTCCTCCCAATGTTTCGGGTACAGCGATTCTCCAGCAGTGACCAAGCTCCACCCTATGCTGCTGCATAGTGTTCATCGTGTGTTCACGTTTTAGGCTGACCTCCACGGCTCCCATTTGGTCCGGCCTTCACCCAACCCGAGGGTGCATAGAGTGGGTGATACTGAGTGCCAGCCTTATGAACCACTGTGGAGAAGCCGCGCTCCCCTGAGCTGCCGACTGCGGGGTCCCCATCATTTCACATTACTCCACTGACTTCAAGAGGTGGGTACAACCACAGTTTGGAAAGTGTGTCAAATTGAGCCAGGACTGTGGAACGTTTCAACGGCGAATGAGAGGACCGCTGCTCAGGAACAAAGACGGCCTTTCCCGACGAATCCTGCCGAGACCAGAATGACCGACTCGACGAAGCCTGTTGAGGGAGAGAGGTCGCCCGCTGGAAGCAGCAGCCTCCAGTCGGACTTCTTCACCAGCCATGGTCCAGGAGGAGCGTGGCATCCCAGGTGCGTAAGCGTTTGAAGGGGCTGGGGAGGAAGGGCGATAGAAGGAGAAAACACTTCAGTGTGATAGATTAGAGAACTCCGTTACAAGATCTTAAGGAAGGATTTAACACTTCTTCCCCTTTCCCTATCTTAATTTATTTTCCTCTTTTGATAATCCTTTTCACGTTCCCATGACACTCTTCACTTTCCACTGGAGTTTTTGCAAGTCTCTGATAGTCCATGGTTGAGATAGCGTTGCAGCTTTAGTGCGAATCATCTCACTATAATCACACTAAAACACACTGGGTAAATTTGGGAAGAAAGAGGAGTGCTACTTACCTGGTATATATATTTTTCCTTTACCCCGAGGGGAAGCTGGTGGCTGTTTGGATGGTGGTCTTATTCAAGAAGAAAGACGTGCTGTTCAGGCTCTGTTAGCCTGCACCACCACCTGCTCCTGTTTGCTGCCTGCTGGGGTGAGACTCGGTCCCCCAGCCTGCTTTGCCTTCCAGAGGGAGAGGGAGGGGCCTCCTCCCATTCAAATATCGTGGCCGCCTCCCGCAGCGCGGGACGCGCTGTTCAGGGTCTGTTAGCCTGCACCACCACTTGCTCCTGTTTGCTGCCTGCTAGGGTTGGACTCGGTCCCCCAGCCTGCTTTGCCTTCCAGAGGTAGAGGGAGGGGCCTCCTCCCACTTACGCCCGTCATAGCCGAACAGAGGCTGGGCAACCCCTCTTTCACCTGGAACCTGGAACCTGGATGAAGGAGAGCGATAAGACGGTGAGACTGGGAGAGAGCATTATTTTACTCCTGCTGATGGTCGACTGTTTGGATTGCAACCTGCCCCCCTGTCTGGTGGATTTTGAAAAAGAGGCTGCTGTTTGCAACCCCTTAAACAAAAAACAGAGGTTCCTGTGGACACTTATTGATTGATATTACAATATATATATCAGCACAGTCGCAATAAAGTGGGGGTACATAGATGTCAGAGAAAAAAATGACATGTAACACAGAGTGTGTAGAGAAACAAGGTATTTTTTAATATAAATTCACATTTGTTATAGAATTTCAGTGCGAAGTGTCCCAAGTGAAAAAGTGAAACCTATCAATATGGATTGTGACTTTTTGTGACATAAAAAACAAGGTTTCAATGTTTATACAGAAACGACCATTCAATGGATACACAATACATGTTAGCAGCCTCCTAGTATAATAGTAGGAACTGAGAATTGGTTCGCTTCAAGTTGTCGACGGCGTTTCGACCCAGCTAACAATGTGGGGTCTCATCATGACCTATCAGTGTAGGGACACCTGAAAGATGATAATCAATGTGTCAAGTCAAAAGAACTTTATTCGGTTTGTGCAACAACCATAAAAGCAAAAACAGGGTTTAAAACACACATATATAAAACATTCTTTACATATAACAGTCCAATTAATTCTATTACAAAATACATTCCCTAGCAGCAAATTGGTTAAAATGTTCAATACGTAGAACAGTCCGGTTAATTGTCAAAAGTGATAGACTTCCTCGCAGCTATTGATTTTAAGATAAAAGAAGCCACATGGAAACATAAACCGGGATCGTTAAGAGTGACCAATATATTCATAGCAGCATGAAATCTTCTCACATTAAATTTTAAAAGAATAGGTTTCAGATAAAATTATCTTAAAAAAGAGTAAAACTTACAAAATAGCAGGAAGTGGCTAGTGCTCTGTTTTGATATCCCATCGCAGGGGCATAAAGTCAACGGACACATTTTCATGGTGGGGAACGCAACCAAGTGATATACTATACCTAGTCTCAAACGGGTCAGAACAAAGCGGTGTGATGGCCTAGTCACTACTGTCAGATAATCTTGAAAGCCTCTTCTGACCTCCAACTGTTGGTAAAATACAAAAGTTGGTTGCCTCCCAGTCACTCTCCCGCGAACCTCTTTTTGGTGGGCTAAAAAGGTATTTTTAATCTCTCGTTTGGGTATATTTATCACACAACCTGGATCACCCTGGATTGAAAGATTGAATAAATTATTAAACCAATCCCGAATATTTTTAAGCCAGGGGATACTGAAACTTTTATCCAAGAGTAAACAATCCTTAATAATATTTTGAGTAAATTTAGTTTCCTCTTTAGCCCAGATAGATCTCCATAATAATAGAGGCCGCAGGGCAATGAGATCCGATAAATAATTAATGCCTACTTCACAATGTGTAATTTCGGTGGATGCTGATGAAGGTAAGCACAGTAGGCGTTTTAAGAAAGAGTTTTCTTCAAGTTGTAGTAACTGGGGTTGATTATGACCCCAGACCCCTGCACCATAAAGGGCTATGGCGACACATCTGGCCTTATATATGTCAACCATGTCCTTAATACGTCGATTGCCTAACTTAGCTGCAAAACGAAAAATCCCATGGGCACTCTTAGCCATCTTAGAGCATACATTAACAAATTTGTTCGACCATTTCCCGTTTCCTGAGAAAGTTACACCCAGGTAACAGAAAGTATTAACCCGGTCCACAGGAGAATTCTCTATATAGAAATTTTTACTTTTCCTGGCTTTCTTGCCGCAGGCCATAACAAAGGTTTTTGTTTTGTTAATTAGCAATTTCCTGTTCTTTTTAAAAAGGCTAAAACTATCCATTAGTCGTTGCAGGCCAACTGGGGTTCTAGACAACAACACCGCATCGTCGGCATAAAGTGAGGATAGGTACATGGTTGCCAGCTATTTGTGGTGCATCTGCCTGCACCAGCCTAAGGGTTTTATCTACTTCATTAATAAATAAAGAGAAAAATAACGGCGCTAAGACGCAGCCTTGTCGAATGCCTCTTTTAACATCAAAGGGTTGTGTACATTCCCCCCGCTGACCATACCGCACCTTGCTGGAGAGTTTCTCATACAGCCTTGCTAAAAAGTCAATAATTTCTTTAGGGGCACCTAAATTAAGCAAAGTAGGCCATACAATTGAGTGGTCAACGGGATCGAACGCGCTGCTAAGATCTGCAAAACACAGATACAATCTTCCCACTTTAGCGTGCGTATATTTTCCTACCAGGAGTTCTAAATTAATGCACTGCTCAAGGGTACCCATCCCTTTTCTAAAGCCATATTGGACTGGGGAGAGAATTTCATTATCTGTAACCCAGTTTTCAAGTCTCGCCAATAATATTCTGCTCATCACCTTGACTGAGAAGTCCAAAAGGGAAATAGGACGATAATTTTTAGCCTCAGTTTTAATACCCTTTTTAAATATAGGGATTATCACAGACTGGGCCCATGACGGCGGAATAGACTCTGTCACTGCTGAATTAAAAACTCTAGTTAAAATGGGGCTCCATAAAACTATTTCACTTTTATAAACATCAATAGGGACCCCATCAGAGCCTGGTGCTTTACCCCCCTTACTACTGGTCAATCCATCATATACTTCTTCTATAGTAATATCTAATGGTAACACGGGCCACTCACTTCCCACTGCACTTGGCAAATTAAAAATATCACACTCAGGGTTAAAAATACTAGAAAAATGATTCACCCACGCATCACAATTAACATGCGATATTAATTCAGGGAATGAATCATTCTTTAAGAACGGGGAATTAACCGTATCCCAGAACAGCTTGCCATTCGCAGTATCAGCGGCCATTGATAACTTTTCCCATGCTGACTCTTGAAGCTTAGCTTTCCTTGCTTTAAGGACTAATTTATATTTAAGACGCAATTTTTTAATGACCTCAGTATTTCTAGGTCTATGACCCAAGGCTTGTTTGAGTTGGTTTAAAGCCTGAGTACAGTTATGATCAAACCAACCTCTGTTATGGCTAATATTATCCCTAAAGGGTGCAGTCAATATCCCTCAATTACAACATTAATTTTGTAAAAGGTGGCTAATAACAGGGAAGGATTAACATCCTCACTGAGGCAATAAGAGATCTCTGAGTCACATTTAATGAAAATTTCTTTTATAACTTTTACAGGGTCCACACCAACCCATTTAATACGTGTCCCATTGGGCCTAATAGGGGTAATATTAGTTATAAGATCTTGATTAGCTATCATTTTAGAACCCAAACATAGAGTTGACATAGAGATACTATTATGGTCGCTCGAAACCTGCTCAGTGATCCATGGGATAGAACACAGATAACTGCAGCTAGTAGAAACAAGTATGTGATCGATAATAGAAGCAGCATTTCTACCAGTAAATGTAGGAATTTGAACCCCGTGGATATCACATATGCTTTGTAACAATTCAAGGTCATATTTGGCCATCAGCAAGTTAAGAGCTCCACCATAATAATTATGTGCAAAATGCCTACTAATGTCATCCTCCCCATCAGTGTTCCCACAGACCTTGGTCATTGACAATGGACAGGCTTGAATGTTAAAATCCCCTACCCAGATTATAGCAATAGCTGTTCTAATTAAACTTAACAATTTGTCAAGCTCCAGGTCTAATTCAGAGACAGCATTACTCCGAGTTGAATCAAACACATTATTGTAATAATTTACCAAAACCATATCCCTACCCTTTTGGCAGTGTAACCATAAAATCTGAGAATGTATACCTACTGTAATAGTTCTTTTAACTGAAAAAACAGATAGCTTGTTTGAAATAAGGATCAGAAGCCCCCCTTTGGCTCTGCCTGCTAGCGAGGGCACGGCCTGGAGCCAGTGTGATGTAAACCCTTCTACATATATAGGATCTGTACTCCACGTCTCTTGCAGACATATTATATCATGGCTGCTAATAATAAAATCCTGCCAAGTTGGAAAATCCTGTTTGCCTTTAAATCCTGCAACGTTCCAAGTCGTAATAATGTAGCCATTCTCAGATATTTCCCCTGGATTAGATTGAGTGTACTTTCCATTACTTCCATTGGCTATATTTACAAATGGAGCCTCTAAGGATATACCCCCTGTATTTACAATAACTGTAGGCTCAGTCTGATTCAATTCAATTAGGAGTGAGTTCCCTGCTTCTTTGTCAACCCATTCTTCATTCGTGGTTAGCTCCAAACTAGAGTGATTGATACACTTATGTCAATCATTTACTTCAAGGGAGCTCAGGGCTTGATATCGATTAAAAACTGGTACATTTTGGTAGGATGGAGTTAATGGTAATTGATTCATACTCCGGGGGTATCTATTAGAGGCTACTGAATCTTGATAGGATTGGAGTGGCAAAGGTAAGTTCCTACTCCATGAGGTTTGAACGTCATCCTTAACTTGCCTGGGCCTTAAGTGCCTATAAAAAAACAAGTGGTAATAGTGTTATAGTTGGGTCAGATTGAAGCAATAGGGGTGCTCTAGCTAGGGTATTTCTAGCCCAACTAGGGTTCTGAAAATTAATAATAATACAGTCTCCTTGAAGACACTTTTAAAGGGCCAATCCAACCCAATCTTCGTGTTAGTAGAATCTGATTAGCTCCGAACACAGGGAAGTCACAGTTCTTATCCAGCCAGTGTACTGTTCTATTCTTTAGAGTGTCGTAGTTCTCCAATTGTCCCGGTTGCAAAGGTGGTACATTCACCAGGACAACAACATATGGGCAACACTCTGGGGGCAAATTGATGGCAACGTCCACTCGCCTCTCTTGGGTTATATTGTGGTCTGACTTATTTAAGGTAACATTTGAATGATCTATGTCCCTCCCTCCATCCTTGCCCCTCGAACGGATCGGCAGTGATTGGTCTGGGCATGCTGTCTTAAAGGATTAAGTGTTGTAAGTTCACTAGTTCTACCACTAATCCCTATATTTGATATAACATTTCGACCCCCAGGGGGCTCGCTACCTGTTCCTATGTTTATTCTATTAGCACTGGGAGTAATTAACTTAGAAGAAGACTCATCTATCCCTCTCTTGAGTGCAACCCTTTTTTGTCACATCACTACTATCCCTCAAAAGGTCACAGATCTTAGTCACCTCACTAGATAATTTATCCATTTTCTCATAGACTGGCCTGAGTAACTCCTCTAATTTAGATGAAATTTTGGCTATAATTAGTGTAATTTGTGAGTTAGCAATAGTGTCTTGGCCGTCTTGATTATCGCATATCCGGTTTTAGGGGTCAACATCACACTTTTTTGCCTTTGAAGTACCCAACCCTGTTTGTTTCTTCTTACAACCGTTCTTCCTCTTCGGAGATGGTGATCTATCCGGTATATGCAAGATAGGAGAAACAGGTTGAGTGAACAAGACTTGTTCAGGGTCTACTATATTTCCAGGGGGTCCTGATGTTCCGTGGGCTGCATTTGAGGCAGCTTCCGCAGCCAATTTTAGCTCGCCCTGTTGAGATCCACTACTATTACCTAACGCTTCCCCCACCGACATGTTAGGGCCCAGGGATAAACGACGTTCTGTCCTGTCAATTTCATCAGAGATTGCACTAACTGCTCGCACCAAAAATGAGTCTATAGTGGTACATGGCTTATCTATTGTAGCTTTGGTAATTTTACGTCTGGTCATGGTGACTTCTTAGACAGTATTTATAACAGGATATAAACTGATGTGATCTAAAGACTAAGGTCTAAACGTACCCAATTTCAATATAAAGTGCCAAGTGCAATACAAAGTGCTATGAACAGACAAAGTGCTAAGTGCTAGGGCCTTTATAAAATACACAGTACACAGTACAATCTATGTGTGCAAAAGCGCAAAATTCAAAATCTAAAATCAGAGTACAAAATAAAACCCCTGAAACTATATAGGGGTGCTCACATATAATACACAACCGAATCCTTAAGGTTATAACTTGAAAATACTTTCATAAAAAGGCATAATATAGCATAATGAGTAAACATTCATAGATGGAATCGTGTTTACACACAAGATATTCTCAATTTATCATATACAATGTCAAATTATTATACATATAGTTTACACAAATACATAGGATTCGTAAGGAAGAATCATGTAGGACATTGCTACTGTGATATACACAGTCTTTTACACATCAGGTGTCGGGACAATGAGGTTGAATGTTAACTCACATTACCTCAGTCTAGTGTGTACTTAAGACCACATGATACATCATGACAATGGTATGGGCTAATACTGTCCACTTAGTAATATTTAGTGGTCGGGATCAATAAAGTGGGACTTCAGTTAGCCAAGGTGGACACAAACCCACACCATTCTTCACTTGTATTGAGTCCCTGATCAATTGACTTTGTTCGCTCTATCCACTGGCATTTCATTCTTTGTAGTATATGGGTCAGATCACCACCTCGTTCAGGTAGAAATGCTCTTTCCACTACTTGCCATCTTAAATCGTCTGCAGTGTGGTTTTTTCAATGTAGTGGGCTACCAGAAGGGCATTGGGAATGGAACACCTTATTCTGCTTCTGTGTTGACTTATCCGTGTTTTGATAGGTTGGCTAGTTTATCCTTTGCAGGGTAATTGGCAGGGGCACCATATACAATATATTACATTCCGTGTATTGCAATTGGAGAAGAAATTGAGAAAATGTTTGATGTTCCAGTGTTCAAAGGTGTTAGTTTCAAAAGTAAGGGCACATGCTACACAGTTGCCACATCTATGGTGAACCTTGAGTTCGGGTAACCCCCAAGCTGATTCTAATGTCCTGGGTCTTGGACTTGTCTTGCCTTGAGTTGAGGAGTGGACAAGGTGATCTTTAATATTTTTACCAGGTTTGAATGCAAACATGGGTATTTCCATAGTGGAATCTACATTCTGAATAAGATGCCAGTTCTTTTTGATTAGTTTCTGTATTTTGTTGGTATGTATCCCAAATGTGGTGACGCAAATCAGTTTTTCCAGAGTGGTTTTCTTTCTTGGGGTCAGTAATTCTTCTCTCGGACAGAACCATGCTCATTTTAGGGCGTTCCTCACTATCTTGTTGGGGTAACCCCTTGCTAGAAGTTTAGTTCTCAGTGTTTGTGCCTCCCTCATATAGTCCTCTTTGTGAGAACAGTGTCTGCGGAGGTGCAGAAATTGACCAAAAGGTAATCCATCTCTTAGCGCACGGGGTGGTTGCTGTTATACGAGAGGAGAGTGTTTCTTTCAGTTGGTTTTCTGTGAAGATCAGTATACAATGTTCCCTCACCATGTTTAATCATGAGGTCCTGAAAGGCAATTTCTGATTTGTGTATGGTCAATGTAAAGGTGAGGTGTTTTTGTACATTATTCAAATATTTAACAAATTCGTGAAAATCATTTTCAGTGCCAGACCAGATTAGGAAAATATCATCGATCTAACGCTTCCAACATTTTATGTTGGTACGATATGCATTCTGTGCAGATAGGGCATAGGTTTGTTCAATGCAGTCCATATAAATATTGGCTAGATTTGGGGCAAAAACGGCTCCCATTGATGGCCCAGAGCACTGCTGGTAGTACCGCTCTTCGGCTAGAAAGTAGTTGTATTGTAGTGCAATGCATAATAAGGAGAGGATAAAACTTGTAGGGACTTGTAAAGGACGTGTGCATGTCTCTAATAGTTTTTCAACTAGTTGAATGCTCTCTTCTTGAGGTATGTTTGTATAAAGCGATGTTATGTCTAGTGTGGCCAACCAGTCTGTTTCTACATTAAAGTGCCTGTCATCCACTAGGTTTATCATAAACATACTATCTCTCACGTAAGTCTCTTGTATGGGCACAAAGTCTTTCAGGAAGAAATCGATGTATCTACCAATCGGTTCCAGTGCTGAACCACAGCCTGATAGAATGGGGCGTCCAGGGGGATTCGTGATGTTTTTATGGATTTTCGGCAGAGTGTATAACACTGGAGTACGAGAACTCTCTGTGTTATGATATTCAAATTCTTTATTGGTGATATATCCTAGTTCTTTTGCTTCTGTGGTCAGCTTGAGAATTTCAGTCTTGATGTTAGACAATGGGTTGGTGGGCAGGGCTTTATAGTGTTTCTGATCTGAGATTTGTTTGTTAATCTCTGCATCATATTCTTTCCGATCTTGAATTACGATGCCTCCTCCCTTGTCAGCTGGTTTGAGGATTATATTTTTATCATTTTTTAAGATTTGCAGTGCCCTTCTCTCAGCTAGACTGATGTTGTAGGGGATAAAACAGCTAACTGATTTCATATTTTCTAGCCCATTCAGCGTTAGTTTTTCAAAAGTTAGTAATTCCGGTGGCATCATAGAGTTTGGAGGAAAGAAAGTGGAAGGTGGTCGTAGGCCTGTGACAGATTGTTGTGCATTATGGTCTTTGTCTTTAAAAAATATTTTCAATCTTATTTTTCTGAAGAATTTGAACAGCTCTGTTTTTAGGTCAAAGTAATTGTTTTTTTCCGTAATTACAAAGGATAGCCCTGTGCTAAGTAGTGAAATTTCTGCTGAGGACAGTAGGTGTTGTGACAAATTGAATATGGGTATCTTTTCCATATTGCTTTCTGGGTAACCTAGTATGGCTGGGGGCCCCACTGATAGTGTTTCCTCCTGGTCTGGCGTTCCCCTGGGTATTGGTACCATGTCTTGCCGGTGCCTCATGTGCCTTTTTCTAAAAAAGGCTGACCTGGGTGAGCGTCTGAGTCTTCAGAGCCACCTAAGGACTCTGAAAATGTGATTGGTTGGTTCCTCTTGAACCGTCCCCAAGTGTTCTGTTTATTTTGGGCTGAGATAGTGGTGTAGTAGTCTTCTCTAAGGTACGGATAGGCTTTTTCTTTGGTAAAGTTTTGTATATCTTTCGTGACTTTGTCTACCTTTTTCTTTAGTTCATGTATGTTGAACTCATCAATGGTTTTATTGAGTTTATCAAGGAGTGCTTTGGGGTCTGCTACACTGTCCCCTCCTAACGGTTCTCGTTCTAAGTCTTCTATTTCTTTCAATTCTGCTTTAGCGTGTTCTATGGCAGTCTCTACTCCCAGCACCATCCCAGCACCATCCAGTGGCGGGAGCAAGTTGTAGAAATATGACTAAACCCTCCTTTAAATTTGGGGTCTTCTCTGTTTGCAACCCCTGCAGGAAGTCTGTATAACTGTGTGACTTCGCTTTCCTGGATTGTGTCGCGATCTTAACAGTGGTGGGAAAGTAAGGGGAACTCTTTGTGCTTTACTGTTTGTTCCTTTTTTCACCAAGGGGCTTTGTTCTCACAAACTGCTCGATACTCCATCTGTTGGTTTCTTAGTGTGGGCGGGGCTTGATTGCTCCTTAACCCCCCAGGGAAAGCTCATGCTGTAGTTTCTTTTTGTAATTCCCCCTGACTCGTGCTCAGGGGACCCTCCGCTACTGAATCCAGGAGTTTAATGCTATCTCTGTAGCATAAGGGAACTTATAGCTTATTACATCATTGTATTTCTGTGCGAACAAATCCTGGAACGAGCTTCCCTTGCAGCTGAGGAACGCTGCAGATCTCCTCTCTTTTAGGAAGGGGCTGAAGACCTGGCTTTTTAACCAATAAACCCTCCGGCCATCTTTTCTAGCAGGCAGTGCTCAGCGCCAGGACACCCTAGGGTAACCGTGCGCTTTACAAATATGATTAACATAACATAACATATTTGGTATTCCCCTTGTTCCATATTTTTAGTAAATTGGACTGATTGAATGATGGGTAAACGTAAGACCATGCAAGCCGCAAAACCTACAGGCACTACCTTGGATGGTTTTCTCCAGAAAGCAGTGCAGATTATTATGAAGGAAATCAAGCAAGCAGAACGCAGACTTTCATTAGTCCCCGCAGGTGATTTATCCACACCAACTCTTCTAGACTCCAATAGAGATCCTAACACATATTCTTTGGGGACGGATGTTGATAGGAGGACCGCAGTGCCACTCTCGCCTGTTGTGGTAATCAGGCACAAGGATGATGTCCTCGCAAAAAATAAGCTAAAATGTGTGACTCCAATCACATTCTAGAGGAGAACAGTTCTCCGCAAGTAATAGGGGGGGAGAGGAAGAGAATCGAGGTGGTGGGGCTAGGATGTAGACCAAAGGACCATTTACCTGTGACAAAAAAAAACAGACAAAACCCGGTAGCAGGGGGTAGGACCAGAAGGAGCCAGGGTAAAGGGCCCACACCAGATGGGGTGGACATTGCTTTAATTAAAATCAGTAGGTTAATAACTGAGGCATTGGCCCCTATTGTGGATCGTCTCGATCGTATCGACGATCAGCTTGCCCTTGTGCTTCGAGAATTAAATAATTCACCAGCACAAGCCCCACAGAAGGTTGAGGCTATTAAGAGGAGTAGCACAGAGGCCTTACCAAATGACAGGAATGCCCCAAAATACAATGTCCTTAAACCCCCTGGAGGAAGCCTCCTGTGTGGCCCCACCCATAGATCGCCCTGCTAACACTTGCGAGGGATCTCCCTGGGTAACAGTCCAAATAGGCCAAATTGCAAGGATAGGCAAGGAGACCAAACTTTTTGCAATCATGATCTGCCAATTGGGCCCAGTCAGCAACATCCACTTCACAACCCAAATTTAGAGTGCCCAGGAAATACATCTCCAAATAGAGAGGGTGAAAAAGCTATACTGAACTTACCACCAGATTGCACCCCTATACCTGGTACTCACTGAAGTCCCCTATCTCCCACCAGGCCGCCAAGAAAACTGCCAAAACCTCATTAATAAATCAGCTCATTGGTGTTGCAGTAAAATATCACCTCAGGTAAATCTGATAGATAATATCCTCATGGCCAGGCGAGTGAGCTGGGTGGGCCGCACGACAAAATCAGCTAAGGGAGATTGTGTGGTTCTTAATTTTAATATGTGCATTTCCTTTTGAAGTGAATTAATGACGCAGCAAGGGAGAATGACCCCATAAGGGTCCACCTGTTGGGCTTTTTCTACCCACCCAACAGGGGCAACATCCAGAGCCAAAGGCCCCCCCTACCCTAGGCCTAAGAACTTATGCTCGGCCACAGCAATTGTTGTTCACCCACCCCAATCGCTTTGAAACTCTATCAGGCCTTGCTGATATTGATTGACTGCTAGCTTATCCTAAAGAGGTAGCCCAGGAGGGGGGCCCGGCACAGGCAGGTAAAAATCTAGGCAGTGTTACTGATGTGGTAGAAGCTGTAGACACAGGGCGTGCGTCTTTAGTATGTCCCATACCCTACCCTCCCCCCACTAATAGAGTTAGGGGTACAGAAAACCAGGGGAAATCTACCCCCTGCTTTAAAATCATCTTGTGGAATATTGCAGGATTCCATTCTAAGACAGGGACTGAGGAGTGGCTAGGGTATATCAGAGGCTTTGACCTCATTTCCTCCAGGAAACCTGGTCTAGAGATGATATATCCTTGGATGGCTATCGCTCCATCTGCGTTCCTGCATTACCCTCTGCCGCAGGAAGGACTAAGGGTGGGATTGCGGTTTTTATATCAGTAAAATATGGATCTCTAAATGTCATTAGTATAAGCTCATCACCCTGGCATCAGCTAATTATGATTCATAATTTAAGTAAGGCCAAAACAGTCCTGGTGAATTGGTACCACAATATCTTTGATCAAATATTTGTAATGCCATCGAGACCCTACATCATGAGATCACGCAAATCACTGGGAAGTGGCAGCAGCTATGCATCATCTGGGAAGGGGATTTTAACTGTACAATTTGTAAGCACAGCTCTCAACCAGTAGCGGCTCCTCGAGGGAGTGCTGCGGGGCAGTGGGGCGGGGCAGGGGAGGGGCAGGGTGGGGGGTAGTAAACTCCGGCATACGGGCGGAGTTGAGTAACTAAATAAATAAATAAAATGAATTACATTGCGCGCTGCATCGCCGATTTGGCGTTGCAGCGCACGCAATGTAATTAGTTTTATTTATTTATTTAGTTACTCAACTCCGTTCGGCCGTATTCCGGAGTTTACTACCCCCCACCCTGCCCCTCCCCCCCTCACCGCCCCGCAGCACTCCCTCGAGGAGCCGCTACTGCTCTCAACGTGTGTGTGCGCTGGAAGACACAGAGGGACAGCCGCAGCCCCATTTTATTCACTCATCCCAGGGAGAAGGCCTAAATTCTGTTCTAATAGGGAACGATTTAGGCCTTATAAATTGTTGGGCAAGGATCTTTCACTGCAGTGTCCCACTTATGTTGGCTGTGGTAGGGCTAGTTCCATCGATTTTATGCTAATATCTAGAAATTTCTTTAAGCTCGTTCTTGACTTTGTGGTGGAACCTCACTGTCTGTGTGATCATAACCCCCTTATCGTCTCCCTCATTTTAAAGACCCAGGTGGGGGAGGGCGATGATCACCCGATCCATTACCACCGGAACAAGGGTGTCAGGCTGAATTGGGGTAAGATGGATCCCCTCAAATTTGAGGGAGATATTATCAAAGGCTACTCCCACTTAAGTATGGGGTGTTTGAAGTCAGACTCTCCTCCAGATGATGTTGTTTGGGAGTTTGGGTCACTATGCACTGAGGTAGCCATGAGGCTGACGAGGAGTCCTAAGCATGGGGAACCCCAGGAGGTCCGGTGGTTTAATTCTGATAGTTCTAGGGCCCATAAAGATTTAAAAAGGGCTCTTCATGTTATTCCCCGTAACAGAGATCTAGTTAAAGCAGCAAGGCACAAATATAAAACAATAATTGATAGTAGAAAAGCAGAAATGAGAAGTCTAGCATGGGAAGATCTAGAGAGAGCAGGAGCCCTAAGAGGCACTAAAAGTTTTGGTGAAATTATACATCGCCCATTATTTACTGAAGAAGTTAGGCATATGGATTCACTGATCCTGGCAGATGCTTGGGTAGCCTACTTTACTGGCATCTTTAACCCCCAAAATATAAGGGTCGAGGAATACATAAGGGATTTGCCCATAGATTTATTTGCAGCAAACCAACTCAGTCTATCTATTATAGCAACTGAGGTTGAGGAGGTGTTAGCCCAGGGGTCCCATCTGAAAGCACCAGGTCCTGATGGGGCCCCCTTTTTAAAAATAATCCAAACCTGTGGTCACCCCTGTTAACAAATGTATTTAAGGGAGTAATTAATGGCCCAATGCCCGCATCCTGGAAGGAGGCAATAGTGGTCCCCGTTTTAAAAAGGGGTAATAGAAGTGACCCGGCTTGTTACAGGCCAATTTAGCTTATTGATGCCACAGCTAAGGTATTGGGTAGAGTTTTCCTTGCCTGTTTGGAGACCTGGGCAACCACCACAGGAGTGATATCCAATACGCAATATGGTTTCAGGAGGGGGCTTGGCACGACGAGCAATGCCTTAATTTGTCCTTAATTATCAACAAATACGTGAAGGCCAGGAAGGACTCAATCCACCTGGCCTTCATGGATTTGTCTAGTGCCTTTTTGACAATGTTAACCGGGAGAAACTATGGGATATGTTGGAAAGTTTGGGTGTGGAACAAGCACTGGTGTCGCTCATCCGTAAGCTACATTTTAATACTTCAGTTTCCATAAGATACGGCACTCAAGGGGAAAAACTGATCAAATAGCTTCAACAGAGGGTGTCTGTCAAGGGTGCATCCTAGCCCCTTTTCTGTTTTTAATATATACAAACGGTCTGGAGGCTTCCCTATTAAGTAAGAAACTTGATTTTCCCAAAAATGGCAGCAAATTTGTCCCCTTGCTATCTTATGCTGACGACACGGTGCTAATGGCCACGACAGCGAATGCCTTCAGAATTCCCTGGATACTTTTATTGATTTTATGTCATCACTTGATCTTAAAGTAAATTTTATTAAATCATATATTATGGTATGCGGCCCAAAGAGTACAAAAACTAAGATTTTCGTAGCACCGGACAAAAGAATAGAAAAGGTTGAGAATTTTATGTACCTGGGAATTTATTTAACAATAAGCTAAGTTGGGACCCACTTGTGACAGCAAGAGCCCACCATACAACTAGGGCTGTGGATGGGCTATTTCGCTTTCCATGCAAATTAGGCCATAAGCCTGTTAGGTAAATAATCACCCTTTACAAAGCCAAATGCCTTTTGATTGCAATATATATCGCAGGGGTATGGGGTTTTCACAATATCCGCCAGCTACAAATAGTGGAAAATAAATTTATTAAAATGCTTATGATGACGCCTAATAGCACCCCTAACCGCCTATGTCATGACGAATTGGGATTAGAGCATATAGAGGATTGTATATCTTGTGCCCCTCCACTCCTATGGGCGAAAATTTGGCTACCTGAAGAACTAACGTTCTCACAAGAAATAATAAAAGATTGTCAAAACTTGGCCAGCTCTCTATTTATCGTGAAAGATAAATATTATGAAATAGGATTGGGGCATTTCTATGATAGTCCTGAAAGCATCCCACTGAATGCCAAAGTCATTATCAAAGAGGCTTTACATTCAAGGGGAAACATGCATTATCCTCACCAAGATGAGATTGGTCCCATGCACTTGTCCCCTGCCCCATTACAATATTATTTAACATTCACCACTAATCAGCAGATTAGATTTTATTTAACTAGATTTCGGTTAGGTACTGTGCATTTTTTGCTGGCGTTTCCATGCCAGAGTGGTTGGGCGAATGATCTCCCATGTGATAATCTTACAAGCCAAAGCACTTTGCACTTTATCTTATTCTGCACTTTACGGCAAGGAGTACATTTTTATTCCCACTGTTAAAGAAAATTCGCCCTTGTACATATGTTGATGATTTTAAATTCTTGCACTCATTGGCTACCCCTGATATTTGTATTGCAGTAGCCAATTATATAAAATAATCTTTGGCCATTAGGAAACGTTATGAGTAAGAATTCCCTGAGTTGTCTCACTGTAACTACCGTATTCAAAGAGTCGCATGTCCCTGGTATTTTATGAATTGTTTTTAACATATTGTTCAGAACTGTTTATATGCTGTGATAATGTTTTTGTAAATCCTAATGGTGTTATGAATTGATACTATGTTATGTTTATTGAATTTTAAGTAATATGCACATTTGAAGGTTATGGATTTTAATCAACTTGGAAATTTTGGAGGTCTATTCAGCTGCCATAAAGGCCACTAGAAAAGCACCTTAACTTAGGAATTGACATGGCTCATGGTTTCCCTTTGTGATGTTTTTAAGTGTCTGTTTAATTATTGTATATTGGCATTTGAAGCCATCACGTTTGACTCAGCGAATGAATTTTAGTGAAGTATGTAAAGTTATTGTATGGTCACTTGTCCTAGGCTGGAAATCGATGCTGCTGCTGCTGTTGTTGATGCACTGAATGCCCTTTTTTGTACTCTTTTATGGCTGGTTAAGC
Source organism: Calotriton arnoldi (assembly GCA_963921515.1). Lineage (NCBI taxonomy): Eukaryota > Metazoa > Chordata > Amphibia > Caudata > Salamandridae > Calotriton > Calotriton arnoldi. The sequence continues at coordinate 315,830 of CAWUFW010011807.1, forward strand.
CGAATAAAGATTTATTGATGATGACTGCATAGTTAAATTTGAAAACATTTCTGCCAATATTAAATAATACTCAGGTATTAAAATGTATACCTGCGTATTTATACACTCCCCTATCAATAACCCCTACATTCCTTGCACCCCATCCCTAAAAGAGGGTGTTACTAATTTCTAAAAAATAATGAAGGTTAATTGCATAATTAATTTAAAATACTCTACAACCACTATAAATTAATACACAGCTATTACCTTAAATAGTATTAAGTATTAACTCTCTTCCCCACCCGTAACCCCAATAGCCTATTTATTTCTATATATCAGTCGAATGTTAGTACTGAAAAGAATGGAGTCAAGGCTCATCATTCAGATGGGAACAGTAACACCTAAGGGGCACAATTTGGATGCTGAATTACATGTGCACCTTTAAAATCATGCCCAATATTGACTGTCAGACTGTCACAGCTTGACGAAAACCCTCAAAATAGCACCTGTACATCTTGAAAAAGAAAATTCTCACTTAGAAAGATACTATGGGGCAACCATATAAAAACATAAAAAGAAAGGACATTTTCAACTGAATAAGAGGAAGAATTTATTTTAGATTTTGAGTTGTATATGATGTAAAATACTATAAAGTAGGAGGAGTAGGAGGAGAATGATTAGGAGAAACATTTTGTAGACAACATTTGTCTCTGTAAGCAAAGTCAATTTAAAAATAAGTTATTTATGCACTAGCACTTTTTATTAAACATGCTGCTAAAATCGAGCACAAAATAGTTGCTCAAGTAGTTGCACTTTACATTAAAATATGCTGCTTTATTGGCATAACTTTGCACAATAAAACTGCTAATCTGTCAGGGGTATCAAACAGCTGCTTACGTACTTGCACTTTATGCACTTTATTTTACAATATGCTGTTAAAATCGAGCATAAAATATCTGCTCAAGTAGTTTCACTTTATAATAAAATATGCTGCTTTATTGGCATAACGTTTCACAATAAAACTGCTAGTTTGTCAGGGGAATCAAACAGCTGCTTAAATCCCAGTATAATGTAAACTGTTGAAGTATTTGCACTTTGAATTGCAATATGCTATCTTATTGCTATATTTTTGAACAGGGAAATTGTTAAATGTATTAGCGGCATAAAATAAGCTGTCTGAGTACCTGTATTTTGCAATAAATTACATTATGCTTTGCCATTATTATAACTTTGCACAGGACAATCATCAATGCATTAGCACTTTATATGATGCAGTGTTTCTCTTGGCCTTTATGAATTCCTTTTTCCTTCTCTCTTTTTCTTTCTCTTTCTTCCACTATTTGTCTTCCTGTTTGTTACTGTTTATTTTGATTATGGAAGATTTCAGAACTTATTGAAATGAGAGAACAAATCTTAAGTTGCTTCTTTTAAGGAAAAGTCATTACAAAAAGTACTTTGTTGTGACTGGTATTTAGAACAAAAATCATATTGGTTGCTAAATATAATGTTGTGCATAGTTTGTGAAATTATATCAAGCAAAAAAACAAAAATGTGTGTACTTTACATTGATTATGAAAAAACAAAATGGTAGACACTACGTGACAAAAAGGATAGAAAATGTGCGGTCTAGTTGTTCTTTCAAAAGTAGAAAGTAAGTATGGATAGAGATTATGGGCACTTTAAAATGGACAATCGAAATGGCAGGACTCTATTCTCCTGTGGTAGGCAAGCGCCGAAACGCGTTCCTGTATAATTGCACTAATGGTGATATAATAAAACTTGGAAAAATCTAACACTGCAGTGCTGCGTGGTTTCTACTGCGTCGAGAGAAATTAGAAGTAGTAGAATAGCTACAAACATATATATATATATATATATATATATATATATATATGCAAAAAGAGAAGCAGAGTACTCTGAGTAGTTCTCAAGTTTAGATGGAAAGCAGCTCCAGTATAGAGCACTCTCAGCACCAGCGACACTCTAAATCTGCTCACCTCAAATGTCTGCTTTTCTATCAAACTCTTTAAGCTTTAGGATTACCACAGTGCTATCCATGCCGAGCTGCAAAATGGCCAAAGCCTTTCACCACTCTAGGCACAGTATTACAGCTTTGGAATGGTAAAACACCATTCAAGCCAAGCTGAAATGAATAAAAGCAACCCCTGGCACGTGTTTTGCTCTCATTAGAGCTCTTCAGAGAGGTATAGCTTTGTCCAGACACAAGGGAGCACCAGTGGCGGCTCGCCGAGGGAGTGCTGTGGGGCGGCGGGGTGGGGCGGGGCAGGGAGCACCCAGTATAAGTCAAAAGAATACCCTTTCAGGCATAGAGTGACACATAAATTATGCAAAAAGAGAAGCAGAGAACTCTAGGTAGTTCTCAAGTTTAGGTGGAAAGCAGCTCCAGTACAGAGCACTCTTAACACCAGCGACACTCTAAGTTTGCTCACCTCAAATGTCTGCTTTTCTATTAAAGTCTTTAAGCATAGAATTAGCACAGTGCCATCCATGCCGAGATAGAAAGGGACATAGCCTTTTACAATTTCCACAGCAAAGTCTTTAAGCATAGGATTAGCACAGTGCTATCCATGCCGAGCTGTAAAATGGCCAAAGCCTTTTACCACTCCAGGCACAGTATTACAACTTCGGATCGGTACAATACCATCCAAGCCAACCTGAAATTAATAAAAGCAACCCCTGACATGTGTTTCGCTCTCATTAGAGCTCTTCAGAGAGGTATAACCTTGTCTAGACACAAGGGAGCACCGAGTATAAGTCAAAAGAATACCCTTTCAAGCATAGAGTGACGCATAAATTATGCAAAAAGAGAAGCAGAGAACTCTAGGTAGTTCTCAAGTTTAGGTGGAAAGCAGCTCCAGTACAGAGCACTCTTAACACAAGAAACACTGTAAGTTTGCTCACCTCAAATGTCTGCTTTTCTATCAAAGTCTTTAAGCGTAGGATTAGCACAGTTCCATCCACGCCGAAATAGACAGGGACAAAGTCTATTGCAATTTACACAGCAAAGTCTTTAAGAATAGGATGAGCACAGTGCTATTCATGCCGAGCTGTAAAATGGCCAAAGCCTTTTACCACTCCAGGCACAGTATTACAACTTCAGATCGGTACAATACCATCCAAGCAACCTGAAATGAATAAAAGCAACCCCTGACACGTGTTTCGCTCTCATTAGAGCTCTTCAGAGAGGTATAGCTTTGTCCAGACACAAGGGAACCCCCAGTATAAGTCAAAAGAAAACCCTTTCAAGCATAGAGTGATGCATAAATTATGCAAAAAGAGAAGCAGAGAACTCTGGGTAGTGTTCAAGTTTAGTAGGAACGCAGCTCCAGTATAGAGCACTCTCAACACCAGCGACACTCTAAATTTGCTCACCTCAAATATATATATGCCAAAAAACTTAAAACCAACATTTAGTAAAGAAACATATATATACTTACCAAACTGTGTGGTTCAGGCAAATACGCTGTAAAGGCATGTGTGGTAAAACATGCGGTGTTAAGACTTACCTGCAGTGCTTAATTTGTGCTGGTGCTTTCCGGTGCTTAGCACTGGCACTTACTTCTCAGGGCCGGGTCTACACTATGGTCTCTACTCTACACACAATATGGGTAAAAATTGTCTGCGCGCTGCTCACTAAGCTCACGGTAGGGTCTCAGCCTCCCCTGTGATTAACTGATATTGCACGTAACTGCGTGCTGGTAAAATATTGCAAATTGGATGCAGCTGCCGGGCCGACCGCCTTTTTACAAGCCACACATCACCGCCAGAAAATGAAACTGCCTGGGTCCCTGCCTCAGCGTAGGTCACCGTCACACCCCATTTTGCAATCGTTCATGAGCTACCAATGAACGATTGTAATATATATTAATAGCCCGCCCAGTCCCTCCTTGGCGAATCTTCAAGTGTGTGCCCAGATTCAGGCCAATAAGCATTGTTTTTGACCGTGGCCCGCCCAGCATACTGCGCAGCTGCAGGGGGCTAATCATCAGCCAAAGATAGAAGCAGGCAGCGTGTTGCGCAGCAGGTCTCCCTCGCAGATTAATTAAGGCTGTCCCGATACGTAATTACTTTCACTTTTTAACATGATTCTAATAATCATGACGTGTGTACTTGTTTGTGCTCAGTATTATATTTCTCTAAAGCATTGACATGGCTCATTATGTCAAATAATATTTTATAGTGTGTGGGGCCCACGACTGCAGCTCTTCCTCCGCAGCTGCTGGCTTTTCAATTTTGCAGCAAAATAAATCTTTTTTAAGGTTAAAAGCCAGCAGCAGTGGAGGAAGAGCTGCAGCCATGGGCCCCACACTATAAATCGTTATTTAGCATAATGAGCCATGTCAATGCAGACAAATATAACTCTGAACACTGGTACACGGCTGATGGCAGAGAAACAAGAATACCCGAACGTGCCACTCGAGGCAAAATTCACGTTCAGGTAGTCTTGTTTTTCTGCCATAAGCTGTGTACCAGTGTTCCGGGTTATATTTGTAAATTCACCCCAAGACTGTTTCTTTCCTACCTAGCCAGTGGGAGTGGGACCCATTTTCTATGCTTGCAGTTGAAGTTTTCCATGTAGAAAAACGTTTTGTGAGAGAATTTTCAAGTTAAAAGTGGGATTTTGTAGGTCAAATTTAGTGGACGTTTTCATCACTAGTTGCTTTAAAAAAAAAAACTTTGTATACTTTGGGCCAGTATCTAAAATGTTCAAAGTTTTAAAAACAATGTAACATGGTTATGGAGGAAAAACCTTTGTGGCCTTGCACACAGGGAAGTACCTCGTCAGTAATGGGGTGCGGGGTGAGCTTCGCATTTTCACACAATCATGGTGGGATATCATGTTAATTATTATATGAGAAGCAGGCATGAGGAGGGCTTAGGAGCCGGTGGAAAGGTAGAGGAATGCGGACTGTGAGGGGCATCAATGCCCCACTCTGCATCTCCAGCAGAAACCCCATCAGCGAGATCCAGCTAGTACTTGAAATGTGTAGCCTGAAGTGTGGTGCTTTTGATATGGACGGTGGTACCCTGCTCCTAGTCTTCAAGCCTCTCTTACTGAATGTGACTCCTCCGTCTCTAAGGTGCAGACTCAGACTCTGACTGTGATACTCTCCTGTCTTTGTAATCTGATACTGACTGTGATACCCTCCTGGTCTGCAGGCCTTTCATATAGAATGTGTGTGATGATACCTTCATACTCTGCAGGGACTCTGATAGGGACTCTGATCACATCCCAGTCTGCTGTGCTTCAGTTCCATGACCATCCTCATGTAACAGGCTCAGGTATAGACTCCCAGACTCTTCTATTGTGAGGTGCACTCGCCATAGCATGGAGAATGTCTGATAGTAGCAAAACACTGTACTTCACTTACTTCACAGCACAGCACAGCAACACCCCTAAACCGATGATCTCTAAAGAGTGTGAAATTCCTTTTAGGACTGTTGAACATATTTAACAGATTAGTACCTTTAGCTTGAAAGTACATGTTGGCTGCCTCCAGAATATTTCATTTTGTGCTTTTGTTAAAATCAATTAAATTGAAGAGGTGTGCATTTTGCTCTGAAAATGATGAATACATTTACACAATTTCTATTATCCTTATCTTGGCTGTCTCATGTATACATTGCACTGACAAATGATCATTTTCTACAGCATGTAAAATAAAACAGACAGTAGAGGAGCTTGCAGTAAACATGTAAAACAACCCTTTAATGTTTGCTCAAGGTTGCCTCTTCCCTTTACAAAGTGTGCATGTCACATTCACTTGAGAGGTTTGGAATGCTACGATACTTGCAACGAGCACACATTTAAAAGTTACGCATCTGTGGTGTATTTATTGAGTTCATGAATCTTATATAGTTTTGATATGCTTCTGATCATTACTGACTCTGAGAGAGTCCCAGTGACAGAAATACGCTCCACGCTGCAGTGGCACTTGGACCCGGGGTGAAGGGGCAACTGATAGAGGCCCATTTGTCATACTTGCACTGGTGACCTTTGCACCATTGTAATGCAACTGATAGCTTCTCCACTTGTTAGCTGCCATAGTGGGGTTGTCAGTACACTGTTAGCTGTCTTTATATATTTCAGCTGTATATCTCAAGGAAAGTAGGTCTCAATACAGTCTGTTGTTTAACTTCTCGTCTATTCTGTGAGAAGTATCTGTGTGTGTGTCGGATGACATTATAAGTTGCCGCTTCCTGATTTCATACAATGCTCAATCCACCATGCACTTGCCCAAAACTTTCAGCCCTGTTCCACAGATGTAGTTATAAGAGTAATCTAGATAGTTCCTGTTCACCTTCTTTACCTTTTATTTCAAGAAATGCTTTGCTGGGTCTGGTTCATCAGTGGGCTAATATATCCACTCCAGGAATCTGTGTTTGATCTCGGTCATAAATTTAAATAATGGTGTGGCACTCGATCTTTCATCTTTCTGAGGTCAATAAAATTAGTGCCATTGAGTTGGATAACAACATTTTTAATTTGGTGTTAAGGCCCCCTCTGGTGAGTATGTGCTTTACAAACATACATGGGGTGATAAGGACACAGAAATGTATTTTAATCTTTTGTTTTTCAATTTCTTTGCAATATTCCATTGTCATTATTCCTCTTTACCACCTTGACCCAGTACTTTTCATACTCATATCCATTCCCATGACCTCCTTTCTTTCCTTCGTCCCATCTTTTTCCTTTCCTTTTTCTCTTTCTCAGCACCTCCAGCCATGCCTTCTTTCCTCTTTCCATTCTTGCTTCTTTACACCCTCATTCATTCCCCATCCTTCTTTCCTCCCTTACTTTCTTTTTTTCCTGCTCCTTCCTTCATCCCTTCTTTAATTTCTTCCTTTGTTATCCTCAACCCTTTCTTCGACCTTTCCTCCTCCTTTCCTTTCTTCTTTCGATTCATCCATCACACATCATTCACTTCCTTTCTCCCTCTATCCCTTCATTTCTTCCTTTCACATTCTTTTCTTATTTCCTTCTTCTTTCATCTATTACTTATTTATTTCCTCACTCCAGTACTCCCTTTCCTACCTGCATTTGTTGCTGCTTTCTGTAATATATTCCTTCCTTCATCCTTTCCTATCTTTTAAACAGCACAGTACAAGCACATTGTCTTTAGTTTGTAAAGCTGCCTCAAGTCCTCAAATGACCTTTCCTAAAGATGCATTTTGAGATTTACTCACATTCCCTAATTTGAGTTCACTTTTGAGTTATTGTCATAGGTGTTCCATATTTTATATTAAGTTATGTTGTATTGATTTGTATAGCGCACTAATGACCCTATAGGGTATCCACGCACTTGGACAGGTATGTAGTTGTGAGGCGCCAAGGTCTTCCTGACTGAGGGACGCTTGAGTACCAAACTGTATAAAAAGCCCACTGACAGTAACAGTCTCCTCTTGTTCAGCAGCCACCACCCCAGGGCCCTGAAAGATAACTTACCATTTGGCCAATTCCTCCGTATCAGGAGAAATTGTAGCTCTGCCGAGGATTTCAAATCAGAAGCCAAGAAATTGGCAGCTAACTTACATGCACGGGAATATCCACGACATAAAGTAGCTGTAGCTATGAAAAGGGCTAGGCATAATAACAGAGAGGCCCTGTTGGAAGTTAATCACAAAGAACACATTGAGACCCTCACTTGTGTTACATCCTTCACCCCCGATTCCAACAGGATTAGAAATATCATTCGCAAGCACTGGGGTATTCTCAACACAGGTGATCTAAGACTCCCCACACCCAGGTTTGCGTTCAAAAGAACAAGTAACCTCAAGGATATATTGATCCATACCAGACCCAAAACTAAAACTGTACCCACACAGAGAGTTCTATGGGACCTTCCACCAGTCTCGGGACACTACCCATGTGGGTCCTGTGTAGCGTGCACATTGACCAAACCCACCAAAGAAATAACTTTTTCTGATAATTTCACTTGGAAATTAATTAAACATACCAACTGCAACACTACTAACTGCATTTACTTGCTTTCATGCCCATGCAACCTTCGGTATGTGGGCATGACAACAAGGTCAGTAAAAACACGGATTGGGGAACACAAGAGCAACATACGGTGTCACAAAGTAACGACCAAACTTTATACACATTTTGAGACTGTTGGACACACTTGTGACAACTTGAGTTGGGTTATTTTGGAAGCACATTCTGCTATCTCCCCAAGTGCACTTTTAGGATCGAACAGAGATGGATTTTTCGTCTGGCCACTGATAAACACGGGCTCAACGAAGATATTCCTTGGAGTAGCCTTAACAGAATATAGCCGATACCATTCTGTCATGGCCAATTGTCTGGTTTTACAGTCACGCGCTAGATGCAATCTCTTATGCTCTATTTTGCACGTTCAAAGATGGCGCCTGTTGTGTCTTATGAGATTTTTGCCAAGATGGCCACCATACATTTCCACCCCTCTGTTTTCACAGCCATGCGCTATGTACAATTTTTGTATGTTCTAATTTGCACGGTCTAAGATGGCGCCTGTTGTGACATTTGAGACTATTCCAATATGGCCACCATACATCTCCACCTCTCTCCACCGGGGGCCTAGCACACACACTAGTCTCCAGTGTTCTTGTTGACATGTCCCCGCCCTGCGCGCCATTTCCGCTACCATTTAAATCCCCAGCCTTGCTGGGTTCATTACCTCCCGGATCCGGCAGTGCAGGGTAGGTCACTCGTCACCTGGGCGCGTTTTCTTGGTGAGTATAATCTTTCTCCCCAGTGCAGGAGGATCTTGGTTTGACTTTTGCCTGTACGAGGACACTTTCTTAGGCACAGGCTTGGACGCCGAATTTCGGCGTCGACAGCATACCCGCGATCTGGGGCACGCCCCTCACGATTCCATCTATCTGCAGGCGGCCCCCGGCATACTGGCGCACTCGGCGGACGGAGCGGCTACCACTCTCCCTGAGGGGCGGCTGCACGCCTCGCCGGTGGGCAGGGGCTGGCTACTGTGCCTGCTTGATCGTGGGTGACGATCCTAGACGTGGGGTCCTGTTTCTTAGCCACCTTATTGTTGCCTCTCGCTACATCAGAGGCTACCAACCCCCAAATTTTGTCCATCATCCGCGTGTCTTGTGTACACGCTCACACTACTTCTTGTGGGCCCCTTCTTAGGACACTAACACTTTACCGTGTCCCACACTTGCCGTGAACTGAAGGGGCCTTTCTGAAGATAGTTTGAGGTGAGTTGCCTTTCACTCATTATGTTGCTACTTCTTCTCCGTTTTTAATTCCTCACCGCATGATCCGAACCCGCTGTGTTTCATTTTCCATATACCAAGGCATTAAGCACAGCATGGGTATCGTGGTTGACAAGCATGACCACTTTTTAGCAATGCACATTACTTTTGTTATAGTGCACAGACTGGTGGCACTATTGAGGTATAAGAGGGCAGAATTTTAGAGTATGATCGCTCTCTGATATGGATTGTTTTCATTGTTGTATTTCTCATTTCAGATTGGCTGCTGCATCATCAGGTACTTTACCTCTTGGTGCCCCCTACCTTCTTGTTAATAGGATAGAACATCATAGTCTACTATAGTGTAGAGTTTTATTTTTCACTAGGTCCTGAAGAATTGCCACTAGATCCTTCTGACTAAACAGGCAAGAAACATGTTGACCGTACAAGTTTGAGCATAACACGCTGCAGGATTTTTGCAGTGAGTTGCCAACTTCATTTTTAATCAGGGGGAAGGCAGGATCATTAAAGTTTAATTTACCTGACCCTTCTATTTCCCTGTTTTAATTCACACAATTGCACACCTACACTGTTAAGGCCCCTCACACCCACCGCACTATACGGCAAGGAATAAAAGATCTCCGCCAAAGAGCACCTGCATAGGGTGCCCGTCGGGTATTGCAGCGCCGACCCGACGAGGAGCATGCCCGATGATGAAGCATGACACCCAGCAGGCTGGGTGTGTGAGGGCACTCATTCCGAAAGGAAGGACTTCCCAGTCCTCCGCCTCTTCTACTATAATTCTCCTTTTTGTAGTTAGGGACCTTGCCAGTCCCCTGCCCTGCCCCTCCTTTCCCTCTTCCCTCTCCTTTACAGGAACTGCATACCTTTTCTTTACAAGTTTATCCAGGGCATGTATGCTGGACCTCTCTAAAAGCCCAGAGTCCCTCTCTGTTGTTTGATTCCCAGTACGGTTCGGTACCGTGGCACTATAGGTTACCAGGAACGCTAATTGTATTCCCTGGCCCATTACACAACTCGAAGTTGACCACCGATCAACTCGCGTTATTTTCCTCCCGAGACTCCTTCGTGACAATATGGAGGGAGTTCAGGGACTAAGTTTCGGTGACGAAGTGGCAGCAGAGATTCTAAAGACACCCACGATTTTGGGCACTGATGGCACTTCTGCCTCAGGTAGCCAGACAGACGACTGGTCCTCACTAACAGCCATGAAACGGGAATGGTTAAAAATCACCTTGCATGGCGCCATGATGACCGAGTATTTACGGGCCAACATAGCGCCTAACGGTCTCATAGTCAACAACTTTCCCCGTCTCTTTCTGGATGATGCAGTATTCAAAAGAATGGTCCCTAGTGGCATGGAAATGCACTAGGGACTTACTCATCTTAATTATTAACACAGCAAAAAGACTAGCAGACGCCCTTCTTGTCCGGATACAAATAGCTGAGAGTAACCTTAAGACTATGATTGTGATGACAATATATAAGGGCAAGCTTACTGAAATCAACAATGAGATTGCTGAAAACAAAGAGTTTCTGATGAAACAAAAAATCAGTAAACTGCAAAAAGATATCCAGAGGTTCGACAAAGAAAAAGTCTATCCGTATTTAAAGGCCGACTTTACTTCAAATAAAACCAGTTATTCCTCAGATGAGGGTACTACGCAAACAAGGAGGGGATCCTCTTCAAGCAGCGATTCTAGTACAGGCAGTTGGGGTAATTATAATCCTAGACGCAACATACGATCAGGTTACACCCACCACCCCATGCAATCCTACCCAGGTCCACCAATGTGGCACTTTCCAGGGTACCCACAGGGCCCACCATGTTATCCACAAGGGCCACCACAATTTTTTGCTGGCAATAACCAGCCTTTTTTAGGAAGAGGCTGGGGCAGAGGAAGAGGGCGGAGAAAAGGAAATGCCAAACAAGTACACTGGCAGGAGGACACTCAGAACTCCGTAGAGACCAGGAGTATGACCAGGGGGAAGAAAAACTAGTAGTGAATCTCTCCCCTAGGAACCTCACGGAGACAGATCTAGGAGTTCTGCGTAAAGGTCTGGGCTATGTTCCCACTCCTCGCACCGATTTTTTCCGTGATCAATGCGAAATACACAGCTTCTTTCGTAAAGTGAGACTTAATGCTTTTTTCAAAGACAGACCCACTCCAACCAGTAATGATTCAGGGTTACATAATCCCTCTACCTTTACACCTAACAATAGCATGGTGCCTAACGAAATCCTAACCTTTGAGCAGGCAGTGCTCAAAGACTTAAATAAGGACAGGTCTAGTATCCCTTTTCACAATTTCTCCAAGGAAGAATGGGCAGCGGCTAGATCTCTCGCTGATGACTCGAACATCACTATTAAGCAGGCTGATAAAGGAGGGGCCATTGTAATCATGTCTACTAGTGACTACGATACTGAATGTCTACGACAACTCAGTAAGGCAGAATACTACACCCCTATTTTTGTCAATCCTACTAAAAGACTGACCACCTTAATTTCATCTATGGTTTTTACAGCTGAAACAGAAGGCTGGATAAGCAAAAAGGAGGCTGAATTCCTGGTCACAAGAGATCCTATAACGCCGTACTTTTATACTCTACCTAAAATACACAAAGGCGTGAGCCCAGTTCCGGGGAGGCCTATCGTGTCAGGTATTGGTTCACTGTTGGAACCCTTGTCCAGGTTTTGTGATCATTTCCTTCAGCCACTAGTTAAGGAGACACCATCATTCCTTCTAGATACCACTGATGTACTCCGTTTGATAGAGGGTTTTCAATTTCAGGATGAGATTAATATGTTGGTAACCCTGGACGTAGAGGCGTTGTACACTAACATCCCTCAACGTGCCACTCTAGAAGTGATTGAGGATGCTCTCTACTCCACTGACTGGAACTCTCCCACACCGGTTTCTTTTATCATGGAATGTGCCACCCTTGCCCTTACCGAAAACTTTTTGAGTATAATAACAAACTCTACCACCAGACACAGGGTACTTCTATGGGCAGCACTTTTGCTCCAAGTTTGGCCTGTCTTTACGTGGCAGCTTTTGAAACTAGGCTCATTTTTGATGTTCGCAATCCTTATTTAAATAACTTGATATTGTGGAAGCGTTACATCGACGACATCTTGATTTTTTGGAAGGGAGATAGGACAACGTGTGACGATTTTTGTACATGGGTCAACACTTTGAACCCCTACCTTAAATTTACCCACACGATTTCTGACTGTAGGATCCCCTTTCTCGATCTCAACATCTTCCTGACTGAGGGACGCTTGAGTACCAAACTGTATAAAAAGCCCACTGACAGTAACAGTCTCCTCTTGTTCAGCAGCCACCACCCCAGGGCCCTGAAAGATAACTTACCATTTGGCCAATTCCTCCGTATCAGGAGAAATTGTAGCTCTGCCGAGGATTTCAAATCAGAAGCCAAGAAATTGGCAGCTAACTTACATGCACGGGAATATCCACGACATAAAGTAGCTGTAGCTATGAAAAGGGCTAGGCATAATAACAGAGAGGCCCTGTTGGAAGTTAATCACAAAGAACACATTGAGACCCTCACTTGTGTTACATCCTTCACCCCCGATTCCAACAGGATTAGAAATATCATTCGCAAGCACTGGGGTATTCTCAACACAGGTGATCTAAGACTCCCCACACCCAGGTTTGCGTTCAAAAGAACAAGTAACCTCAAGGATATATTGATCCATACCAGACCCAAAACTAAAACTGTACCCACACAGAGAGTTCTATGGGACCTTCCACCAGTCTCGGGACACTACCCATGTGGGTCCTGTGTAGCGTGCACATTGACCAAACCCACCAAAGAAATAACTTTTTCTGATAATTTCACTTGGAAATTAATTAAACATACCAACTGCAACACTACTAACTGCATTTACTTGCTTTCATGCCCATGCAACCTTCGGTATGTGGGCATGACAACAAGGTCAGTAAAAACACGGATTGGGGAACACAAGAGCAACATACGGTGTCACAAAGTAACGACCAAACTTTATACACATTTTGAGACTGTTGGACACACTTGTGACAACTTGAGTTGGGTTATTTTGGAAGCACATTCTGCTATCTCCCCAAGTGCACTTTTTAGGATCGAACAGAGATGGATTTTTCGTCTGGCCACTGATAAACACGGGCTCAACGAAGATATTCCTTGGAGTAGCCTTAACAGAATATAGCCGATACCATTCTGTCATGGCCAATTGTCTGGTTTTACAGTCACGCGCTAGATGCAATCTCTTATGCTCTATTTTGCACGTTCAAAGATGGCGCCTGTTGTGTCTTATGAGATTTTTGCCAAGATGGCCACCATACATTTCCACCCCTCTGTTTTCACAGCCATGCGCTATGTACAATTTTTGTATGTTCTAATTTGCACGGTCTAAGATGGCGCCTGTTGTGACATTTGAGACTATTCCAATATGGCCACCATACATCTCCACCTCTCTCCACCGGGGGCCTAGCACACACACTAGTCTCCAGTGTTCTTGTTGACATGTCCCCGCCCTGCGCGCCATTTCCGCTACCATTTAAATCCCCAGCCTTGCTGGGTTCACTTACCTCCCGGATCCGGCAGTGCAGGGTAGGTCACTCGTCACCTGGGCGCGTTTTCTTGGTGAGTATAATCTTTCTCCCCAGTGCAGGAGGATCTTGGTTTGACTTTTGCCTGTACGAGGACACTTTCTTAGGCACAGGCTTGGACGCCGAATTTCGGCGTCGACAGCATACCCGCGATCTGGGGCACGCCCCTCACGATTCCATCTATCTGCAGGCGGCCCCCGGCATACTGGCGCACTCGGCGGACGGAGCGGCTACCACTCTCCCTGAGGGGCGGCCGCACGCCTCGCCGGTGGGCAGGGGCTGGCTACTGTGCCTGCTTGATCGTGGGTGACGATCCTAGACGTGGGGTCCTGTTTCTTAGCCACCTTATTGTTGCCTCTCGCTACATCAGAGGCTACCAACCCCCAAATTTTGTCCATCATCCGCGTGTCTTGTGTACACGCTCACACTACTTCTTGTGGGCCCCTTCTTAGGACACTAACACTTTACCGTGTCCCACACTTGCCGTGAACTGAAGGGGCCTTTCTGAAGATAGTTTGAGGTGAGTTGCCTTTCACTCATTATGTTGCTACTTCTTCTCCGTTTTTAATTCCTCACCGCATGATCCGAACCCGCTGTGTTTCATTTTCCATATACCAAGGCATTAAGCACAGCATGGGTATCGTGGTTGACAAGCATGACCACTTTTTAGCAATGCACATTACTTTTGTTATAGTGCACAGACTGGTGGCACTATTGAGGTATAAGAGGGCAGAATTTTAGAGTATGATCGCTCTCTGATATGGATTGTTTTCATTGTTGTATTTCTCATTTCAGATTGGCTGCTGCATCATCAGGTACTTTACCTCTTGGTGCCCCCTACCTTCTTGTTAATAGGATAGAACATCATAGTCTACTATAGTGTAGAGTTTTATTTTTCACTAGGTCCTGAAGAATTGCCACTAGATCCTTCTGACTAAACAGGCAAGAAACATGTTGACCGTACAAGTTTGAGCATAACACGCTGCAGGATTTTTGCAGTGAGTTGCCAACTTCATTTTTAATCAGGGGAAGGCAGGATCATTAAAGTTTAATTTACCTGACCCTTCTATTTCCCTGTTTTAATTCACACAATTGCACACCTACACTGTTAAGGCCCCTCACACCCACCGCACTATACGGCAAGGAATAAAAGATCTCCGCCAAAGAGCACCTGCATAGGGTGCCCGTCGGGTATTGCAGCGCCGACCCGACGAGGAGCATGCCCGATGATGAAGCATGACACCCAGCAGGCTGGGTGTGTGAGGGCACTCATTCCGAAAGGAAGGACTTCCCAGTCCTCCGCCTCTTCTACTATAATTCTCCTTTTTGTAGTTAGGGACCTTGCCAGTCCCCTGCCCTGCCCCTCCTTTCCCTCTTCCCTCTCCTTTACAGGAACTGCATACCTTTTCTTTACATGCTTATGTGAAGAGCCAGGTCTTCAGCTTCTTGTGGAACTCAAGGAGTGAGGAAGCGACTCTGACGTGTTGAGGCTTGTGTATGTGGGTGGAGCCAATAAAGGAAGTGGGTGGGGCCACAGGATGAAGTGGGCAGGCCGGGGAAGTGGGTGTGTCCTCCTAAAAAAATTAGAGCACCTGCACTTAATATTTTACAAATTAAGCACTGCTTACCTGTGGTTCAGACTGCGTGGTTCAGGTACTGCATGGGTGAGACTGCGAAGTAAAGGCTGTTTCCTCTTTTGAGTTAATTGTATAGTGTTTGTTAGAGTTCGAGAGGAAGTTAGAAAGAGGCCTGAGGTGGTAATTCACATTGACCAGTAATAGTGATAACGGAAACCATAAGCATCAATGGAATAAACTTTATTCAGGTGAGGAAAGTGGACTGGTGCACAAGTCTGAGATTCATGTTCGGCTCTGAAATGTTTTGTTCACTCCAAAAAATCCCCTATTCCCCATGTCATATTGCACATAGTACAAATGTTTACCAACGTGGCTTAGAAATACTACCTGATTGGTGTAGTGCAGACTTCACCAATGAGTAGCTTGTGAGCTACTAGTAGCTCTCAAGCTGCCTGTAAGTAGTTCTCCTGTATTCAGCCCAGCCAACTAAATTAGATACTTTGGCTTTGCTGAATTAATATATGTATATAAAAATTGAGAAGCGTGTATTCAAGAGTTGAAAATGTGTGTATTTTCATAACTCACAAGCTGCCATTTGAAAAAAATAGTTTACTATGTAAAATATATTTAAAGCTGTTATTTGAGATATAAATCAAACGTTGGAGAGACTTATTACTGATATTTTTATTTTGGTCCCAGGGGCATTACAGCAATGACTGTTATATGTTACCCAGAGGTATTCTGAATTGTCAAAGCATTTTTACATTGGTGGTGGAAACCGTGTCAGAGGCAGTAAGGTAATCACTTATAATAATTTTGCATGAGGTGGCTACTAATATATTCTTGTCTGATATGCTCACTCTTACAACCGTCGTAACAGTAGCTCGAGGTGCTATCATTCAACATAAATAGCTATTATTACAGAAAAGGTTGGAAACCACTGGTGTAGTGTATTCTATTATGCACACTGTAGCTGAAGGAGGCCACTGCAAGATTTGCCAAGCTGCCAGTCTCATCTCCCTCCAGATTGACTATTTAACCCTGCTCAATACCCACCACATCCTCTTGAAGTCAATGCCAGCTCCAGACTTGGCATTAAACGGTGTGGTATTTGGCACTAAACAACAACAAGTTGTTAAACCTCAAGGGACTGCTAGGTATGTAGCAAGAAAATAGTCTTCAATTCGTATGATCTTTAATCTCCATGCCATTTTTCATCTGAGCCTTTTCACTGTATAGAGCTTTAAGAAGGATTATAATAGTGGGTCCTTTAGGACACCCAAATACCAGTGGGTTCTGCATTTACACAATGCTCTCTTTGAGACAAGGGCAATTAATTAACTCTCACTTATTATGGTCCCATTGATTTTCAAATAACAAATTTATTGGGCAATTGTGTTTCCAAAAATATTACATAGCCACGTTTCTAACTAATTTCCAATTCTTTCCAACTTCCCCCTCCTCAAGTCCCTCCCATCCTCCTGAGCACATCCTTCTGAGCACATATTATTAAGGACAATCAGCTGTTTTTAAAAGTGACTCTCCCCACCATTTGGGTGGTCTACAAATGTTCAGTTTTTTCTCCCCTTTTTGTTATTTCAAGTGACATTTCTACACAATTCTATTAGCTAAGCTATAAATGCTTGATCTACCATTCCATGATGTAACCAACACTTTGAAAGAAATGATTCTGTCACTTAAAAAAGTCTTAGTAAATAATGTTACCACCACAATGTGTGTCCAACATCAGCTAAAATGTATATACTGACCTCAATAAAAACGCATGGCACCGATTCCTGAGTTCCTCTAGAACGAGATGACTTATGCCAAGTTTTTTTCTTCTCAAGTGCTAAAACGGGGTATGAGAACATATCTCAAGACCTTACTGCAGTTGGCATACAATAAGTCAGTCAAATTCACTTTATTCGGTTATCTAAAACCATAAAAGCATACTACATTAAAATCACAATTAAAAAAAATAAAATTCCTTAAAAATATTACGAAAACATCACAAAATGCAGATAAATCAAAATCTGGATCATCAAAATACACAGGAATAATTCATTAAATTTTAAAATATACTAATTCATCACGGTCCTTCTTTTTTTCCGTATTCTAACTGCTGCGGTCAAAAAGCTAGCTATATTAAAAATTTCCCAAACACTGGTCAACATTTGCAAATATATAAAAGCAGGTCTAGCCTGTAAAAAACCTTTGCCTTTTAAAATGGGTAAAGTAAACCGATTTCAGATGTGCAAAAAGTGCTCACAAAATAAGACAAAATGCATAGAGTCCTGAGTGGAAAAATTATCACATGTGCAAACATTCAGGTCCTCCAGCTTTTGCCATCCCATTGGTTCTGCAAGAAGTAAATGTAGCTGATTCAATCTAAATCTCACCAGGAGGAAACGATGATGGTGGTTAGTAACTATATTTAGATACGGTTCAATTGTTTGTGTGGTGGATAACAGCTGGTGTGCCCGCACAAGGGGCTTGGTTAATTCTACAGCCTCTCTATCCATTTCTGATAATTGCAGGTATATGTTTTTAGCCCAGCGCATGTCCACCTTTCGGAGTTTCTCTGGGGAGCTAAATAGCTCTGGTCTCCCCAAATAAGATGCAGTCCTTTTCACGTAACTTAGCCAAGGGATACTATTTGCTCGGTCAAGAGCTAAACAATTGCGAATAATATCGCGGTTCATCCCAAGCTCCGGGTTTGTCCAAATACTTATCTATTTGAGTAAGGGTGCCATGCCTTTAGTATCTGATATGAAACCTAGACCTGTTTCTTGATGGATAATATAGGTCGGTGTCGATTGTGGCACGGATAAAAGACTCCTTAAAAATTTATTTTCCACTATTTGGATGTCGCCCGCTTCTCTGTATCCCCAGAGATCTGAGCCATAGTTTGCTATAGCCAGGCATTTAGCCCTATAGATGTTTAACATGGCATACATTGGCTTCGATCCCAATCTACGTGCAAAGTCTAGGACAGCAAAGGTGGATCTGGCCATTGCATTTCTTTTGGCTTTCATTTGTGGGACCCATGTACCCTTCTCATCGAATAACACTCCTAAATATAAAAACGACACCACCTGTGTTATTATATTCCCTTCACAGTAGTGGGTTTTATATTTCTTGGGTTTTATCCCCATAACCATTGTATGGGACTTTGAAAAATTAACATCCAAATCCAAGGACTTCATAAAATCCGCAAACGATGTTAAAAGATGCTGTAGGGGGCGTGGCCTGGACCTTCATGGCATAGGACGTGCGAGGCTTGAGCTCCGTCCTCTGAGGTCGGCCCGGCGCCCTAATTAAGCGCTCACAGGCACGGGGGGATGATCTGTGTCCCCCCCTCGATAGCTGGCAGTCAGTAGCGCGCTCCGGACTTTGCGCAGGAGTCCTGGTGCGGAGATACGGCTAGCGGAGCTGGGGTCGCGCTTTAGCGGCGGTCCCGCCCGCCATCTTGCCGAGGACCGCGCGGCTGCTCCGGCCGCGAAAAAGAGCCCGAGACTTGTGCCCCGCTGGGCGGAGGAACTGTGAGAGTCCCTGACTGGCGATCAGCTGCCCCGCGGCCCGGCGTGGAGAGAGAGCTGAGCGGGGAGAATGGAATGGCCCTGGGAGGCCCTGGAGCCTGTCGGAGACCTGCGAGGCGTCCTGGCCTGCCCGCCGGCCCGGGAGAGGGGCGGAGGTGAGGTGCGGCTGGCGATAGCCCCGGGGGTGGCTGAGAGGCCCTAGGGGGTTAGAGACTTTGATCCTGCTGTTCCGGGGGGCGCTGGTGACCCCCTGGGGCCCCATACCCCGATCTACTTGAGAGCGCCCCTCCCCCCTAGACGCTGGTGATAACGCGTGGGAAGGCCAACTATCCACTGCTATTGGGCCCTCTGGCCCTGAGACCTGCTTGTGTTGGAGCTGCCTGCACCATGGCACCGCGCCTGCCCACCTCTCAGCACGGGGAACCTGCACCAGCGGTCTTAGATGGTGTGCTGGACGGGGGGCAGACCCGGGACGCCTTGCTCCGTCGCCTCCGCTTCACCCTACTTGAGAGCTCCACACCGGAGGGACCTGGAGGCCTGGACTGCTTGAGGTTTCCCGCGCTGTGCGTCTCCCCCACACGCTACTGCTGATCCTCGCGGGGCTTCTCTACGGCGGGAGGCCCGGACATGTGCGCAGGCCGCGCTGCTGGACCCCGGTGCGAGAGAGTGACTGCTTTTCCAGAGGCGAGTGGGCCGCACCTGCAGGTCTGCCTGGGCTTGGAGAGACAAGGGGCTTGGAGGTGACTACGAGGCCGGGATTGCTTGGGGGCAGTTGCGCCGCATGGTGGGGGAGGTGCTGCCACGTGCGCAGACCGCCATCTCTGGGACTGATGCGGAGAGAGCCTAGGCCTTCGGGGAGGAATCGGAGGCGCCTATATGCCTACTTGGTCCTGAGGAGCCGGGGAGTTGGTATACACCTGGGAGCTGTGCCGGGGTGGCTGCCTTGACCTGCTCTTCGGAGGATGCTGCACCTGACGGTTGCGCTTGCCGCCTGTGACCTCTTCTCCAGTCGGACCCGTCCTGGTGGAGGGATCGCCTAAGGGAGCGTGATCCCGGTTGACCACAGGTGGGCGCTTGCGGGGGCTGCGCTCCCCCCCTGCCAGCAATATGACTAAACCCAGAGCGGGGAAATCCGCAACGCAACCAGCACCTAAGGACGCATCAGTGGCGGACCTGTGGAGCAGACACACCCCGGCGCCCTCGCAGGAACACTCTGCGATGGCCTCTCAGTTGGAGGCCCCTGAGACTGGAGCCATCACACAGGCGTTCATGACTAGCTTCCTCCAGGAAATAAAATCGGAGATATCCTCACTCAAGACGGAGGTCAAAACCTACCTCACAGACATTCGCCGCGATGTCACCGAAATCAGCACCAGAGTGGATGACTTGGAGCGCACCCTTGACTCCCGCACGGAGGATCAGGAGGACCTCAGGCGGCAGGTCTTGGTGCTTGAAGAGCAACATGTAGAGCTCCAAATCAAGCAGGAGGACTTAGAAAACAGGAGCCGCCGGAATAATCTCCATATCAGGGGCGTGCCACGAGGAACAGAAGGGCAGGACATAATGACCTATGTTGCGGAACTCCTCCATACTATCAGGGGAGATGATGACTCCTCTCCTCCAATGTTGGATCGCACCCACCGAGTTGCCCCCCCGCGTGGCAACCCCCAACTGGTTCCCGACATCTTGATAAGGGTGCACTTCTACACAGAGAAGGAGGCCATCCTCCGGGCAACAAGGGCAGCTGAGAAGTTAGAATATGGGGGACACTGCATCCAGATCTTCCAGGACCTATCCCCCCTCACTCTCCGCCGCCGCAGCATCAAATATCAATGGGGCCATCCTTTTGCCTTGATTTTCCAGTGGGAGGGGAAACGTCGGTCACTGCGATCTCTTAAGGAGGCCCTCCGCCTGCTCCGCATCTCACCAGGATCACAGGCCTCGTCCCCCACGCCTGCTGACTCAGCCTCCCGGATCTCTCTTCCCCCCGAGTGGTCGAGGGTGGGACCTCTCCGCTCGAGACCCTCCATGGCCGGCTCGACGGCCCGTCAAGCCAAACAAGACATCATACAGCATCTGAAAGCGCTAGAAGCCTCGCAGTCATCAGCGGGGGGAGTGCCGGGGTCGGGCCCCCCCTCGCTGTCAGGCTCAAGCATTGGAACCTGAATTTCTGTCGGAATACTCCCCCCTGGCAGGTGGGAGCCCTGGTTCTTCACCTCGTGCGCCTGCTTCTGACCCCCTGCACGAACGCTTGGACTGGAGAATAAGTTAAATTGATCTTTTGTAATTGTTCTAGTCCGTAGCTTTAAGAAAGGTGGTCCGGCCAATCTGTTCATATGTAGGTCCACCCTGCCTAGCTCAGTCATTTATTCATACGGGACATTTATAGTTGTTATGTATTGATCATATGTGCTATATATTTGTAAAATGTTACCTGCTAGCATGCATGCCCCGGACACACTAGGTCCCGTGGGCGGCCTACGCCCCGTGGCCTTCCTCTCCCCCTTCCCCCGACTTCTTTGTGAGATCTGTCTCTCTCGGCCAATCTGTCGTTTCTGGAGCAGGGCCCCCGGTCTCACCGCGGACCCTTGTGATCAATCACGTGATGCTCCAGTTTACTCCCGTTGCCCTTTCGTTGGGCTGACCACTGGAGGACGGACGGCATCTGCCCTCTGAATTTTCTATGGCCCACCCCACCATTTCCTTAGTCCCCACGAGGAGTGACTTCCTCAGAGCCGCCATGGTTTCCACCACTGGGCTGCTCCTGGACTGGAAAGGTCGCTTTTGGCCCCGTTGGCCTTTTTGTTATTTGTTATTCTCTCTGTTTTCTGACTACCTCTCTGCCCTACTCTTCTCTTCTCCTCCCTTTGGTATTTGGACTCGGGGGGAGAGAGCCCGCCTCCAACACTACGGCCCAGCTCCTGACCCGACTTCGTTGAGGTTCACTGGACAAGCCCTTTCTGCCTATCGCCCAGGTGAGATCCCATATCTCCCATACGCCCTACTGCAGTTATTGCTTCTGATTCGGGCTCGCCAACCGGTTGGAAAGAGATGTGTTGGTTTATGCTCCAGTTAGCGCATGCGGGGACGGGTGCAGACCAATGACGCAGCTTAAATTCCTATCCCTTAATGTCAAAGGCCTAAATGCCCCGAACAAGAGAAGGCAGATCTGGCGCTACCTTCAATTACAAGATCCTGACATTATCTTCCTCCAAGAAACCCATCTCCTACGTACCGACACTTCCCGTATGTCTCATCCCAAATACCCTTTACAATTCTGGGCGTCTGCGCAAACTAAGACGGCAGTGGTGGCTATCCTCTTTAAAGCAGGGCTCTCCGTGCAAACCACACGCATCACGTGGGACGTGGAGGGTAGGTCCCTCAAGCTTGCGATCTCTCTGCATTGTAAGCCTCTTACCCTACTTAACTTATACGCGCCCAATCAGGCGCAGGGTGCCTTCCTTCGTGACTTACTCAGGACGTCGCTCTCTCGGGAAACCAACCCTATCATCCTTGGGGGTGACTTCAACTTAGTGTGGGATCCAGGTAAGGACCGCACCACCTCCTGTTATCAAGGAAAGGGGGCCATGTCTGCTGCTCTCAAACGGGACTTAGACGCTCCTGGCCTCGTCGATGCCTGGCGTTACCGGGAACCGGACATGCAGGACTACACCTTCTATTCTCATGTCCACCGTTCGTATTCCCGTATCAATTATTTTTTCTTATCTATTTCTCTCATCCGCTCCCTGAACACGGTGGGGATCTCAGACATATCCATCTCAGACCATGCCCACCTGGAAATTACCCTGTCAGCACTGGGTCGGCACCCGACCTCCGCCCCACGGTAGCGCCTACCCCCGTATGTCCTCCGGGACCAGGTGGATGTAGCCGAACTCAGGCAGGTCATACAATCATATTTTGCAGCTAACGACCTCCCGGAGACGTCTGTGCACAATCTGAGGGATGCTTTTAAGGCCACGATTAGGGGTGTCATTACTTCTATTTCTATAGCCCGCAGGCGCGAATCCCATTTGGTGGAAGACAACCTCGCCCGTGATATTAAAACCTTGGAGCAACAAAATCACAGCGCGCCCTCTCTCGCAATGCGCAAGAAATTTGCCTCGCTTTGAGGCCAGCTCAAGGCCATCCGAGTAAACAAAGTAGAGCACTCTCTTCTGGCTCTAAAGCAAAAATTCTATGGGGGAGGCAATAGGGTGGGGTCCCTGCTGGCGCGTCGCCTCCGCCACCAAATCTCCAAGAGCCATGTCGCTAAAATTGCCTTACCTGAGGGGGGTTGGGCCATCTCTGAGCGGGACAAGCAACGGGAATTTAGCAAGTTCTATTCTAACTTGTATTGTCGGGGAGACACCTGTGTAGACCAGTTAGACCCCTTCTTAGCCACATGCCCCTGGACACCAATTACTCCCTTTTTTAGGGAACAACTGGAAGAACCCATCACGGCGGAGGAACTTTGCAAAGCGTTGAAGAGTCTGCCCGTGGGTAAGACACCAGGGCCTGATGGCCTGACGCTGACCTTTTTCCGCCTCTGTCTCCCAGAACTCCAGGTCTACCTGCTGAGGCTCTTCAACTCCTTTGCGACGACCGTCTCTGTCACTCCAACGATGGCTGAGGCAGAGATTGTCCTTATCCCCAAACCAGGAAAGGACGCCACTGCATGCGCCTCATTTCGGCCGATTTCGCTATTGAATGTGGATGTCAAACTGTATACTAAGATTCTTGCCCAGCGATTGGCCCCTCATCTTCCGGGCCTAATCGAACCGGATCAGGTGGGCTTCATACGGGAGCACCAAGGGGCGGATAATATCCGTCGAGTAGCCCATCTTGTGCAAAAGGCTCAACATCACAATATACCAGCCTTCCTCCTCTCTGTTGACGCCGAGAAGGCATTTGACCGGGTCGACTGGTGCTTCCTCCGGGCGGTCCTCCACCGTGTGGGCCTTGGACCGACCATGGTCGCGCGCATCATGGCCCCATATACGGCATCCTCGGTGCGTATTCAAGTCAATGGTCTTCTCACCCCCCCGTTCTCTATCTGTAGAGGCACTCGCCAGGGGTGCCCCCTTTCACCTCTGCTCTTTGCCCTTGCGGTAGAGCCCCTGGCGATAGCCATCCGGGGATCAGCAAATATCCGGGGCATTCGCATGGGAGGGGTTGAACACAAAATAGCAAATTTTGCTGACGATCTCCTCCTGACACTCACGGACCCAATGAGTTCCCTGCCTGCGCTATTGGACCTACTTTCCCAATTTGAATTGGTGTCCGGCCTGAGGATCAATCTCTCCAAGTCACAGGCGCTTAACCTCACTCTCCCTCGTCGGCAATTGGAAGACTTGGGAAACGTTAATCCTTTTCAATGGGCCTCCCATTCCATTTGTTACCTTGGGATTAATGTCACGGCTACACTTGATACATGGACAGGGGCGTACTGGCCGGCTTGCAGGGCAGCGATCCGAGCTGAACTTAACCGCTGGAAAATGCTTCCTATCTCGTGGCTGGGCCGCCTTAATGCGGTTAAAATGGCAATATTGCCAAAAGCTCTGTACCTATTCCAGACGCTCCCCACGCCGATCCCCCAGAGGGACATCTTGAGCCTTCAGCGAGACCTCACCGCCTTCATCTGGGGAGGGGGACGACCGCGTTTCTCCGTCAAGGTCCTGCTACTGCCGCGTGATCGCAGTGGTCTGGCCTGCCCCGACCTGCTAGTCTACTACTGGGCCTCACACCTACGATATATCTCGGAATGGTCGGTTCGCGAAAGCGAAAAACACTGGTTCCATATGGACAGGGCAGTAGCTTGTCGCCCACTATGGGATCTGGCCTGGATACGAAGTGGGGCCAGGCATCATAGCGCCTACATCGCTACCCCAACGAAGACTGTCTTAGAGATCTGGGATAGAATCGCTGTCTCCAGGGGCCTCATGTCATTCCCCTCTCCCAACACGCCCCTGGCACTCAACCCGGACTTCCCACCGGCTTTGCCCCCAACGTCTTTTTCGGCGTGGTCGGCCCGCGAGTGTCGGGTCATAGAGCAACTATTTGACAGCGGTCTTTTCAAATCATTTGATAGCTGCAGACAGGACTTCAATCTCCCTAAAACTATACGCCTGGAATACTTCCAGATTCGCCACTGGCTCCGAGCCCCCTCCTATGTGGCGGGTGCTACAAGACGGCTTACGGCATTCGAAGCCCTGGTACGCGCTTTCGATGGGTCCCGCGGTTTGATTTCTCGGACGTACAAAGCACTCCAACACTCGCATGCGGTACCCCCCCACACTTACCAGCGCCAATGGCAGCTAGACATTGAAAGTGATATTCTCCCAGACCAATGGGAACAGCTCTGGCGGGACATCCCACGTATTTTTAGAAGTGTAACCCAGCAAGAGTCTGCATACAAACTCATGATTCGTTGGTATTACACCCCCCTACGTCTTCAGAAGATGTTCCCTGGATTCGCACCTCTTTGCTGGCGCTGCCAGGCAGCACAGGGCTCCTTCCTGCACATCTGGTGGACGTGTCCGCTCATCCTTAACTTTTGGGTGGAGGTTCTAGACCATGTCAGAGAGGTGCTGGGCTTCCCTCTACCAAGCGACCCGGGGGTGGTCATTCTGGGGCTTCGTCCAACATCCCTCAAAGCGATGACGCATACGGATTGGCGTTTGGCAGCCCATATGCTCACTGCAGCTAAACAGGTTATAGCACTCCATTGGAAGAAAGCGTGCTCTCCCTCGTCCTTGGTCTGGCTTACACGTCTTTGGCATGTCATGGCAATGGAACTCCTCTCCCATAGGCTGGCATGTACTGATGCTAAATTCGAACGTATCTGGCAACCTTTGGTCACACATCTCTCTCGGCTGGAGCACGCTCGATCTGTTCCCCCTCGGCTGAGAGCCCTTCAGCTCTTTGCTGACCCTATACTTCCAAGGGGGGACACTTACGACGAAGAGGCATTATTGGAAGGGGAGGGAACTATACCCCTTAGCTTGTCCACTATTGTACCATTGCGGGTTCTGGATGCCTGGGCACCCCCTATACCGAGGGGTCGATACACCATGCTCTCCCCCCTTTCCTCTTCTTCTCCCTTGCTTTCTCTTTTTCTCCCTGTCTCTTTTTCTCTAGATTTTCTCTTCTGTAGCAGTAGTCTTTCCTGCGGTTTTCTTGATGCCTACAGCTTTTTGGTTTCTTTTGACTATTGGTCACAGAGGCCGCAACCCTCACCACAGCATAGTAGACGCCAGCAAGATCAATGGTGCCGGCGTGCACTGTCATCAGGGCACCCTGCAAGACACCATGCCTCTCTTGCCACGCTCATAGTGTTGGAACTTCCCAAGCACTGCATGGCTGTGCCTAATCTGCACGTTTGGCGATACTGGACTCTCTTAGCCGCAGCATAGCGCATCTCTAGAGTCTCGACCTACACCTACATGTACGATGCACACTGACTGATCCCGATTGTGCCTGTAATATGGCCTAACCGCTGTTGGCCTAATCCCTTGGTCAAGGTGCTTGCAAACGGGTCTTAAGTATTACGCTCTGCTAGCCGGCCATGTCTGCGGCCCTTTGGCGCCAGTTTGCGGCGGCTCATCAAAGTATACAGTATGCCAGGCTCACTCTGTGATTGCATGCAGTGGGGTAGCGTCTATGATCTTTTATCGTTTTGTTGCCTAGATCCTCAATGAGTACAGAATATTTACAGATGCCAACATTTCATGTCTTAAGTGTCGCGGCCGGCCCGATGTGGTTGTAGGCGGCTTGCTGTGTTTCTTTTTCCTGCCTCAACAGATTAGAACTATATTACTTCGCAAGCCGGCCCGTTGAGGGTTGTAGGCATTCTGCTGTGGTCAATGCTTTCTGCTTTCAATAAAGGTTTTTGAAAACTTTAAAAAAAAGATGCTGTAGGCCAATCGCCGTTCTAGCTAAAAGGGCAGCATCGTCTGCGTATAGGAGAGCCGGAATTAACCGCTCACCTACACGAGGAACGTCCAAGCTTGCACCCATTAAAACCGTGTCAAGATTATTAATATATAAAGTAAATAAGAGTGGGGCTAGGATGCAACCCTGTCTCACTCCCTTTATAATGTGGATACTACGTGTAAGGTTACCTTTTTGATCAAATCTCACCGTGGCTGTGAGGTCCTGATGCAAACCCGCCAAAAAAAAGTACTATATTTTCATCTAGGCCTAGTTTTAGCAACAAGTGCCACAATTTGGATCTATTAACACGATCATAGGCCGAAGAAAGATCCATAAATGCCAAATGAAGTGAACCTTTCTTCGCAATCGTGTATTTTCCAGATAATAGAAGCAAATTAAGGCACTGGTCTGTAGTTCCTCTCCCTTTCCTAAACCCGTACTGTAAGTTTGAGAGGATGTTAGCGTTGTTAAGCCACTCAGTGAGTTTGCTTAAGACCACTCTTCCTAAAACCTTCACGGCTGAATCTATCAATGAGATTGGCCTGTAGCATCGCGGGTCACCTCTGTTCCCCTTTTTAAAAACCGGAACTATATCCGATTTTGACCAAGATTGGGGTAAACCTGATTCACAGGCTTTATTAAAAACATTAGCTAGTAATTTAGACCATACGGGTATATCAGCTTTGTATAGATCAGCTGGGATGCAGTCCGGACCAGGAGCTTTATTCCTTGACATTTGATCGATAGCCACTGCTATTTCCTTCTCCGTAAAAACTAGAGAATATTTCCTGCCTACATATGGGGAACTCCAAAGTTCCAAATCACCCTGGTCCCCATATATATTTTTAAAAATGTTGAACCAATCCTCTTCAGGGATATTACACTCCAACAAACTGCCTTTGTTATCCGAGAAGAATGGTCTATTCACAACATTCCAGAACTTAGCACTGTTTTTTATTACATCAATTGACATTAGTTCATTCAGGGCATCATTTTTAATATCTGACTTACGTGTCTTAATAGCTGTTTTATAATCTTTCCTAAGAGCACCTACTAAACTTTTATCTTGTGGTCTGTTTTTTAAAGCGGCCATCAGCTTCTGATGCGCCACTGAACACCTATGGTCAAACTACCTTTCTCCTCTATTGGGATAATTTTTGCAGTTATACGTAAGGTCTTTTGCCACCTGCAAACAAATTTTACCGTAAGCAGTTAAAATCTCATTTTCACTTGCCCCACCATTGAGACATAGTTCTATTTCCGAACCCACGTTGGTAACTAAGTTATTACAAAAATCTTCAGGGATGACCCTACACCATTTTAATCTACGACCCTGGTCTTTACTCTTAATAGCTGCTGTAGGTACCCATTTTTCGGTTTCCAGATTGAGCCCAATACACCCTCCCAATATCAGGTGTATGGGGTTATGGTCACTAAATTGTGACCACACAGCTGTATAGTGTTTAACAAATGTTTCCAGGGCAGTATTTATAAAAATATAATCAATGGTCGTATGCATTCCCCTACCTTTAAAGGATGGAATATCAATCGTACCACATAAATCATTCGGATATAGAAGACCTAAATCTGCAAGGGTTTGCTCCAAAAATTCCCCTTGCAGTGTATGTTCGAAGTGTACATCTGAATACATGCCAGGCCCTAAGCTATCAATAACATAACAGCTCTTGGAACATAAATGAATATTAAAATCCCCTAAAATAACAACCGAATAAGATGTGACTTGTTTCTTCCTATAACCCTCCAAGTAGGTTTTAAGACTAGACAAATGTTCAATGACTGTGGTTCTGTCAAATGAATTATAAAAATTAACAATTAAAACTTTAGTTGAGTTGGCGGGTTTAATTTCAACAACTAAACAATTTACTAGCCCTGTTTCCAGTTTTCGATGAGTAGCTGTAACCTTGAGGGAGATTAAAGTGATTAAACCCCCTTTTGGTCTTCCCACTACAGATGTTCTCGCAGGTTCAAAGTAGGTAGTGTAGCCATCCAACCAGAAGGTATTACCCACTTCCCAAGATTCTTGGAGCCCAATAATTTCATATTCCTTTAAGAAATTATTCCATATAAAATCCTCCATTTTATTTCTCAGCCCTGCAATGTTCCAGCTAAGTATTTTAACTGAACCTGCTTCATTTGTCTTACTTTCTTGTGTCGTGTTTATTGTGGGATCCCTTTGTATACCCTCCTCCTGCCCTTGAATAATATGGAGGGTGGTTAGTCAATCATTGTCGTCCAGCTCACTCAACGTTTCAAATCTATTTGCTATTACCACCCCGCTAGTGGCTGGACTTTTCCCTACGGCGCCCCCCACAATCAAAGGAGTTATAGGGGTCCCGCTCACTAGGGGGAAATTTCCACTCTGCTTTGGTCTGATACCCACTCTTTGCCTATTTTCTCTCCATTGTGGCCCTAAAGAGGGAGGTGAACAATTAACCCTCTCAACCACTTTAGGGGGATAAAAAAAACCCAGAGGAAATGCTTTTATTCCCCCTTTAACTCCACACTGAGTGGCCTCAAAAAGCCAACCTGCTACATCCTTCATATCAAAATTTACAACAACGCAATCTCCATCAATATTTTTGTGGCGATGGCCAACCCAGTCAACCCATCTGGCCATTATGATGTGAGATGACGCATTCAGGCACCCCTCAGAGTGTCTAGAACACCAAAATGTAACTTTGCGCATTAACTCTCCTGTTGTTTCACTAACATTCATCTTAAGAGGGGGTACCCCAGTTAGTACTGCAACCAGTGGTGTGGCCTCCGCGGGTAAATGGAGCCTTACATGAGAACCAATCGAGTTGGTTATGCCAGCCGTAGGCCTAACATTGATTCTCCCATAGACTTCAGCATTGATTAACTGGTTGTGATCTGTTTTAGCACCCTGGAGGGGTTCATTGAGCTTCTGGGGGCCAAGACCAGAGGTACTAGCACCATTTCCCATGGTGGCAATCACCCTATCTTCATTTGGGTTAATAATTTTACATGAGGTTATACAATTTCCCTTCTCACCCCTCTCCTTCTCGGTAGTATTAGAACAGGCCACCCCCTCCCATTTTCTCTCAAGATATAACAGCTTCTTCAAGATTCCATCAACCCCATATTTCATGCAATTAATTAATTCCATTCTCAATGTCTCAAATAAAGTGTCAATATGGGTTAAAATAATATCCGTAGGAGTAGATCCCAAATGAGAGGGCTGCCTTGCCTCCAAGTTCAAATGACTGCCAAGTCCCTCCTGGGAGACAAAGTCTTTTTTCTTCGAGCCTCCCTTGGCTCCTTTTTTCCTCTTTTTCCTCAGAGGTGCTACAGACAGTTCCCTTGCAGAGATCACAGGCGCATTTTCACCAATCCCCAGAGACATTTCCTGGCCTAAGTTTGGCATAGCATCATTTTCATGAATAGAGCCATGAGCCCCCACTGTAGTATCTGTGAGAAGGTCAGTTCCTGAGGTACATGCGGCTGCCAAGGGGGGGATATTTCCGACCATATTCACCTCACCCATACCCAACTGGGTTTCTACATTGTGAATTTCTGTGGTAATTGCCCCCATTGCACTGGTTAAATAAGACATTATGGAGGCACAGTTGCGGGGGATCTTAGCTTTAGTTTTTGGCAAATCGTTTGAACAGGGCAATTTGTGCTTACTCATGTCGGCTTACAGACGTCTGGGGGATGCCCAGCCCAGCCTCTGTCAGTCACTGACGGGCGCAGACGGGCACGCCCGCGCGCGTCCCGTGCTGCTGGAGCCCTGCAGGAATTGTAAAGCGCCTCCGGGCGCATGATGCGGGCGTCGGCGGCGATGGCGGCTGCAAGGGAGCCTGGGACCTGGAGTCCTGTCCCGCTCCTGCTCTCCCTCCAAAACCGGTGTGGCAACAGAGTTACAGGGCTTACAATCATAAAACAAATGAAGAGCAGACATACTGTGCAAACATGCAACAGGTAAAATGCGGGTGTGCTATAAGGTTTTTATGTTCAATCAATGGTTGCCATATCTGCTTAAAATGTTTATGCTGATCAGTTATGTCATACATGATCATTTCCATTGCTATTGTGTCTCATAGTATTGTGTACCATCTCAGTATTGTTGGAGGCTCTGGCATTTTTCAGTCTGCATATTTTCCTTCCAAATCCCATTTTATTCAGGATTTTACCTAGGAAGGTCCAGCTCACCCAATCAAAACCTTTTTCAGCATCTAAGGTAACTTATGCTGATAAATTATCTTTCTGTTCAGTTCTTCTATTATATGAATACCTCTCCTTGCATTATTATGCATTTGTCTCTCTTTCACAAACCCAGATTGATCCGCATCAACCAGGCTCAGTAGATATTCTTCCAGTCTATTCGCCACTACTTTGGTCAATATTTTGACATCTAAATTTAAGAGGACTGCCACACTGTATGATCTGAAGTCCCTAACATCTTTTCCCAGTTCAGGGATTAGTATAATCCTTGCTTTTTTCCTCATTTTTCTGACTCCGTTCTCCCAACAATAATATTGAAAAATCATGTCAGAACCGGGGCCAAATGTTCTCCCAACGTTTTATAAAATATAGCTTGTTAGCCCTCCAGGTCTACTGATTACTCACTCTTTGGAGATTGTATTGCCCTCATCACCTCCTCTTTTTCTGTGGGTCTATCTACATTTCCTTTTTGATCTGGTGTCAGCAAGGGGAGTGTACAAGTCTGTAAGTATTCATCTTCGATTTCGTCTCCCCCTCTATCTTTAGTATTTAAGTGCCTTACTATGAGTCTGGAGGTCCACGGTCCGACAGACTCACAGTGGCGGTCTCCCGACCACTATATTACCACTAGGGCAGGCTGGCTGTCCTGGGGCTACTGCTTCCGCCGCAACTGGATGCATGGTGGTCCCGAGGCCACAATAAGCTTGGCAGGGCCGCTGCTGCCCAGCCAAGCATATTCTGAGTTTCCTCACCACCACACTTTTCATGGTGGTGCGACCGCCATGAAAAGTGAGGTGATCAGATAACGGAGGGAGCCCTACAGGGCCCCCTTGTGCCTCTGCACCATGTGGATGCACACAGGGGGCACAATATGTGCCACCCTGTGTACATGCACACCAGTACTTGCACAACATGGACTGCAGCAGTCAATGCTATGCAGGTACTGCCTTTGCCGTCCCCATTGCAGTGCCTATTTCATAGGCACCACCCTGGGAACTCCAAAGAACCAGCTGCCAGACAGGAGAAAACTTGTGATCTGGTGGGTGGTTCGTACATGGGTTTGGTGGTGCAGGAGCGGGGTGCTCCTGCACAGCCAAACTCCTAATAAGGCCCTAAGTCTTTATAGTATTGTCTGATTACTTCCACTTTCTACATATGTCTACTATGTACGCCTTGTTTGCCCTGACTTTAAACTGAACAGCTGGTAGCTTATCTGCCTTGTTTTGCTTCGAGTAGTATTTGCTTTGGGTCCGCAGTATGATACTCTTTGCTTTTTTTGTGGATAGTACCATCAACTGCCCTCTAAGTCTGTCAATGTTCTTAGTTTTCCTCACCATGATACAGCTTTAATTAAGAAGTTCTTCCAGTTTTAACTCTCCCCATAGGTTTTATGTTTCTATCTTACTTTCCCCAGTATTCCAGGTGTTCATCTCTATTAAGTTTCCCCTTAAAAACTTCCTCTAGAGTGTCACACTGTGTTAATAGTGATGTGTAATCCCCTTCATACACACCTAGGAAATCCTGTATTTGGGTACATATTTCCTGGAGATTGACTGGATCCTTCTGCAAGAAGTCCTTTAGTCATCATGTGCTCCTTTTCCTTTCCTTTCCCTCCCTCTCTATTCTAAAAAAACATGTGCGTGATCAGCTAGTTTAATATCCCTTGTATCTACGTTATTGGCTTATCTAACTATGTGCTTATGTATGGATAATCTATTTCGGTGTATGTCCAGAGCGTGGTCGAGAAGAAAGACTAATCCCTCTCCTCCTGCATGCTTGTCTCCATATATCTATCAGTACATCTCTTCCATCAATTCCTTCCTTTTCTCACTGGCCACGTTATAAGTCTGGCTTTGGGGCCTTGAAAGATCCAAATCCCTGTTCCATAGTAAGTTGAAGTTATGTTATGTTATGTTATGTTATATAGCTTATAGAGCGCACAGCTGCTCCAGCAAAGGGGCGTCCCGGCGCTAATAACAGTCAGAAGGAGAGGGCCACCAAAAGGAATAGGAACCTACAGTGAAGGGAAAAGATGAGTCTTGGTGGCCTTACGGAATGCCAAATAATTGTTTAGGCTGCGAATGGACAGTGGGAGAGAGTTCCAAAGTTTGGCCGCCAGTGCGCAGAAAGCACGTCCCCCAGCCTGTGCTCTCCTCACCTTTGGAACCACCGCCTAGTGTTGGCCCATCGAACGAAGTTGGCGGGGGGAATGTAGGGCGAGAGCAGGGTGGCCAAAATGACCGGGGGAGAGGACTTCAGAATCATAAAAGCAATGCACAGAGATTTGAATTCCACACGTCTGGCCACCGGCAGCCAATGTAGTCGGCGAATGGCAACAGAGGTAGAACAAGTCCTCGGGAGGCCAAGGAGGATTCTGGCCGCCGCATTCTGGACTCTCTGTAATCTTAGGATCTCTGACTTGTTGGTACCCAAGTAGAGCGAGTTGGCGTAATCCAATCTCGACAGAATGGCGGCCTGAATGATAACCTGCCGAGTGGATGGGTCAAAATAACCTAGCAATGGTTTGAGCCCACGCAAAATACCCATGCAGGTCCCCGCCACTTTCTTGGTTTGGGCCTGAAAACTGAGAGCGGAGTCCACCCAAACACCCAGATTCTTTACTATCTGTTTGGGGGTGGGGACACAGCCCAGGGTTGTGGGCCACCAATGTTCACTCCACAGCTCACCATACCGCCCAACCAACAGGATTTCAGTCTTGCTTGCATTAAGCTGCAGACAGTTGGCAGACATCCACTCAGAGATGGCCATAAGATTGCTCCGAAACATACAGGCATCCTGCGCTGAATTGCCAGAAAGTGCCACTACCAACTGAGTATCGTCGGCATATGATACCAGTGTCAAGCCTCTGCTCCAAGCCACCACTGCTAGCGGTTGAACGTACAGATTGAACAGCGTAGGGCTCAGTTCTGAGCCCTGTGGCACCCCATGTTGAATATTATGAATCCGAGAGGAGAAAGGGGGAGCCAACACCTGAAAGGTCCTCTCAGAGAAGAAGGAGGCGAACCAGTCGAGGGCAGAGCCCGAAATCCCCGCCTCCTCCAACCGTTGCAACAGAATCTGGTGAGAGACCATGTCAAACGCGGCACTGAGGTCTAATAAAATCAGTGCCGACGTACGTCCCTCATCCAATGCGGCCCTCAGATGTTCAGTCACTGCTAGGAGGGCTGATTCCGTGCTGTGGCCAGGGCAAAAGCCGTTCTGAGAGATGTCCAAGATGTTGTTGTCTTCCAGGTAGCCTGTCAGAATGGAATTGACATGGGACTCAGCAATCTTAGATATCCATGGCAGGAGAGAAATGGGACGAAAATCCTCCAATTTGGCTGTGTCCAGGGAAGGCTTTTTTAACAGGGGAGTCACCCTTGCTTGCTTCCATGTCCTTGGAACAACTGCTCTGGACAGGGACAAGTTGATCACCTGACACAGAGGAGACAGAAGCATGGGTAAGGAGTTCATAAAATGCTCCGGTTACGGGGGTCGGCAGGGGAGCCTGATTTCACCTTGCTGCATAGCACCCGCAGCTCGTCCTGAGAGATTGGTGGAAAGGACGCAAGAGTGTAGGTGGTACAGGGACTGAGTGCTGGGCCCAAAACTGAGGGAGCTGGCGAGAAAAAATAGTAAATATTCTCCACCTTTTCCACGAAAAAGGTGGCCAGAGCCTCACATTGCTCATCTGAAGTAATGCGGGGTGCTGGGGATAGCCCTGCCTGTTTAAGATCTTTAAGTATACCAAAGATACATTTAGCGGGGTTTTTACTGCCCTTGATCTCAGCTGCGTAATAGGCTGCCCGCTCTGACTGGATGGCCCTGTGGTTATCCTTGATAGCTGCCTGATACTGCCCCTTGGAGAACAAATCATAGCCACGTCTCCACACCCGTTCCAACCTTTTGCAGATTTTACGCATGCTGGCAAGCTTGTCACTGTACCATGGACTGGACTTGGTGTTGCGGCACTTGGACCACCTGGCTGAAATGAGCACGTCTAGTGGCTGACGGATCCAGTCCGACAGTACTTTGTCAGCCCCAGTCCCCTGTTACCACGCCTTTCCTTCTAGGGATTGGTGCAGCTCCCGCAATAGGGGTCATAGCAATCCATCTTCACTGGTATTGGGGGCATAAATATCAAGATGACAATAGGTAATCATTGTGCCAAAGTTGTATTAGCCATGTGTCCCTTGTATTTCTCTCTTAATCAACTGACTTAGAGCCTGAAAAGTACACCTAAGTAGTCTTGAGAGTCCCGCTGTGTGGGTGGGTGCAGATGCATGAATTAGTGTACGAAATTCTTTGTGTATTAGACTAGTTTGATCTGTTTGATGTACGTGTGTTTCCTGAAGTAGACCACATCTGGGTCTACTTTCTTAAAGTGCAACCCTAGTCATTGTCACTTATTATGTGTATTCAGCTCCTCATTTTTCAACAAGAGTGTTTTTACCATTAGTGTTGCATCTGTGAGATATCCTATTATGTCCATTTGTTATCTTATGAAGCCTGTCACTTGTGTGTATGCTCGTTGATTCATTCCTTCCCCAACTGTGAAGCTCCAACATTAACTCCCCAAAATAAAACAATAAATAATAACCACCTTCCTCTTTACCATTACCCATTATTTATCTGAAAGCTTGCTGCTTCTTTGGGGTATAAAGAGAGCCCTGACTGCCTTCCACGGGTGTGTAGTACCTTGAATTCAGAGGGGCTATGTGAAGTCCAAATCTACTTTCCCTAATGGCGATTTGGTGCTTGTTTTTCCATCTTCCGCCTCCCTGCTTTTTTTGATCTCTTTTATCCTGTTCCTGGTTTGTATAATTACATACCTCTTTCAAGTCAGATGCCCCTTTAGGTAAAACATTTAATTTCTGAGCACCGTGGACCCTAGGTGAATTTAACTGCTTCATCCAGTGTGCCCCTATCTACCACAAGATTGCCAGTCTCTCCTGATCTTTTTCATTATTCTTTAGTTTGATTAGGTCCTCTGCTTCAATTGCCTCTACAATAGCATCTGAGTTCTGAATCTGATACTTCCTCTTCTTCATCCTGAATGAGAAATATCTGGAGTGATTGCTACGTTACCACCACATTACTGCACAGATTGTCTAGGTATCTGTATAATTCCAATATCTGCGAGCCAACTCTGTACTTAACTAACTTTCACAATTCTGAATCCACTGACCCAGGCACTGACCCTTAGTTTCTTCTGTGTTGCAAAGGCAGCATGGGCTGTCATGCCCTTACAAGCGCCACTGGATTATACGTGACGTGCAGTGGTGCAAGGATGGGCCCAAGAGAAAGGATCGAGGAACAAATGATAAACTGAAACAATAACTGCTGACAGGGCAGATTGTGCATTCCCCTGTGGAAAAAAGGCAGAAAGTGCAATTAGCAAACATTCAGTTCTCCCTTCTGCACCTTGACCCCAGGGCTTCTTGTTGCTCACGCTTAATAGGGCAGTGGATCTCACCTTTAAGTGGGGAAATGCTCTCTTACAGTTTTTTTAGTGATGAGTTGAGACCCTGCTCTAACCCTGGCCGACTAAGTAAGCCTGCCTGAAAAGCAGGAGGGAATTGGTCAGTCTTTTCCCTAAAAGCAATACTAGCTAGGGCTATCGCTGAGTATTTCCAAATTAAATATATTTACCTTATTTATTGTTTCACGTTAGATGCCCACTTGTCAGGAGCACCTCGCTCATAAGCAGATGGTCTGGATTCTCTACTGTTCCAGAAAGGCATTTATTACTGAGGTTTAGTCTTGAACAAATTCCCCACTTAACTCACTAGGGTGCGTAATGTCTTTCAAAAACTTTCTGTCTCTGAGTCCTGATTGAAGTCTCCAGATGCTTTCCTCTAGGCTCAATGGATCCTACAAATCCTATAGGTCAGTGGTTCTTAGCCTTTAGACACTGTGATCCCAACTTTATCACTACTGCAGCCAAGGCCCCCCATTGAACCATTATAAGAATCTGGAGACCCCCACTGAGTCATTACTGGATGCATAGGATCCCGGCCTAAGTATTTTCGATGATTTGAACTGGAAAACAATACACAAAAATTACAGAAACAATGATTCATGATACAGATACACAAATTATCAAATATTTTGTTTAATTCACAAACATTTTAAATAAATAAAAATGGAAATGAAAAGGTTGAAGCTTTTCTAAATTCAGCTGAGGTCACTCATTGTCCATACTATATTCTGTTTGATGCACTTGCTCTGCTACCACAAATCAATCTGAGGAAACAAACTTAATATTTAGCTTCCACTTTCAAATTCATTTGCATTTTCCGTGCATTTATACATTTTCATATTTACTTTTATTATTTTTAATATTATTTAAATTTTAAAGCCGTCATTGCCCACTTGAGTAGGTTTTGGAGACCCCAAGTTGTCACCAGTCCACAGGTTGAGAACACTTTAAAATATAATTTCACATTTGCACCCAGAAACCAGCCCTTCTCTCCTCATTTATCAAAGGATTCTCTCGACTCCGGGAGTGCGTGCTTAAGGCTGGGCAAAGAGAGCTACAGACACACTGGGATGCGTCACTTGTCTGTGGTGTTGAGAGCTGTGACTATTGCAGGTTGAATTAGTCCTCTTGAAGGGGAGCCACATGTGTTCCAGAAGCATTAAGAACATGTGGGGAGTAGATTATATACTTGCAGTCGTGAAATGCAAGCCAAGATTTCCTGATCTCACAAGATTTTGGTCTTCTCAAATGCAACAAGGGCGTGAAGCAGGATACTTTCCCAAATAATCTTTTGACTCCTTAATCAGAGTCTGGAAGAGGTGGGGTTGAAATAAATGTTTAAGTTAAGAGAACAAGGTGGTTCTGAGTTTCACTTTTAGTGTGCAAGTGTTCTAGCCTTTTTGCTCTGCTAGGGAGGATTCCAGTTTGATTTAAATCCTGTAAACAGCCATGTGTCACCAGTCTACTTAATCCTGTGGCACAAGCGGCTGACGAAATGATTCTTTGGTTTCTCCTGCTTCTAGCTTTACGCTTCATGACACCGATTTAAGATTTCCACCAAGGATCTGTCAAAGTCTTTTTTTAATTTAGCAAAGTAGGCCTAGAGGTTCTCTTTCAGAAGTGAAGGTGTTATTTTCACTACAATATCAGCTGGTTTGTACCTGTGGTCTTCTAATGTCTGTGCTCTTTCAGGCTGGCTAGACTTTGTCACGTAGGAGGAAAATTTACTTTGTTTTGGGGTTTTCCCCTAAGTCAATGTATGGGGGTTGGATTCTAATGCATGTACACTTTTCAACACTAAGTATCATTAAATCCTCGTCTCCTAGGTGCTACACCCTTCCCACCTTATGTTCTCTCTTTATCTCACTACACATTTGGAGTACCAAAGATGTGGCTCCCCTAATTTCTGTCATATACCCAGACACTATTCTCAATGGTCTGTACAGAAGCTACAGTTGGGCCATAACTTTACCACCACCATGTTTTTTATGGATTTCCACACTTTTCCATGACAATGTCCACAATCATCACACACTCAAATCTCCTTATACTTCTTCGTTGATGCTTGTAGGATTTATTGATTTTCAAAAGCTGTTTGTTTAAAGATTGTGCCCTCTTTCTTTACCTCCCATTTAATGTTCATTGCCTTCTCAACTTACTTTGACACCATGCGCTGATCTTTGATTACATGCCCTCCGCCACTTCTATAAGGTCCTCTCGTATTTTTGGCGTAAAGGCAAGCAGAACCGGGGAGGGAGGCTAGGCTGCTCTCAGACTCCTCATAGAGCATGCCTTTCCCCACACCTCTCTTCCTCTAGTGTCTCTCACATCAGAAGGTTGCAATTTTCACAATCTATTTTCCTCTTGGGCAGAATCAGTCTGTCTTGCTTGTCTCCCACTCCG
Source organism: Calotriton arnoldi (assembly GCA_963921515.1). Classification (NCBI taxonomy): domain Eukaryota; kingdom Metazoa; phylum Chordata; class Amphibia; order Caudata; family Salamandridae; genus Calotriton; species Calotriton arnoldi. The sequence continues at coordinate 354,804 of CAWUFW010011807.1, forward strand.
ATCTGCTCAGTTTACTACTGCTACGGGTCATAGAGCCGCAGCATCCCAATCAACGTGGCTGGCACCATCTTGCTGTGGTTGTCTTCACAGCTCCTTTCCTCATCCCTCCTATACTGTTTGACGTTTTCACTGTCACTTTCCTGGGACACTGCAGACCTCATCACTTATTTCAGTGTTCCACGGGGAAGGGGCAGCCCATGTTATTATAGGAGGCTTATTTTCTTTTAGATCTTCGTGAAGCGACAATCTAGAGCAACCGGTCTATCGCCATCTAGTCTACACAGCCTCTCTTAACTTTTAAAAGCAGTAACACCATCGGTGTTGATAGCACATGAAACTGTCACCCATATAAATCCAAATACATTTGCCATTATATACATCTTTCATTGTCTGTTCCTATTTCTGCCTACGGTGATCAAATCCAAGATTGCTCACTTCTCTGTCGAAACATTTCAACTAAACATAGGCTGCAGCTCTGCAGTTAGATTATCCTGCAATATATAGGACATAGAAGAGGTCAATTAGAGGTTGAAGGAGGCAGGGCATTGGGCAATAAATGGAAGATGCCACGTTTGATAGTTTTGAGGTATGGGAACCACTGAGTTTTTACCAATGAAATCGCAACGTGCTCTGCCAGTGGAAACCCTTGGCTTCATAGCCTACCCCCCACTGGGCTGCCATGTCACATGAGTTTCCCTCACTATAATTAGTGGAGGACAATTGTTACTGTCAGGGGAAAAAAAATCAATGGCCCCAACAGAGTGAGAGAGAGCGAGAGAGAGAGACGTCCTTATGCATTAATGTCATTCACTTTTTGTATTACAGTTTGATTTGGTTTCTGAAAAAGAAAAACAAATGCTGAAAGACCCAAAGAAAATCATGATATCCTGCTCGAACAGCAGTGCCAAAACAGTTTCAGCAATTTCAACAAATGCATGTCCGTCAAAAGATATCCCCACTATTCAGGGGCCTTTCAATATGCTTACACTGAGGGTTAGCGGGCAGTTCACAAAACTTTAAATGACCACCCAAGTTACTTACAGTCAAACGTTTAAACTGTAGTGATTACAAATCTCAGAATTTTGCTAACATGTGTAAACCAAGTGCACAATAGTAATTAATATTATTTAACACTTTTTGCATATTTATGCAGTGATACACTGCCGTTATACACTGTTCTGGTCTTTGTATTATCACGTGGTAATAAAATAAATGAAATACAGCAGATAGCCAGCGGCCTCATCCCTTGTATGAAAATTTTAAAAAGGCCAAACAAAGCAACAGTATGATCACCCCATGCTTTTGTTGCAGACTTCAAATACAGATAATGATTCATTTGTGTAATTAGTCTGAACAACTCAAACTTGAATTTGTTCATACTTATTCAATATGTTCTAACCAACATTATATGAAGCTTCCAAAAGCAAAATCAGAATTCTTGACTAAATCACGGTTCAGGTGACAGCACGTATTAAACGTTAAAGTGGCACATAGCTCCACACAGAGTGGCAAGTATCTTCCTTTCTGTCACTAGTGGGGTGTACTCTGATATCACTATATTAGTTTCTGAATCTAATGCTCTGTTCACTGAAAAGCTAGTACATCTGCCCTGGATGATATATGCCTATGAAGGGTGGAGATTTAAAAAAATATATACATTCACCATACTCCCAGTAGTGTGCCTGGAAAGCTGGGGCAAATTTCTAGGGGTACTGCTGGGACTGTCAATCAATCAATCAGGAGTTTGTTAAAGCACGACTACTCACACGTAAGGGTCTCAAGGCGCTAGGGGCGGGGGGGTGCAGGTTCCATTCCATCAAGGAGGGGGTCTGTCGAAGAGCCAGGTTTTGAGGTTTCTTGCGAAGATGGGGAGCGATGTTGTTTGTCTGAGGTGGAGCGGAAGGACGTTCCATGCTTTGGCCGCGAGGAAGGAGAAGGAGCGGCCTCCCGATCTGGTCTTTCTGGTGCTGGGGACCACGGCGTAGGAGAGCTGGGCTGATCGTAGGGTCCTTTGGGGTGCGTGGAATTTGAGTCGGCTGTTCAGGTATGCTGGTCCGGTGCCGTGGAGGGCCTTGTGTGCGTGGGTGAGCATCTTGAAGGTGATTCTCGCCTCGACGGGGAGCCAGTGGAGTGTGCGCAGGTGCTGGGAGATGTGGCAGTGTTTTGGCAGGTTGAGGACCAGTCTTGCGGCGGCATTCTGGATGTTCTGTAGCTTGCGGGTGAGGTTTTTGTGCGTTGACGTAGTCGAGTCTGCTGGTGACCAGGGCGTGAGTGACGGTCTTTCGGTGTTCGACGGGGATCCATTTGAATGTCTTACGAAGGAGGCGGAGGGTGTGGAAGCAGGAAGACGAGACGGAATTGATCTGGCGGTCCATTTTGAGCTCGGAGTCCAGGATGATTCCCAGGTTGCGTGCGTGGTCGGTGGGGGTTGGCGTGTTTCTGAGGGCGGGGGCCACCAGGTGTCGCTCCAGGCATCTGGGTTTGGGCCCATGATGAGTACTTCTGTTTTGTTGGTGTTTAGAAGTAGGCAGCTGTTTTTCATCCATTTGGCGACGGCTTCCATGCCTTCTCGAAAGTTGCATCTGGCGGTGTTGGGCTCGTTGGATAGGGAGAGGATGAGTTGGGTGTCGTCTGCGTATAACACGATGTTGAGTCCATAGGTTCTGACGATGGGGCGAGTGGAGCCATGTAGACGTTGAAGAGCGTCGGGCTGAGGGAGAAGCCCTGGGGGACTCCGCAGGTGGTAGGTGTGGGGTCCGAGAGGAAAGGGGGGAGTCTGACCTGCTGCGTCCTGCCGGAGAGGAAGGAGCGGATCCAGTCGAGGGCCTGGATTCCTGCGTCGTAGAGTCTGCGTATTAGGGTGCGGTGGGAGACTGTGTCGAACGCTGCTGATAGGTCGAGGAGGATGAGGGCTACTGTTTCTCCTTTGTCCAGTAGGGTGTGGATGTCGTCTGTTGCGGCAAGGAGGGCGGTTTCCATACTGTGTTTTTTTCTGAAGCCGGATTGGGAGGACTCGAGGATGTTGTGTTCTTCAATGAATGTGGCGAGTTGGCTGTTGATGGCTTTCTCGATGACTTTCGCTGGGAACGGGAGCAGGGAGATGGGTCTGTAGTTTTTGAGGTTGGTGGAGTCCGCTGAGGGTTTCTTTAGGAGGGGGTTGACCTCAGCGTGTTTCCAGTCGTCGGGGAACGAGGCGGTCGCCAGGGAGCGGTTGATGGTGTGGCGGAGCATGGGTGCGATGGTGTCGGCGGCTCTGTTAAAGATGTGGTGGGGGCAGGGGTCCTTGGGGGCCCCTGAGGGGATTGACTTCATTGTCTTCAGTGTGTCTTCGGTGGTGAAGGCTGTCCAGTCGTCAATCGCTGGTTTCCGGGTGTCGGGGGGTGGTTGGTGAGGGTACAGTGTGTTGGTTGTCTTCGTCGAAGTTGTCGTAGATGCTCTTGATTTTGTGGTGGAAAAAGGTGCTGAGTTTGTTGCAAAGGTCTTGTGAGGGAGGGATGTCGGTAAACTCGCTGGTGGGTTGGGCGAACTCCTTGATGATGCTGAAGAGTTCCTTGCTGTCGTGCGCGTGGGTGGAGATTCTGTCTTCAATCGCTTTTTTCCTCGTTTCTCTGATGAGTTGATGGTGGGCGTTGGTGGCGGCTCTGAAGTTGTTGTGGGCTTCTGTGGATTTGGTGTTCCTCCAGGCCTTTTTGAGGCGGCGGCATGTGTGTCTGGACTCTCGAAGTTCGGTGGTAAACCATCTGGCTTTCTTGGCGCGGGTATTGTTGTTTTTCTTGAGGGGGGCCATGGTGTTGGTGCTGTCCGAGATCCATCTATGCAGGGTTCGGACTGCGGTGTTGGGGTCGTCGTTTTCCGCGATCGTTGGGGTGGAGTTGTTGAGTGAGGAGGTGAGCTGGTCGTCGGTGATTTTGGTCCAGTTTCTTCGTGGGAGCAGGTGCTGGTGTCTGTGGATGGTGGGTGTTCTGAAGGTGAAGTGGACGCAACGATGGTCGGTCCATGGGAGTTCGGTGTTGTGGCTGAAGGTGATGGAGTTTCCTGTAGTGAAGAGGGGGTCGAGGGTGTGTCCTGCTGAGTGCGTGGGCTCGGTCACGATCTGGCGGAGTCCAATGTTGTGGAGGTTGTCCAGGAGGGATGTGGTTTTGGGGTCCAGTTGGTTGTCGAGGTGGAAGCAGAGATCTCCCAGCAGGGTGTAGTTGGTGGATGCGATGGCCTGCAGGGAGATAATGTCCGTGATGGAGTTGGCGAAGGGTCCGCAGGGTCCAGGGGGTCGGTAGATGAGGGTTCCTCGGAGGGTGGCAGTGGGGCTGGCCGTATCTTGAAGTGAAGGTGTTCCATCAGTTCTGTGGGCTCGTCGGTGAGTGTGCTCAGGCGGAGGCAGGATTTGTGGACGATGGAGATACCTCCTCCTGGGCGGGTGCGGCGGTCCTTCCTGGAGATCTTGTATCCTTGGGGGATGGCGATGTCCGGTCCCGAGGTGGTGTTGGTCCAGGTTTCGGTGAAGAACGCTATGTCCGGGGTGGTGCTGTTGAGGCGGTCCCAGATTTCGGTGGCGTGTTTGTGGAGGGATCGGACGTTGAGGAGGATGCATTGCAGGGTCTTTGGTTCGGTTGTGTTCTTGTGGGCAGGTCTTGCTGGATCCGTGTTCTTGGTGGTGCTGCAGGTGTGCCGGCAGCGATGACAGCTGAAGGGTCCGTGGGTGTCGGCTGGTGATGCTAGCTTGCAGTTGTTGTTGCGGCCTGGGTTGAGTGCGTGGAGTGCTGCTGGGTCATAGCTTTGGCGGGGCGGAGGTCCAGGGTTCCTGGCGCTGGTCGCGGACGGGTCGCAGACGGGCACAGACGGGCTTGTCTTTGACATGCCTTCGGTGCACCAGCGGCGCGCCCGCTGCCCGCGGCCGCTGTGCAGCCGCGCAGTGGCATCCATTAAGTAGGGGTCGGGGAGGGCTGGACAGCTGGGAGGAGGGAGCGGGGAGGGGAGCTAGATTGGGCCGGTCGCGCTGGGGGGGAGGGGCCGCGGGGGCAGCAGCGGCGGGGAAAGGTAAAGGGAGGAAATAAGGGATAAAGAAAAAAGGGAAAATAAGCAGAAATATGGCACAAAAGAGCAGAGATGCAGAAAAGTGCAGAAAGGTGAAAGCTAAAGAGGGTAGAAAAACGAGTGAAAGAGCAGAGTGAGAGGAAGGGAAAATGAGCAGAAATAAGGCACAAAAGAGCAGAGATGCAGAAAAGTGCAGAAAGGTGAAAGATAAAAAAGGGTAGAAAAACGAGTGAAAACGAGTGAAAGAGCAGATCGAGAGGAAGGGAAAATGAGCAGAAATAAGGCACAAAAGAGCAGAGATGCAGAAAAGTGCAGAAAGGTGAAAGATAAAAAAGGGTAGAAAGACGCGTGAAAACGAGTGCAAGAGCAGAGTGAGAGGAAGGTAACAGAGGTCCACTGGACCACCAGGGATGAGGCGCAGTGAAACCTGCGGGTGGAGGAGGGCCTCGATCACCAACACTCGAGAGTGCAGGGGCAGGCCTCACTTAATGGTGGAGCTGCGAGGGTGGGAGAGCAATTTCACTGACAATGAGTCAGTGGTCTTGGTCGCCTGTCCCCGCAGCGGCCGCCATTAAGTAGGGGTCGGGGAAGGCTGGACAGCTGGGAGGCGGGAGCGGGGAGGGGAGCTGGATTGGGCCGGTCGCCCTGGGGGGGAGGGGTTGCGGGGGCAGCAGCGGCGGGGAAAGGTAAAGGGAGGAAATAAATAATAAAGAAAAAAGGGAAAATAAGCAGAAATAAGGCACAAAAGAGCAGAGATGCAGAAAAGTGCAGAAAGGTGAAAACTAAAAGAGGGCTGAAAAACGAGTGAAAATGAGTGAAAGAGCAGAGCGAGAGGAAGGGAAAATGAGCAGAAATAAGGCACAAAAGAGCAGAGATGCAGAAAAGTGCAGAAAGGTAAAAAAGGGTAGAAAAGCGAGTGAAAACGAGTGAAAGAGCAGAGTGAGAGGAAGGAAACAGAGGTCCACTGGACCACCAGGGATGAGGCGCAGGGAAACCTGCGGGTGGAGGAGGGCCTCGATCACCAACACTCGAGAGTGCAGGGGCAGGGGCAGGCCTCACTTAATGGTGGAGCTGCGAGGGTGGGAGAGCAATTTCACTGACAATGAGTCAGTGGTCTTGCTCGCCTGTCTCCGCAGCGGCCGCCATTAAGTAGGGGTCTGGGAAGGCTGGACAGCTGGGAGGCGGGAGCGGGGAGGGGAGCTGGATTGGGCCGGTAGCGCTGGGGGGGAGGGGCCGTGGGGGCAGCAGCGGCAGGGAAAGGTAAAGGGAGGAAATAAGGGATAAAGAAAAAAGGGAAAATAAGCAGAAATAAGGCACAAAAGAGCAGAGATGCAGAAAAGTGCAGAAATGTGAAAGCTAAAAGAGGGTAGAAAAACGAGTGAAAACGAGTGAAAGAGCAGAGCGAGAGGAAGGGAAAATGAGCAGAAATAAGGCACAAAAGAGCAGAGATGCAGAAAAGTGCAGAAAGGTGAAAGATAAAAAAGGGTAGAAAAACGAGTGAAAACGAGTGAAAGAGCAGAGTGAGAGGAAGGAAACAGAGGTCCACTGGACCACCAGGGATGAGGCGCAGGGAAACCTGTGGGTGGAGGAGGGCCTCGATCACCAACACTCGAGAGTGCAGGGGCAGGGGCAGGCCTCACTTAATGGTGGAGCTGCGAGGGTGGGAGAGCAATTTCACTGACAATGAGTCAGTGGTCTTGCTGTCATGTGGCATATGCGCCCCAGATCGTATTACCCCTTTTGTGAAATTCTATATAGTGGCACATTTCACATAGAGGCAGAATTCTACACATAGGCAATAGGACCTAATGTTCAAATTAGCATTTTTTTCTTCTACAATGAAGTGAAAACACTTTCCCTGTATTCCTAGCAAATCTGCGGGTGATCTCTTCCCCTTTACATTCTGATAGGGTATTACACCAGCATTTGACTGTTGCAACGGTGGAAGAGGTCAGAGTTTGGAAATTATTATAAACATACATGTCCATAGGTGTTCCTAAAATTTCATGGCAAACTTTGCAGGTGTAAATTGAGATATTTTCAGCAGTAGTTCTCATGGCCAAAAATACCTTTGTGAATAGGACACTAAATGGCAACTGCTCTGCAAAAGACACTGAATGAAGAGCTACAAAAAACAATAGGATATCAATGAACATTTGAATATTTGATAAGCAAAATACAGTAAAGTAAATTGCAGTCCTCTTATATCAATAAGACGCCTATGACAGAAACTCAATTATCAGCTTAGAAAACTGTACAAAACACTTGGGGCCTTATTTAGAGTTTGGTGGATGCCATACTCCATCACAAATGTGTTAGATATCCTGTCTGCCATATTACAAGTGCATTATCGCCCATGTCACTTGTAATAAGGTGGGTGCCTTATCCTCCATGTTTGTGATGGAGTATCCCATCCGCAAATCTCTAAATAAGGCATTAGTTTGTAATTTCACACTGACTTTGAAGATAATGCCATCTGCTCTGTTAAAGTCTGCTTGGGGTCCTCATTTATTCTCTTTGAAGTTTTCTGCTGTTTATTTTAAAATCTGTCCTTTCAAATTAAAGTTCTGTTAGCAATCTTGGACATTATCATCCACTTCTTGTCATTCTGCACTATGGAACCGATTACGATGCGGCCCTAAAGGCTTAGGGCCGCATCGTAATGGGCCGCTCAGTTTACTTTCCGATGCCTCATTATGATGGAGGTGGTCGGAAAGTAAACCGGCCAGTCATTCCGGTTTGCTTCCAGCGTGCTTGGAGAGCCTGTCCGCCAGTCGGAAGGCAGCAAGTAATCTCAAGGGTAGGCTTTTCCGCCTTTAAGATTACGATGCACGCTTTCCGACATGGTTTCCAAACTGGCCTGTCCGACATGGAAACCATGTCGGAAAGCATGTTTGAGGGCCCACAGCATGGCCCCCTTTGGTGCACAGCCTCAGGTTGGAGGCCGAGGGGCACCTATGATGCCCCCCCTGTTGATCCCTGCACCTTGTGGCAGGCACGTTAAGGTGCCTGCCACGGGGTGGAGGGATGAACTGCACCAGCCTTTCCTCAATGGGAGTTTGTGTTACGGCTGGTTTATGTCCATAACAAAAGCTCCCATTGAGGAAAGAGAGCATGCGACCGAACAGTGTCCAGTCACATTGAACTGAGTCAGTCGGGACCGTCGACCAGGTGTTGGTGAAGGCATATTCACCCTGTGCAGACCTGCACATTGAGCAATACAACAAACATTCTACAGCAGTCTGCTGTGCTGATCCATTCTACACATGGCTCTATTTTGTCTATAAGCTGCTTTTGTTACATAGTGGTCTGTCAAGAAAATCTTTATTCGACCAATTACTGATCTGAAAAGCACACAAAATAAATACAAAAATCATATTCAATTATAAAAAGAGAACAACAGATACAGTCGTTATAAAAAAATGTAAAAGCCACAGCGACAAGGATATCTCTATTTAATCAAAAAAAGGTTACGTAGCATGAGATTTCCTGATTTCATAGCAGAAATTATATAACTAAGTGTTGCATAAGAGATTTCTGGGGTAACCAGGGATTGTAAAAATCTCAATCCCTCTTTGTATGAGGTAAAGTGGCAGTGCAAAAGAACTGGGTGTAAAAATCGAACTCTTACCGAGCCATATAATGTGCAAAACAACATAAAGTGTGCAGTGGACTGAGTGGAGACAGCATCACATGGAAACTTCATACCCAGGGCGACCCATGAACCAGCCTGAGGAAAGGCAACTAAATGATTAATTAAATTTAATCTTAGCCTTGTCATATAAAATCTTTTCTGTGGGTTGCCTATCCAGGTTAGGTAAGAGTCAGTTCCGGAAGCTATAAAATTGTGCATATAATTATTAGCAGCACTTGAAGTTAGAGACTTTTCGATTCTGATCTCTTCTTTATAAGAAACAAAAATCTCTTTAACCTTTCCTTTTGTCTGAGGGCCTATGTCATCTGGGGAGTTAAAAAGGGCCCTCAGACCTAGATTGTAAAAACCTTTTTTACAGAGGCCATCCATGGAATGGCACTCATGTTGTCTAGGTTCAAACAGTCCCTCAAAACGTCTCTGGAAAAACTGGCCTGGTGAGTGTTCCATAATTCAACCCATAATAATAAAGGGGCTATATCAGTAAAATATTCCAAGTATCCCATCCGTAATTTTGCAGGTGTAATGAAACTTATTTTCTACTATCTGCAGCTTTCTTGGTGCTGTATGACCCCACAATCCTGACCCATAGGAGCCAAGAGATAGGCACTTACTTTTATACAGTTGAATTATCTCCCTGATTGGTTTGTGCCCCACTTTATTTTAGCAAACCTCAGGATCACTTCAGTAGCTTGCTCCATCTTTTGCGATCTCTGCCTAATCAAACTGTCCCAGGACCCATTAGAATCAATCTGGAGGTCTAGATAATTAAAAGTAGATACCTTTTCTATTGGGGTTCCTCCAATATTAAAATGCTTAGTCTTCATACTTTTGGGGCCACAGGTCATTATAAAAGATTTCTGCTGATTTACCTTAAGATTTAAATTATTCATGAAATCGAAATCATTAAAACCATTTAATAGGCTTTGTAGACCATTTGCAGTTAGCCCCAAGAGAACTGCATCATCCGCATACAAAAGAACCTGTACTACACGGGAAATGATTCGCGGAATGCCTTTGATACAAGCCCCTAAAAAAGTATTGAGGGAGTTAATAAAGAATAAAAACAAAAATTGAGCCAGAATACATCCCTGCCTCACTCCTCTGTTCACCCTTATAGGTTTTGTATTATCCCCATTCAATGTGTAACGAACTTTAATAGTTGTGTCAAAATGCATACGCTTAATCAAATCCAACAAAGAAGAATCCATGCCCTCCTATTCCATTAAAATCCACAATTGTTTCCAATCAACCTAGTCAAAAGCACAGGAAAGTTCCATAAATGCCCTATGGAGGGCACCTCTCCTCACTTTGACATACTTTCCCCAAATGAGATTTAAATTCAGTGCTTGCTCTATCGTCCCTAAACTGGGGTGAAAAACGTATTGAAAAGGTGAAAAAAAAGAAAGTGAAGTCTGCCCAGTCCTCCTATTTTTCTAAAATGACCCGCCCCAGGATCTTGGCAGTACTATCTATTAGTGATATTGGGCAGTAGCAGGCTGGAAAATTCCGGTCACCCTTTTTAAAAATTGGGATAATTATAGCCTCACTCCAGGACCAAATTAAATCACCACTCACTGCTGCCCTCAAGACATTCCTTAAAAGAGGGGCCCAAAAAACAATGTTATGCTTAAAGATAAGTACTGGGACCCCGTCAGGGCCTGGAGTTTTACCACTCGCTGCAGTCTGCATGGCTGCAGTAACATAGGGAAGACGTATTAGATCAACTAGCCACTCCTCATTTATTAACTGAGGATCAGACCTCATCACTTTGTCATGGGTAATACTCTCTCTTTATCTGAATAAAAGACTGTTGAGAAGTGATCAAACGACTCCTGTTCAAGGATATGACTCTCAATACCATTGAGGAGATTATCTATAAAGAAGGGTTGGTTTACAACCTCCCAAAACAATCGGCTATTTCGCAGGTTGGCTACTTTTTCTAGGTCATCCCAGGCCTTGGTTTTAATCTCCTGTCTCCTGTTTGGCAGGGTTATCCTATAATATTTCCTGGCTGCCCTGATGTCCTCTAAATTTTGAGGAACCTTATTGGTGGTTTGTTTCAAAAATTTTAGCTTAGTGATAGATATACAGTTCAGATGCCACAAATGTACACATTTTTTTGTAACACCCTTTTTTCTGGGGACATGGCCTTACTAGTCAAATTGTTAAAAAGCATATCTGGAGTTATATTCCCCCAGTTGATTTGAACCCCTATGTTTATTGTGTAATTAGCAGGAATCTTATTAGTTGCCAATCTCCATGCTGACGGACTAAACTCAAAACATAAAGAAATGGAGTTGTGATCGCTAAATGGAAATGGGCACACCTCATATTGCAAAAGTTGGTCTGCAAGGTCATTTGTTAAGAAGACAAAATCTATAGTGCTCCCCTTGCTTCTCCCTGTAAACGTTTGGTGACTTGAATCGCCTTGAGGGCAATAGTCTGAGGCAAAAGTCAGATTATGAGATAAAATTAACTGATTTAAAGATTCACCGTAGGCTGAGTGTTTAAAGTGGTTCATATCATCCCACCGTTAGTTTAGTAATCCACAGGTATGCTTTCCACTATAAGGGCTTTTATTAATACTGTTCTGATGTCTTTCCACAGAGTCTGTCAGTAACCTCTCTAATTCATGTAAAGTCTCCACAGGTTGTGTAGTAAAATAATAAAAATAATAATTCACAATGACCACTTTTAACAAATGTCTCATTTGTCTCAAAATTTGATAACATGATCTTGATGCTATGACTTTCACTGACAGGTTTTTAATTGCACATGAAACAAATATATCCAGACCTCCTTATCCCCTCCACAGAGATGACAGAGATGACAGGGAGGCCTGGGAACAACATGATTTGCATCCATTTATAGTAATAGGATCAACTGCCCACGTTTCCTGACAACACACAATCTCATAGTTTTGAAGGAACACCAACCAGTCTTCATTATTTAATTTGTCCCGAAACACGGTGATGTTCCATGAAAGGAATTGAAAGCCTCGCCCACTTGCAGCATTGTTCTTTGCTTTATTTGGAATATACTTGGGCGGAGCAAGAAGTAGCTCTGTGATAGCAGGCTCCCATTGTATAAGATCCCCCAGTTGACTGCTCTGGTTTGGGCATAAATTATTTTCTGTAAGTTTTGATAAAAGTTCAAATCAATTTGGGTGGACAAAGTTCACCCTGGGGGGCAAATGTAGAGGGAGTCTGTTCCTTTGGTTAGACTGAATGTGAAAAGCATAACCAGGAAGAGGTGGATAAAAAAAAACAATGGGTAAGCCCTTATCTTGATAAAAATTAATTTGGCAGAGTTCAGGCGTGATAGCAAAATAAGCACAAGGTCTGGAATCTTATTTATTTATTAATTTTTCAAATTGATTGTGTACAGTCAATTTGGCTGATAATGAATGAATTGAATGACACCAATGAGAACAATTGTGATTTAGGAAGTATTGATTGCCCAGGTTCCCATAGGTTTAATGGGGGGCTCTTATTTCATAGTGTTATAATATTAGTGGGTACCCATAGGTAAATTCAGTATGATTTACTGTTCTGTCTGTAGTCACACTTTATTATACCAATAGGGGGAATCTGCCATAGAGTGCAGTTTTGCTTCCCTTTAGCCAACAAAATCCATCAAAACACATGGGCCTAAATGGAGTATGCCAGTCTCAAGAAGCTATATGTACATCTTATTGGTCATTCACAATTTTCACATTTCTCTGGCTCAGTTCAGGGTCAGAGCTCAGGCCTTTTGTCACTCTGCTGGGCCAAGTTAATTATCTTTCTCCTTAGCCGAGGGAACAAAGGCCTCCCCATACAATAGGAGCAATTTACAGTGCCATCCTCAGCCCCTAAGCAGGAAGGGGTGGCAAACAAAATCTGCATCAGCTGTCACACTGTGCCAAGGCAGGGGGCTGCCCAACCCCACTAAACAAAAGAGGGAGCCCAGACCACTGGAACCAACCCAGGCGGGGGGTCCTCTTTGGGGTTTTGGTGGTTAGCAGTGGTAAAGTTCACCAGTGTCCTAAGTTTAACAAAAACAAGTTCAGCAAAATCGAGGATAAGAGGCAAAGGGTTTGGGGGAGCACCACCCTAAGGCTGACAGGTATAACATAATACATAGTATTTAGTAGTGTGTGTGTAATAAATTTACTTTTCCTTTTCTAAATAAAAAACACTGACTGGACAATCAGTTACTGAGTGTTACTTATTGTATGCCACTAAATGGACATTACTAGCTGACACCACCTCCCCTGAGTAGGCTTTGGACTGCTCTGCTTTGCTACACTGAGAGAGTTAAGGCTACAATGGGGTGCCTGATTCCTAGTAAGGGGAAATTGAAAGGCCTTTTTCTTACCCGGGTCTCACATTGTGCACAATTAACAACCCATTGTCTTACAATAACCATGCAATTGCAGGTTTCAATTCAAGTACAATGTTAGATAAAATGAGCATTGTTGAGTTTGGTCACTAAACAATTGTGACAAAATATACTTAAGTTATGCATTGCATTTTCTTACTTTTTAAACACAATTCGTTATTAGTTTTGATTAAACTGAGTCAAGTACAATGAGAATATCAGGACAAAGGTAATACTTAGGGGCCGATTCCGATTCGGGCCGGAAATCTCTCCGACCGAACCGGACCCGGAGAGAATTCCGACCGAATCGGACTCCAGCAGTCTGACCGAATGAGTATGATGCGCACGCATGCAATCGGACTCGATTCGGTCGGACTCCCATTGAAGTCAATGGGAGCCGGTCGTACAACGCGTACGCGGGCTCCCATTGACTCAATGGGTGCGAGGCGAATGAGGGCGCCCCCTACAGCGGGTTCGCGTCGATGCGGTTCGTGCCGCACACGCACAGGTAGGGGGACCCATGGGTCCCCCCTGTGTGCGACTCGCGCGGCTACGCGTACAGGGGGGTCCGACACAGACCCCCAAAGTCCGGCTCCGACAGCTGTTTCGAGCCGGATGGTGCGAGTCAGTCGGACTGCTCAAGGCGCGCATCGTACTTGCCCGGCCAGGGAACGTCTCCATCGCGCGGTGCGAGTCGAGTCCGTGCGAGTCGGTCGGTGCGGTTCGGACCCGTGAACGAGTCGGTCGGCGATTTCGCGTGCGCTCGCATCGTATTCGCTCGGCTGGACTCGCGTTCGAATCGGTCAGGAAAGAGGGCTCCGAATCGGATCCGGTTAAGCCGAATCCGATTCGGTGCAATACCGGCCGAGATCGGAATCGGCCCCTAAGTGTCAAAAACAATGTCCAGGGCTTAAGTATATCTCCAAAAGCTATTTTGCAATTTTCCGCAACTTCCCGGGCAGAACAAAAATTATCACCTTTTGACAATGAGAAGGAATAAAAACCAGAACCACACAGTCTAGGGTTCTCGAAGCCTGAATTAGAACCAACACTGGGAAATCATATCTTCCTGTGAACCTTCTGTGGTGCAACCCTCAATAGAGGAATAATGAAAATATTACCTTGGGGGCTGTACAGTACAATGTGCAGCATCATATATATAACATCATAAGAGGGGTATTCCGAGAATTGGGGATACTCAGAAACCAAAGGCAAAGTAGCATACAAGCAAAAGTTGTGTGATGGGTGATTTGACAATAGCGTGAGCCCTTAAGAAAGGATCCCCAGATGTCATAAAAGGTCTCCAACTTTCATTTATCTTATAAATCATTCTTGCGAACAGTGCCATATCGTACATACTTTCCAGGAATGACTGGGTTTAATTAGTTTTCTAAAGGCACAAAATGGCCAGCTTGGCCATACCAAAGGCAGTAGAAAGCCATCTGTTGAGATGCTGTGTCATAGTAGGTAAGCCTGATGTGTCATGTAGACCAAGTGTGCGGTCAGAGGGGTTGACATCCGCATCTTAGCCCTCAAATGCTCCCAGATGTGATTCCAAAAGCTGCTCAACATACAGCATTGAAATAATTCATTCTAGCTTCCTCAAGCTCATACTGAGGTGGGCTTTATACAGTTCAACTGGTGAGGACCGCGAGGATATAATGCACTTAAGAGTATATGGTCAGGCTGTACCACAAACAGCATCAGAGGAGGGACTCCGAACGCTGCAGAGGAGCTCTGCTCATGCAGGGGCACCCTCTCACATAAAAACCAAGCACTCTGCCTTCAGGATTTGTAAGGCCTGCCATAGGAGTGACTTATAAGTTTGTATGTGTGTGCAATGGTAGTGATATAGGTAGCCCATACCACTGTAAGGGGTGCATGCACCACCTTACCCAGGCTGCAGTAGCAGACCTGTGGTGTCATTTTGGATGGCCTTCCAGGGGTGGCACAATACATGCTGCAGCCCCTGGTAGGCCTCTGAGGTACCTATGGCCTGGGTACATAGTATACCATATACTAGGGACTTATAAGGGCACTCCAGATTCCAATCAGAGATGTGCCTAGGGCACATGGAAACCATTTTAGAGAGGAAGCAGCTAGGCTGGGGCTCTGATTAGCAGGGCCCCAGCCAGACTAAAGTCGAAAAACAGTGAAGCATCAGCAAAAAGTGGGGGTACCCATGTGAAGTAGATCCTACTCTCCTACACTGGACTTCTAAGTGATGCTTTGATTTAGTGAGAAGTTCTTTGGTCAATGCAGAATCCCTCATCAATGTCTTGAACCTAGGACCCTAACTGTGCCTCCAGAGGCCGTTTCTACACCTTCCCAGCTGACCAGTTCCAACTGGAACTGCCCTGGACCCCTCTGTTGGCCTTTTCTGCAGTGAGTCTTGACCCTGGAATGCTGTAGCCAGGTACTGGACCTTTGGCTGGCCGGTGTCCAATTGTACTCCTCCCAAATTTTCCAGAAACCTAGGACGTAAAAACTTTTACCAACCTTTTTCCCTGAGAACCGACGGTGGAATGGACCAACCTGCCAAGCCAATTCAATGAAGGTGCATTGCCGCTGGTCCAAATATTCAGGTTACTTCCTTTGTGTTCTTCTTCACAGCAGCAAATCTGATCCGCTGTGACTTCCTGGAAGAAATGGCTGGCCTCGTAGAGCCCACTTTGGCTACAGCCTGCAGACTTGCCCCACTGAATGAATCCGAGCTCCAAAAAACAAAATGACTAAATCAGGAGGTACACATCTCCAGCGAGTGGTGGCGCGAAAAGTATTCAGCCAACAATGGACCTTCTCTGGGAGCAAAATTTTTATTTATCCCACTCAGAGCATTCCTGTTAAAAGTCAACAGCTTCACTGAGAACTTGTACAGAGATTATGCGATGGCATGGTGCCTTCTTCTGCCACAGCCTGATGTCATGAGGATTTTTGACTAAGTCCAAAGGTAAAACTCTTCACTGGGACAAATGTGATCCCTGTATCTGACCAGCCCTCTATCACGGTTAGTCTTAAACTTACCCTTGTCCTGGTACAGCTTTTTGGTGATTTCTTTAATCTTAAACTTTAAAAATTCATATCTCTGGTTCTACTTATTGGAGTTTTGTCATTTTTAGTGTTATTTCATTTATTAAAATATTCTTTACTGTTCTAAATTGGTTAGGGATTTTTCTTGGGTTGTGTTTTCGCTTTGTTATTGTTTAGCTACTGAATAAATAGTTCATACATGGCCTCTGAGTTACGCCTGACTGATTTTGTGCCAAGTAACCAGAGGGTTAAGCACAGCTTTATTTAGTGACTCTTATGACTCACCCTGACAAAGATTGTGATTATTATTAGGGATGGGTTCTCACCCCCTTAACTAATACTCCTAGGGCCTGATTCACAGAACTAACTTACGTCAAAAACGTAAAGTTAGTACTTTTTGGTATTCACAGAATACACTTACTCATTTTGGTATTCACAGAATGAACTTACTCATTTCGGTATTCACAGAAGTTAGTAGTCCTAACTTTAAGACTTTCGGTATTCACAGAAGGCATTTAGGAGTCCTAAAGTTAGGAGTCCTAACTTTACTACTCCTAAACTGAGAAAAATCCTAACTTTAAGACTTTCGGTATTCACAGAAGGCATTTAGGAGTCCTAAAGTTAGGAGTCCTAACTTTACTACTCCTAAACTGAGAAAAATCCTAACTTTAAGACTTTCGGTATTCACAGAAGGCATTTAGGAGTCCTAAAGTTAGGACTACTAACTTCTGTGAATACCGAAATGAGTAAGTTCATTCTGTGAATACCAAAAAGTACTAACTTTACGTTTTTAACGTAAGTTAGTTCTGTGAATCAGGCCCCATCTTCTTAAAATGTGTGTGCACTAGAGGTGATTTTGTGTAATAGATTGACACCCAGAGTGAGGATGTGTGGTTCAGAGGGGAACACTAAGTGTACCCTTTTTCCCGATTATGACTTCTGTCAGCTCACTGGGATTTATATGACTGATAGCAGTTGCTGTGGTATGGTTCCAGTACCAGGACAGGCATTTTTGTCTGTCACCTTCTAGATACAATGGTCTCGCTTGTTTTTTTAGATTGATCTGCTACAGTCCTGCAAATGTGCCCCAATCCCATTCATGTGGTACAGTAATGTTGTATGTGTTTGGCATTTAAGTTGAGTGGAGGATGCTTTTATCGAGCTTGATTGACACAAGTGGTTCTAGCACACTGAGACCCATTCTTTATTTGCTATACGCTAGTAGTACCTAAGCCAGCGGTTTTGCAGCGAAAGCCCAAACAACAGAATTGCATTACAGAGCTTCCTCTTCAACATTCCACAAATCATTTGTAGTGGGAAGGAATAGGAAGTGTTAAGACAGAGGGACATTTTGAAGCTAGGGTGTTTCCCCCTGCCCTTTTCTGGCCCATTGTTCTTGGGAATGGCTACCTCCCACAGGATAACAGGTTGTTTAGGGGGATTGCATCTCTTGATTTTGTATCCTTGTGGGTTTCTCTTGTCTAGAGACACCCAAATCCACCCCACATTCCCAATAAAACCTCAAGTTCTCTTCTCTTACCAATATTCTTTATTTTCTCATCATTTATTTCTTTATTTTTTTTAGATGCACTATCACTCTCTTTGTAATAGTATGAATGTCTATCCTTTTTCCTCTTCTGCTGTTTAGCAGGAACTTTCCAAGAAGTTAAAGACCTGCAGCACAAGTATGACACAACATAAAAGACCTTTACAATTTTCACACATTATAAACTATTCTGTAAGTAGCATAATTCATTGTTTTTTATAAGTGTACACAGAGTTGAAGTTGTAGATAGTAGCTGCTCTACTGTAGTTAGGAACTGGCCTTTCTGCAGGGTGAAAGCTATACATAGTAGGAGCTTGTCCAACTATTAGGGGATGTCTTTTGTAAAGTACTGGGGTCTCTGCGAAGAGATACATGAATGGCAAAAGCTGTACATAACAGGGGCATTCCCAGCTAATGGGAGATGTCAATGGAGTAGGACTGGTCTCTCTGTGAAGAGCTCTGCACAGTATGAACACTATGCGTAGTAGGTATTTGGCCACATAATGTGGCTTAAGCGTGGGGAGAAACTGCAATCTTTATGAAGAGCTCTATGCAGAGTGAAGACTGTGTCTAGTAGTGGTCTGGCCATATAATTGGCCTTGGGTGTGGTAATTAACTAACCATTCTGTGGAGAGATCTGTAGAAAGCAATGTCTATCCAAAGTACAGGCTTACCCATGTAACAAGGTTTGATTGTGGTGATTTACTGACCTTTCTATGACTTTCCTTTCCCTTTTCCGGTAGCGTCTACCTTCCATTGAGCGTGAGGACGCGCTGTGCTCCTTTCCCTTCTCCCTGGACCTGGATAACTGAGGCCGGGTTAGTCTACCTTCTGAAGCGCAAGGTAGCGCTATTGCTGTTTCTTTTTGTTTGTTTACCGCTGCTGACGAGCAGCGCATGTTTACATTTTCATTTCTTATCAGTCACGAAGACGAGAACGAAGCAATACATTGTTGCCCCTTGCTTCCCCTCGCGCTGACTTTAATCTCAGTGAGCTCTATGCTGGTAAATAGAGTGTGTTAGTAACTTGGCCTCCTGTGGACAATTTATCGTACAAGTGCTATTGGAGTCTTTCTTTAGCCTCACTAACTTGTACTCTTATAGCTGTTGATGGAAGCCCTGTGAAGCTTTTCTGCGCTGTTGAGCGCTACTCGATCTTTGCCTGCAACCAGAGTGATCCAGAGGGGGAGCGGGACCGGACCACAAGTCCCAGGCTCCCGTGGGGTGGACCACGCCGCTGACGCCCGCTCTACGCGCCCGGAGGCGCTTTAAATCACCTGCTGGCCTCACGCGGCCCGTTTGTGCCCGTCCGAGATCTGGCTGGGCCGCCTCCCTTAATTCTTTGATTCGACGCAATGTATTGCTGGTAAGACGATTTCTATTCTTCCCTCTTGTACTGTGTTACTTCTAACAAAAATGGGGAAGAGAAAACTGGCTAAAACATCAAAAGGGAAGCCCATGGCTAATACAGCACCAATTACAAACTACTTGAAAAGCGCTATGGGAATTATTAACCGCGAGATTGTTCAGGTGGAGGAGCAGCTAGCCGCTACTAAAACTGCTTTAAATGCTGCCCATAAGGGGTCTATCTCCGTAATTGAAGCCAGCGAGGATAGTAACGATTTGGAATCAGATGTACATGTTTTGGGCAAAAACAAAGAGGGGCTAAATAATAGTTTGGAAGATATAATCACGAACGCACAGAGCCCAACGTATCCTGTTGGGCCAGGTCCCTGTGTGCTGACAACTACAGCTGAAATATCCATAGTATCGGAGTCGCCTGATTTGATATCGCCTCCAGCAAAAAGGCCAAAGCAGCATACTGCTCCAGTAGTAAACGATCCAAAGAACGCTTCCCAGAAAACAAAAAGAAAGGGGGGGAAGACACTGAAACAGGACGCATCGCTCTCCGTGAAAAGATCCGAAGATATGGCATGGCATATACCCGATATTGAAACACTCTTCAAAAAACTGCATGGGAAAATAGACTCTATTGAAAGGCGTGTAACATCTGAGGTTAAAAAAATACAGAAAGACATTATTAAACTAATGGACCTGGTTACAGTCATGCAGACATCAAATGTGATTAATACATGCCAGAAACCGGTTCCTAATAAATTAAATATGGTTGATGATAAAAAGAAACCGCTACAAAACGTCCAGGGTCTCGAAAGTAATGCAGTTAGGTCTAATAGTCACCAATTGCACGTACCATTGCCTGAATCACAATTAAAAGAACCACCAAGTCTGTATAGATTAAAAACAACCATTAGGCAGGTAAATGCTAACCCGCAGAGTAATACTAACCAATATCAAGACTTAGATGGTCATCATCGGCCAAATAATCTTCAGGGGGTTTTCTTAGTTTACCACCTCAAGCTGACCCCTTACGTTATTGTCCTAAAGAATGTCCCAAAACTCCAAAATGATTCTATTGAATCATGGGACTCATTGAAGAATCAGGTTGTACACTGGTTCACTTGTAACACCAATTGTAGTACTAGACTCTTATTTCAAGAGATAATTATGTTGAGAAGAGTTGGCTGGGTGGGTAAAGGGGAAAAGCTATGTAATGGGGACTGTGTGGTGGTAAACTTTCGACCCGCAGATTTGGTAGGCTGTCTAATGGAAGAGCTATCAGCAAAATATACCTGGCCATATGACAACCGCAATAGTAGCATTATTGCGGTACCCCTTGGATATTTTTATAGAACAGGCCACGAGTTGTCCCACTTATCAAGTAGAGCGAATTGTCCCCGGGAAATCCCTGGGATATCGCTCATGTCAAACAGATTTGCCCCTTTAGGTAGTTGTAGCGAGGTGGATTGACTAGCTCCGAAAAGTATGAAATTTCACAAAAGTAATTGCCCCCTGAAGATATTAAACCTTCCCACAGAAGATGTGTATCATATTAATGAAGCAAATCAAAGCTCCCATGTAGAATTTGTAGAAACCAACCCAATGGAAGTTGTGGAATTAGATGCTTACAGCGACCATATATCCCAGAAGAATAGGATGGGGGCAGTTTCAATATCGTGCTCCCCGGTAGGGACACTGCAAATCATGACCTGGAATATTGCAGGGGTTAAAAACAAATTGCAAAATCCGATATGGTTCAAAAGTATACAGTATTGCTCGGTGATTCTCCTACGGGAGACATGGTCGACAGAGGTATTTCATATTAACGGTTTTAAAACTATTTTCACCAAAGCAATTTCATCTAAGGCTGGAAGAGCAAGTGGGGGCTTGGCGGTTTTAATTTCTTTGTCTGTACCATTGTCCCTAAAGAAAGTCTATGTAACTTCACAGCATTTTCAATTCTTAGCTCTTACAGTCAAAGGAAAACAGAACATAGTATTTATTAACTTTTATAATAATGTTTTTGATAACTCAAGATATGAGATTATCGTAAAATTAGAGGTTGAGCTGGACAAATTCTTGAGAGACCTGGGGGGCGATAATATATTAATCTGGGCTAGGGATTTTAACTGTGTTCTGTGTGATAATATTATAGGCGATCAATGTGGATATGAAGATGTGCTCGGTGATCACCTTTCGCATTTCCCGCATAACTTGTATGGTGAAACTATCAATCATGTGATGTATAAATATGACTTAGAAATAATGGAACTAGGCCCACATGAGGGAGTAAACCTTATTCATACATATGTGGGGACCAGGTCATCATCACGTATTGATCACCTTTTACTATCTAGGAATTGTAGGCTTGAGGTAGAAAAATGTTATATACAACCGAGTCTCCTGAGTGATCATCTCCCAATTCTGTTAATATTAAATTCTCATTTATATCATAGACAGAAGATAACTTTTGCTGCAACTAATATTAACACACATGGTGAAAATGGGATATCAATAAAATGGACAGGTGTTGATCCCACTGTTTTCATGGAAAAGATTATTCAAAAAAGTAGTGTATACATGGTAACATGTCTGGGCAATACATCTAGTAATATTGAAATTGTTTCAGCCTTTCAAAATATCACAGATGAAATTTCAAAAGAACTTAAAGTTAAGAGTAGGAAATTTAATGATGATAGTCCACGTTGGTTTAATCAACATTGTTCTAGACTACAGGACCTTGAAGGAAGAACTAAAAAATAAACCCCGGAATATAGATAAAATTAGGTGCCTTCGTAAAAGCTATAAACAAGCCTTAATGCTGAGGAAAAACGAAATTAGGGAGGATGCTTGGGAGAGCCTTATTCAAGCAGCTGAGACAAAAACTCTATCCTCTTCTGGAAAACCATAGACCAACCTCTGTTTAAAGACGTTTCATCCGCAAGGGTTGACACATTAGTTATGCCAGAAGAATGGTTATCCCATTTTGAGAATATTTTTAACCCTGCCCAACAGCCGTTGGAAACAGATGAGAATCGATATATTATCATAATGAATACCCCTAAGATTGAAACCATCAATTTAGAAGAGATAAATCAAGCTTTAAAAAAAAGTGCGAGTGGAAAGGCTGCAGGGCCGGATGGGGTTCCAATTGATGTTTTTAAGGACAATGTAGATCTATGGTCCCCTATTTTAATTAATCTGTTTAATGCTATTATTAATGGGGTGTTACCAGCTACCTGGGCTGAAAGTGTGATTGTGCCCATCTTCAAAAAAGGAGATAGAGGTAGTGCTAAATGCTACCGACCAATATCCCTTCTCGACTCTACCTCTAAACTTATGGGTAGAGTCCTGTTAGCCAGGCTGGAATGCTGGGTGGAGGAAAATAATATTCTAACAGATGCCCAATACGGCTTTAGAAGGGGTATTGGAACGGTTGAGCAATGCGTTAACCTCGAGTTGATAATTGGCAAATACACACTTGCCAAAGAAGGATCACTTCATCTTTGTTTTGCAGATCTGTCCAGTGCCTTTGATCTGGTAAACCACTCTAAGCTATGGAACACTCTAGTAGAAATGGGTGCCCCCCAGGAAATTATAAAAAAAAAATTATCACAGATATATGCTCACCTTTTATCGAAAATACGTTATGGTTTGAAAGGGGAATGCACAACGCACTTTAAGGTAACCAGAGGAATCAGACAAGGCTGTGTCCTTGCCCCCTTTTATTCTCACTTTATATCAATGGAATAGATCTTTTATTACAAAGCTTGAAATCTGATGCCCCTGTTGTCGGCAAACGTGTTACCCCGGTTTTATTATATGCCGATGATGCGGTCCTAATATCTAGGACCGCAAACGGTCTCCAATTGTTGATAGATAATTTTACAGAATTTATGACTAAAAAAGACTTAAAAATTAATCTAAGCAAAACGCTTGTAATGACATGTGGAAAAAAGAAAACAAAAAATAGAACCCACAATGTCGGGGCGTATCTATTGACAGGACATCCACTTTTTCCTATTTAGGATTAGTGTTTGATGGCAAAGGACCATGGACCACACATGTTAACACTAGTAAATTGAAGTTTGTGAGATCTAGTGAAGCTATTTTCAGATTTTCAAAAAAATTAGGAAATAAGCCAATACGAGAGATTTTAAAGCTATATGGGAGTAAGTGCATCACAGGGGCTTGTTATGGTGGAGGATTATGGGGCATGGCCAATACCTCACCATTACAAACCCTTGAGAACAAATTCTTAAGAAGACTATTGTTGGTCCCAAACTCAACTTCAACTTATATAGCCCATAAGGAGCTAGATGTACCCTATGTGAGCGATCTGATTGATGTGGAGGCTCTTACCCTGTGGTACAGAATTTGGACGATCGATGAGGCTCACTTCACTAAAGACATATTTCTGGATTGCCTGAAATTAGATCATTATAAGAATATTCCATGGATAAATTATATAATTAGACTCCTAACCGAGTGTAATATGGCCCCAAATTTAAAAAACCCTGAGAGCATCCAGATTAGAAGTAAAGTTGAGCTAAAGAAGCGCTTTATGGGAATTAGAGAAAAAACCAGGGTAGCCGATTTTAGTATAAAATCGCATGCTAGATCTTACAGTGAAGGACCGTTCTCCCTGGGCATACAACCATATCTTGTTTTTATAAGAAATGTACAACAAAGATTTTATCTGACAAGATTGCGGTTGAATACGCTCCACTTTCAAGTTGCCTTCCCAGAGATGGGTAAGTGGAGCTTAAAATTACCCAGGTGTCCGTGTGATGGTAAAACCGCCCAAAGCACCATGCATTTTATACTCTTTTGTAATTTTTACACGGACATCAGAAAATCAATCTTACGACCACTTTTTATTACGAACCATTTGTATTCTTATAAATCTGCTTTTTATCATGTTTGTAATTTGGCCGATGTAGCAATATGTAATGCTGTGATTCTTTTTATTCAGTTGGCTATTAAGAGGAGAAAGGATCTTACACATCTGGATATGTTGAATTATGAAACCAAATAGTTCCCCTCCTTCTAATTTTTCAAAATTTTCTATCCCATATTATATTTTTAAAATGTATTTTATATGTGAATGATTGATTGATTAATATGTCGATCTCTAATGTACAAGAATTTTAAGAAATGTTTAACGATGAATTGTATTTTAGAATGCTTTTATGGTTATTTGTATTAACCGAATAAAGCTTGATTGATTTGATTTGACTAACTACGTAAAGGGCAAAGGCTCTGCTTTAGAGGTGCCAGATCATGTCTGAGCAGCCACGGTCTGTGCAGGTAACAGCGGTAGCTCAGTGGGGCCGGGTTAGGGGGGATTTCGACAGACGATGCCGAGGGAAAATTAATCATTTATTTAATTTTCCCTCGGCATCGTCTCTCGAAATCTTCCCTTACCCGGCCCCACCACCCCACGCTGTTACCTGCACAGACCGCGGCTGTGTCTGAGACTTTAAGAGTGTAAAGGAGTAGCCTATATGTGAACAGTTTTACACAGGACTAAAGGTCTACCTACTACACAGTTTGTCACCTAAAGTGCCTTGAGTGTCTAGATAAAGTAACCTTTGAATCAAATTAAGTTAATTATTTTATACATTGCAGTATAAAAATTGTACCTAAATTGGACACCATGTATATATCAAAACTATAAGAACATAACACAGAATAAAAATACTATAAATGCATTATGTACTTCATCAGTCTCCTCTGCTCCAAAAACACACACTACACTGCCTTACCTATGGTGCCTAAAATATTGGAAGTTTACATCTTCTTAAAATGAATCTCCATGTCATTATTAAAAAAGCAGTCAATTAACACTATTGATATCCTTTTTCTCATGAACGTCTTTCTTCAACATACTCTACCCCTTCCATATCATAGGTTTCTAAATACCAATAAAAAAATAAATCTCAGAAACATATGTCACTTAAAAGCGCAACAAAATTTCATGCAAAATGTCAACGATCTCACATCTATTTCCAGTACCTTGTAGTTCCAAGCACCAACACTAATCAATAACATTTTACATCTTCAGTACTATTATGTTAATTGCACAATCTCTACCATGTAAAGTGATTCACATTTTTTAAGAATCCTGTAATACAAGCACACACCATATACACCATTTCCTGAGCATATAAATCAATAGTATCATGCAGCGTTATTCAAATTTATAAGATATGTTGTAACCATACTGTATAGTATTTATTATTTCAATATATTAATGTGTTCATTTTTAAAAGTAAGAGAAATATAAACTCAGGGGCATATTCACAAGGAGCTATTGCCGAATTAACGGCACTTTATCGCAGCCAAAATTGTGATAAATTTACCCCCCCATTCACAAGCCGGTGTTAACAGCCCACAGCACCAGTTTACCCGCGATAGCAGCCGCAAAAAACATCGCCACAGAGGACCCCCGCAAATATCGCTAATGAGATGCAGAGTAGGCGTTCCCGTGACAAAAGCCGAGACAACAGCACACCTCAACATTCACAACGACCAGTCACATCCGCGATAAAAACACAAAACAGGCGATAAGGCGCGTTAGCACCAGGAAATCTACACCTGCTCTGACCTGGTGTAAAGTCGGACGGCAGCCAGCACCACAAAAGGGAGCACAGCCCAGGGCCACAACCGAAGGGCAACAGATGCCATGGAGCCACACATCATGCAGCCCGGACACCCAAGAGGGCCACAACACCCACCCCCACCACCCCAGGACCCCATCCCACACCCGGAACACCCCCACCTCGGACCAACACAGACGCAGCGCAGACAAAGACAGCGGAACCCCAGGAAACGTACCAGCCGCACAGACCCAGCATCTGACAATGTCACCGTCCACTACAGGCTGAAAGGGACAACCATCCTACGCATCCTGACCATCATCGCCTAACAGGCCTATGATAACAACACAGCGGACAATCAACATCCCACCCCACACAAAGCTGATGGTGTGGCTGCACCTGTTGGCCCCTGAGACCCCCCATCCAACATCCGCCAGAGTCGGAGGAGTCCCACAGCCAGCCACATTCAAGTCCCCCACACCTGTCCTGGACATCACAATCACCCTGGTACCCCAGTCCCCATACGTACAACACAATGCGCAGGATCCGCTGGAGACCAAGCAAGGACCATACGCCATAGCAGGCTGTACGCACATGTTGGGGGCAACACACAGCACACATGTACTACCTGTGCCCCCTGGTGACACAGCACACAATCACCTCAACAGGATGCACATGTCTCACATCAATGTGCAGGCAACAACAGAACACTGTGGAACATCCAACAATGTCGCCTCCAAATACACAGCCAGTGTGCATGATACCTACATCCTCAGATAGTCCATCATCAACCAGCGTTCCCAGGATGGACACAAGGGAAATGAACACCCCCTTGGCAAGTTCGAAATGAACACCCCACACACCTCAACTCCACAACCATGCAACCCACAACTCTGGCAATGCACACGTCACAAAATCACAACCAACATGCACAACAACATGACCACCCACCAGACACGACAGAACAACTCACGATGGTAACCTGGGCAAGCCCTGAACATGAGCCACCAACGGCACGGCACCTCAGCAACATAACAGCCGAATGTGGGGAGAGGTGGCAACCAGGCATGTGTGAAGGATGCAGTCGAACCCTGATCGGGAAAGCACACAATGCCAAGAGTGGCGGAGATGTGCTGGACAGACAGCAGTATGCAGAACACACCCATATCCATGGCGACATACACCTCTGGCGTATGGAGTGCAGTGGACAGTGGACGCAACCATGTCACCCCAGCCAGTGGGGGACCTAGCGGAAATGTTGCCTGTGTCGCCACCCCTAAGCGTCACGGGAGTGGGATGACCCAGTGTAGGCCACGCCAGCGTAGGGGTGTGAATAAAAAGCACGTAGGCCTGGGTGTGGTCCTCTTCCGGAAAGACCAACGTCTCTGCCAGGGTGGCGCCTCCCACCCCGCCACGAGGCCGTCCTCATGAGCGGAGTTGCCTGTGATGCTGTGTGCCTGCCGGACCCCGGCACGCTGGACCACGAACCCGTCAGGCCCGCCCCTGCGCAGCCAGGCCACACTGATCACCCGCCGACACCGGCGTGAGTCAAGGAGGGCCCACCACGTGCCGGCGCAAGCTCCAAGCCCGAGTCCCGCGACCTTGGCAGTCAGCTCAGACCACCACGGCCTCCACGACACAGGCCCGCTTCAGTCCATTCTCGTTGACGAACTCTACTGCCCCCTACGGCCTACTCTTCAGACCAGTAGGTCCCATATGTGTAACTGTGTCCTGAGTCATGAATGGCAGTGACCCCAAATCCGGGCCAGCGGCCACAGCACCAGACCCCCCGATCAGTTAGGCATAGTTCCATATGGGCATCTTGCGACACGTGGTGCCACTAACCCTGTTCAACGCCAGTCGGCTACACGTGGTGCCACTAACCCTGTTCAACGCCAGCTGGCTACACGTGGTGCCACTAACCCTGTTCAACGCCAGCCGGCTACACGTGGTGCCACTGAACCTGAACAACGCAATCTGGTGGGGCCATCCAAACTATGCCGGCGACACTAGGTGAATGGGCCGTGCTGACCGCTGCCTCAGGCCTACACCACGGTCAGGTAGGTCACACATTTGGAACTGAGTCTTGATTACACCATGGCAGTGAACATCATTTAAGGCAGTGAACAATTCACTATACACCCTTCGATGTGGTGGCAACAAGTCTGTGCATGGCATCACAACCACATGTGTCTGTGGGCCTACGAGGACTACTGCCCTCGGCCTACGCTGCGCACGAGTGGGGTCATAGATTTGGAACTGAACATTGGTAATTCAAAAGGCAGAATACATTTCATTGCACGCACGGAGAGGCGTAAGAGGATGACGCGTTGCAGTCCGGAAGAAACAGGATCATCGTTACGGAGATGATTGAACACTACCGACAACTGCCACTGTGTCACTAACTCTGTGCCTCATGAGCCAACGACACATGTCTGTGGGCCCATGCTGAACGCTGCCTCCGGCCTACACTGCGGTCCAGTAGGTCACAGAGTCTTGATTTGGCAATGTTGGAGTTCACATCTGTGTACCGGCATCATCGCAGACTGCATCCCCTCTGAGCACCTGTGCCACTAAGTGTGTTCCCCGACATTCATGGACACTCACTGGTCGTACATTGGTGGCGTTTGAGTCTATGGACTAGGGGCTAGTTTTCATCCTCATGTAGCTGATACCGAATTGTTGGTGAAAACGAGGGTTGCGCTTTCCACTCCTCAATTTGCTGCTTCCAGATAACTTTAGACCTTCCGCATCATGCCCTGGAAGACACCTTCCACTGTCCCCTGCAACACTCCGCAACATACACCTCGGACATTGATGGGGACCCGCTCAGGTCGCATGGCCCATCTGACTGCACCGCAAGTCACCGTCCCGTGGCTGGGTGCCTGTGCCGGCCGCAGTGCATCCGGGGCCACTAACTCTGTGCTGCTCAGGCCTGGACCCCTTCTTCTGAGACAATGAATGGCCTCTGTAGCGATGGTCTTGGGGTCATCAACGCCATGTGTCTGTGGCCCTGCGCTGTCCGCATCCTCCGGCCTCAACTGCGGGCCACCAGGGCCCACACATAGCATCGAGTCTTGACCGGCCCGGACGTCGCATCACCGCAGGAGGCACACGCCACCACGGCAAGGACCACCTCCAACCGCCAACTGCCAGAGTCGAAACGGTGGTCCTGACAGCCCTACGGAGTTGCTCAGACCTGTCGTGGATGCCATCATCGTCCTGATACCCTGCTCAGCACTCCAGGTGCCAGTGACTCAGTGCACCGCAAGCCATTGTCCGTTACTGATTGAGTTTTGTGCTGTTGTGAGGTTGCGCAGCAATGCCACCTCATGCAGTGGGGGAGAACTGGGACAATGATGAGGAAGATGTGTCAAGTGTACGGACGGGAGAAGGCACAGACAATGGGAGGGCAGGAGGCAACAGCCCCAAGGCAGGAATGCAGACTGGTGGTGGTAGTCAAGCTACACACCCAGATCTATTACTGGGTATTGCGCTGTGGACTGCGGACGCAACTGTCACCTCAGGCAGTGTGGGAGACCTGGGACGTTGATGAGGAAGTTGATGCAGGTTTACCACACCCCACTGCATCTGCATCAGGACTAGCCCGAAGGGACACAATCCTAGCAATTTCTTCACATGAGCGCGCTCTTCTCTAGTGCCCCTGCCTCAGTGCACTGCAACTCAAGGAACGTCCAGACTGAATATTGGGTGACCTCTGTCCTTACTCCGGACCCCTCCATGTTGCTCTGCATTTGACTCTGCTATGCTGGTGTTTTCTGTTTCTATTGCACTGGTGTCCACTGTTCAGGTTGTTGGCAGCCCCAAGCACTCTGTGCGGGCTGGCTTATACTCACCCCACACACATCC
Organism: Calotriton arnoldi; assembly: GCA_963921515.1. Lineage (NCBI taxonomy): Eukaryota > Metazoa > Chordata > Amphibia > Caudata > Salamandridae > Calotriton > Calotriton arnoldi. The sequence continues at coordinate 384,258 of CAWUFW010011807.1, forward strand.
AGCACAGGCGTCACTGTACATGTGGCCCTGCCAATAAAGGGGCCGGGCGCACGTGCCCGTGGTCAGTTCAACATGATATGTGCATGTGTCTCTGTGGAGGTGTGGGTCTCCTTTGTGGGGTGTCCCTGAAGGGTATTGGACACCCACGTATGTGTTCTAGTTCGCATTCCATGGGTTCGGCAACACCCTCACCTGTTGGGTCACCTCCTTTTGGCGTTCTGCCACCTGGCATTGGGGTGCCATGTGTGGGTGGGTGAAGTGCTGTGAGGCAGCCGTGATTGCGGGTGCCTCATGCTGTGTGGTCTGTTGCAGGGGCTGGGTTCTCCTCTGAGTAGCTTGTCTGCCCTGGTCCTGGTGGTGGGTTGTGTGGGATGTCCATGGGCTGTTGCATGGCATCGGTGTCTGGGCTGTGGTGTTCGTCTCGGGCATCACTGATGGGTTGTCTGTTCTGACCTGCTGGAGGTGTTGTTTGTCCGTCTGCATTGTGAAGGGGAGGTGCATGTTGGCATTGTGTTGGCGCCTGGTTCTTGTCAACATGCAGACTGTGTGATGATGTACATTGTGAGTGTTTGGGCGGTGGTGGCTATTTGAGTTGGGACAGTGTACATTTGGTCTACATGGCTGATGTGGGGTTGTAGGGGTAGATGTGCATCTCACAGTTCCATGCTCTGTCCAATGTGATTGTTCTGTTACTGTGCCTGGTTGGACCCAGTTGTGTCCCCTGTTCTGCAGTGTGGGTGTTGCACTTTGTGCCACATTGTCAGGGTATGTGCTGTGATTGCTATGTGTGTGTGCTGCAGTGTGCCACGGGGATGGGGGACATGTCCCTGGGTAATTGTGGGTGTGCAGTGTGTTACACCTCATTGTGCATGTGTGACATTGAGCCCATCACCCCCGTCCCCCAGTCCCTGTTGGATCCTCAACCTGTTGTTGTTGTGTCAGGTCCTGTCGGGCTGTGTCCGTACTCCCTACTCCTTGCACCCTCTCCACACTGATGACTGTGGCCTGGGTTTCCTCCTGCTCCTCCTGTGGCGCTGGATTGCCACCTCCTGTCGCCGTTGCTGCCTTCCTGTTGGCAGCGGGTTTGTACCTGGTTTAGGTTGTCAGGTCCTGCCGGCGCCTCTTGGCTTCCTGGATTGGCCTCCTGGGCACTGTGATAGCATTCCAGGTGGTCTGCTTGTGGGTCAGTTGCTGGTAGTGTTCTGTCGCCTCCGTGGCCTTGGTCTTGTTTTCCTGCGGTCTGCACCCCGTCTTCCTCTCCATTTTCTCCTTGGCCTTCCCCGACCCAGTTGTTCCTTGCTGGTGGTCTGTGGGAGTTGTGGGGTTCGCGTTGCCCTCTGCGCTAGGTCAGGGTGCATCCATGTTGCTACGTGCTTTGGCTTGTTTCTGGTGTGTTGTGTCTGTGGTTTTTATGGTGCAATTTCCCGCCAGACGCGCGGGATTTGCAGGCCTGAGGCTGCTTTTCGCTACTTTTTGTAACGCGATTGGCCTCATCGCATGATTTCTCGCGTTTCGCAGTTTTTTAGGCGTGGTATTGATTTTCACGCTGGCAATTGACGCGTTATCTGGTGACTATCGCATGGTACCGCCTTGTTGTGAATTCCACTTTGACACGGGGTTATTTTCCCGTGATATGCTGCGTTATTGAAAGTTGCGTTACGCTACTCTTGCGGTAGTTATCACACGTTCTTGTGAATATACCCCTCAGTTTCTATACCTGTGAATAAACTTCGGTGTTTATTATAGATGAATGAAAGGATTTCTGATATTCTCAATTCAGCACACTTCTGGTAATCAGGTAAACACACTTCCTGCATCTGCTCACCACCTAGAGATAAACTCAACAGGCAAAGGTCATGCAAGTGATATTTCTATCTCAAGGCTTCTAACCTTCACCCAATTAGATTCAAGTTTTTTTCCCAAACAAATATAGTGAGATTTTGTCCCCTATTGGTTCAACCCACTGTGACACTCTGCACTGCTCCAACTCCAGAACAGCTAAGAAGAGGGGGAACACAGGAGGAACATGGATTGCTGCTGGATAAACATCCCAGGGCTTAATAGGAGGGCGGTTCTGGCTATTTGCAGCCCGCTACTGCTGAAGGAAACTACTGTGCAAAGGGGCTGAAGAAAAGCATTTGAAAGCATCAATAAATTCCTGAATTCATAAAGCATTGGAAGTCAGTTTAAAAAGTAAATAAAAATATACATTTGAAAATAAGCAATTCGGAGAAACGTTAAAAATCCGATTCCCATTTTTTCAAAATAGAAAAATAAGACCAAGAAAGCATAAAATAAATGTATCTTAAAGACAGGAGCCTGTGCAAATCGTCTCTTTCTACTTCTAACAGCCCCTGTTAGAAAGCTAGCAACAGTAAAACATAGTAATGCATTCGGTAACATCTGTAAGTATGTTAGAGCTGGTCTAACTTGCATAAAATGTTTCCCTCTTAACAATGGTAAAATATATTGTTGTCTTAGCAAACTATAGTGGACACAAAACATTACAAAATGCATGAGGGCTAATTTACAAGCCACTTGCGCAACTGGTGCGTCACTTTGAATATGGGAAGAAATGTCATACCAGCGGCGCAAGGACTTGTAAATAAGCCCCATGGTATCTTGCACGCAAAAAACCAGTCGCAACTACAGGGACCCATATTCTGAACTTTGTTCCAGCCCTCTGGTTCCCCCAACAACCAATGCACTAGATTTAACTCCAGTCTCCTTAAAAGAAAACAATGATGGTGATTCGTGACCACTGTTAGATAAGGCTCTGTTAAGGGGCAGGTCTTTAATAAAATATAAGCTCGTACAGAGGGTTTGCAAAGCTCTTTTTTTCTCTATCCCTATTGGGGCAACGGAAAGGAAATGTTTCTCGACACAACCCACATCTTCCCTTGTTATCCTTTCTGGTATAGCTCAGGAAGACCCAGCTTCTCCACTGAGGATTTAATGTGCCTGAGCCATGGGATGGAACTAACTCTCTCCAAGGGCAAACAATATTTTATAATTGTCTGATTTAAATCTAAGTCCGGGTTTATCCATATCCTAATACACTTTAATAGGGGACAGACAGCTAATAGGTCTGAAATACAACCAACACCTATCTCTTCTTGGACAATGTAGTAGGCTGTAGAATGTGGGACTGACAGTAGGCATCTAATAAATATATTCTCCACTGTCTGTAAGTCATTAGCTTCCTTATAACCCCAAATATCGCTCCCGTAACTGGCCAAAGAAATTCATTTCGAATGGTAGACCTTAACCAGAGCCTGTACAGATTTAACGCCCAATCGACTAGCACAATCAAAGACAGATACAGGCAGTGGGTTTCTTTGGCCTTTGTTTTTAGGACCCATCACCATGATATAGGATTTAGTGTAATTTGTGCTCAGATCTAAAGTGTTCATAAAACCTGCAAAAGAGTTAAGAAGATATTACCCCGTCCACACCCAGGAACCCCCACTCTCTGGACTCTTTTTTACCCATCGACACAGAGACCTTGAATAACCTACTTGCTAAAGTCAAATCGGGCTCTCCCCTGGATCACTGCCCCCCTCACGTCTTGAAAGCGGCCTTTATGGCCTTCCCAGATCCAGCCCTTGCCCTCTTAAATCATTCCCTGTCCCAGGGCTGCGTCCCCAAGGCTTTCAAGGAGGCTATAGTAGTCCCCATCCTAAAGAAACCAAGCGCTGACCCCCAGACACTAGCAAATTACCGCCCCATCTCCTTGCTCCCCTACATGGCTAAGCTACTAGAAGCCCATGTGGCAAAATGCCTATCCAACTTTTTGGAACAGACGGGATTCTTTGACCCAAGCCAGGCCGGTTTTCGGCCTGCTCACTCCACTGAAACAGTGACCTTGGCAATACTGGACTCCCTACGTGAAAACGCGGACAGAGGCAATCATCAGGCCCTGATACTGCTTGACCTCTCGGCTGCATTTGACACGGTCGACCATAACATACTAGTGGACCGTGTCAGAGAGGCAGGTTTTCAGGGTCCAGCCCTTAGCTGAATTAACTCCTTCTTAGTAAACCGCACCCAGGCAGTCCGCATCGGCCAATTCACTGCCCCTAAATTAAAAACAACTTGCGGGGTCCCACTGGGCTCTTCGCTCTCACATCTCTTCAACCTCTACTTACGCCTACTGATAAGATCCTTGAAAGACAGGAAGGTGACCACCTTCAACTATGCAGATGACCTCCAACTCATGTTCTCAATCGACAACTCCCCCGAATCTATAACTGACTTTCAATCTACCATGACTTTCATCCAGCAATGGATGAACCTCAACCATTTAAAACTCAACCCCAGCAAAACTGAACTAATTCTGACAGGGGGAGGTCGCAATCCGTGGGGCCCACAATACTGGCCTAGCAACTTGGGACCCCCCCCACCCCCTCCACTTCAGTAAAAAGCCTAGGGGTCACCATAGGCAACGACCTGTCTTTAAAAGCGCACGTAGGCACAGTGGTCTCCGCCTGCTTTCTACAGTTACAAAAAAAACTGAAAAATAAGCAGGCTTCTGTCCCACGCTGCACTGGTCCAGGTGGTAATAGCTCTGCTTCTGTCTCGTCTGGACTACGCAAATGCCACCCACCTGGGACTTCCACTTGGCCTTACCAAGCGACTTCAGCTGGTACAGAACCAAGCGGCCCGACTAATACATAAACAGCCCAGGTGGCAACACGCCTCCCCCCTCCTCAGGAAGCTGCATTGGCTCCCTATTCCTCAGCGATGCGCCTTCAAAGTCGGCTGCCTGGTGTTCAAATCCCTATACGGTCGCAGCCCCAAATTCATTGACAATCTCATTTCTCGCTACACCCCCACTCGGAATCTCCGTTCAGCCCAACTCCACCTTCTGACAATACCCACCTTCAAACTGAAACGCCAAGGGGGCTGCAGGTTTGCGACCCTAGCCCCACGCCTGTGGAGCTCCATTCCCCTGGAAATCAGACTTAGCACTAATCTGCTCATATTCAGAAAATCTCTCAAAACCTAGTTATTCACACAGGCTTATGAATAATCTGCTCCGGACTGGTAACCCCCTAGTTTCTCAGCGCAATTGAAACCAACCGGTGAACGAGCGCTCTATAAGTCACCATTAAGATAAGATAAGATGCTGGAGTACCACTGCGGGCCTTGCTAGCAGTGCAGCACTATCGGGGTATAGAAGTGCTGGAATTAACTGTGATCCAGCCCAAGGGAGATCTTTACAGGCTGCTCTTAAAGTTGGGCCTAGATTATTAATGCATATAATGTAAACAAGAGTGGGACTAGAATGCAGACTTGTCTTACCCCCTATGCACTCTTATGGGAGAAGAAAGATGCCCTGTCTGGTTGTATCTCACAACCGCAGATAAATCTGCATGTAACTTATGCAGAAAATTCACAATGTTGTGATCCACCCCATATTAGTAAGGAATAGCCTTACCTTGACCTGTAGAAGGCTCAATCCATCATTACCACATCAAAGATGGGCAAATACTAACACAGAGGCAATTGAGTCCATTCTTAATAAGAGCATTATATCTCTGTCTGACTCAGTTGAAGCAGATGCTTTGGCAGTCAGTGCTTGGCTAGACAATATGGCAGACCTGGTGGCACCCATCAAGACAGGGTCAGGCGGTCTAAGACGTCCCTCCATCACCTGGTTTATTGAGAAGCTCATACTAATGTGCCAACAAAGTAAAAAGTTTGAAAGATCTTGGCATAACTCCTAATGAATAGATGATAAAGTCCAGTATAAAAAGGAGCTTCACATTTACCATCAGGGAATAAAGGATGCTCAAACAAACTTTTTCTCAAACAAAATTGCCATATCCAGCAACAAACCTAAAGAGGTTTTTAAAATCATGAAGAAGTTTACGAATCCCAGTGCCCTAGTTCAGCCCCTTGAAGCCTCTCTGAAATTATGTATGCAACTTTTGGACTTTTTTGAGAATGAGATTATGGGTATTGTTGATGCGTTAAATTCATCTGGAGCTATAATAGTGCGGATCTTAATGGGTTAGGGAGTATGTTTCTGCAAGTTCCTACTGTTAGCCCTTGCTCTCTGACAGAATTTGCCACAATTGCATTGGAGGGCTCTCTGAAAGCCCTTAAATCTTGTAAGTTGGGTTCTCCCGATGATCTCTGCTCACCTCATATATTGGTCATCAATGCTGAGGTCATCAATCCTATCTTGAATTCTCTTTTAAATGACTCAATATGTCAGTCCACTGCCCCAAGTTGTTGGAAGAAGGCCCAGTTGATACTGCTGTTAAAAAATCTTTGACGGATAAGCCTATCTTAGCAAACTATCAGCCTATTTCATTGTTGCCTGCATTCTCAAAGATTCTTAAGAAATTGATCAATGCCCAACTATCTAGGTATTTGGATTCCAATCAGTTTCTGCATCCATTTCAATCAGGTTTTCGCTCAGGACACAGCACTGAATCCACTCTGATTGTGATCTCAGAAGCTATCAAACTGGCTGTAGATAATGGGAAGAAAGCTGCCCTACTGTTATTGGATTTATCTGCAGTGTTTTATATGGTTTCCAACCCAATCCTAATGCAACGTTTGGGTGACATCAGAACATGTTTGGCTTCATTATCCTGACTGGCCTCTTTCCTGTCGAACAGATGCCAATCTGTTTGGATGCTGCCCTTTGCCTCTGTCTCCAAACCGTTAATGTTTGGGGTTCCCCAGGGTTCTGCCCTAATTCCACCATTGTTTAATGTTTACATGTCCTCCCTGGCAGTCCTGGTGGAATCTTTTGGCATGCAAGTTGTCTCTTACGCTGGCGAAACGCAGACTCTCTTAGCCTGGGATGGGAACATCCTAATTTCCCATAACAGATTTGAAGCTTGTTTGTCAGCGGTGTTTCAGTGGATGCGCTGGATTAATCTACAGTGCAACACTAGTAAAACAGAAGTCTCAGTTTTCGATTCCCCTCTTCCTTCTTGGGGTGGTGAATTCTGACCTAGCTCTGCTCCATCTCACCGACTCCTGCCACTGTGGTTTGGAATCTCGGAGTAAAGTTTGACAATAAACTGTCTTTTAACTCATAGATGGAGACTGTGGTTGGGACGTGTGTTGGACTTCTACGATTTTTGAGGAAAATTCTGTTCCTGCTTCCCCTCCTTGTCAGAGGGTGGCAGTCCATGGCCACATAACATCTCTGCTGGACTATGCCAGTGCTTTATACTGGGGCCTCCCATTATACCTTCTAAAGAATCTCCAGCTGATGCAGAATGCTGCAACTCAGCTTCAGCTAAACATCCTGAAGAACAACTCCATTCATGTCCATCTCAAGGAATTGTCTTGGTTACCAATTCGGGAGAGAGTGAAGTTTAAGGAACTGGTGATGGCTCACAGAGCCATCTATCGCTCAGGTACCAGCTACCTAACTAAGAGACTGTCACATTACCACCCTGCCAGAACTCTGTGCTCTTCTGATGCATTGCTGGCGATCGTGCAAAAAACAAAAAGGAAGAAATGGAAAGGCTCTTCCTTCTCTGCGCAGGCCGTGTCTAGCTGGAATGCCCTTCCCCTGTACCTGCGTGTGACTAAGGATTAGGGTTCTTTTTAGAGCAGCTTAAAAATGTGGCTGTTTAGTTGTGCATTCTAATACATAAGCTATTTACTGGAACTTTGGTTAATTAGCCTTTAGCGCTGGGACACTCTACAGAGAAGCTGTTTGCTCTACAAATGCCACTTGATTGATTGATTGATTGATTGATTGTTGACTCTATCAAAAGCTGACGTTAAATCCATAAAGGCTAGATGTAACTGGCCCCTTTGGTTAATGTGTATTTCTCATTGACCAACTGTAAGTTCAGACATTGACCTAGTGTTCCTTTTCCTGGCCTACACCCATACTGTAGGTCGGAAGTCACATTATTTTGAGTCTGTCAAGATGTCATCCTACAGAGAATCACTCTTCCTATTACCTTGACCACAGAATCTATAGGGAAATGGGTCTGTAACATGATGGATAATGTTTTGCTCTTCCTTTTGCTCTCTTGAAGACCGGGATAATTATAGATCTAGACCAGGAGGAAGCTACACTTCTTCTACAGGTGGCATTTAAGACGTTAGCTAAATTTTAGCCCAAATCTTGGAATTCATCTTATATAAGTCTGCTGTAAGCCAAAAGGACTACATATCAAGTTTGGAGGCTATTGTGGTTCTAAGCATTATGGTATGCTGGTATACAAACTGTTAAAGATCCCCTCAAACCTATGGACTCTAATTCACATTCAGGGAATTATTTTAGTATTGTGAGTTTTTTTTTAAAAACACACACCCTGTATTTTTCAAAACCCTTCAATTTAGGTTTTTGTATCTGCTATTATAAATATTTGTCAGTCAGTCATAAACTTTATTTTGATCAACTAAGGATCATAAAAGTACAGCTACATAGGCATATTAAAACTGTCCAATCGATATCCGTAGGTGTTATAGAAAAGAAGTTCTCAGTACGAGCGTTGTGCAGATGAACCATGATGTTATATACAAGACATCATACAGGTTTTACTATTCCCCATAACACACAGTACAAAGGCAGCGTAAATAAGCAATGGCTAAGTTTGAAACACATAAAACCAGAAAGGCAGTGAACCTAGGGGCTAGAATGTCCCTCCATCTAAAAAGGTGATGTAATGTAGGGTCAGGGTTTGATATGTTCAACCTATCCTGCTGGACCTGCACTCAGCTTTACACAAATCAAATCAAATCAAATAAACTTTATTCGATTTTTAGTAGAAAAAAATCATAAAAGTTACACAATAATGAATATACAATCTACTGTTTAAAAAGGCTAATACCTTGCATATATACATCTTAAAATATCACTAAAATCTTAAAATCACATCCTCAATTACTCGATGCCCCATGTGTTCTAAAAATCAAACAGTCTCATGTTATGTTTCCCATGTAATACTTTTCCTTTTTTTCAAAATGGCCTTCAAGAGACCAGACATGGCTCCCACACAGTAAACATTATCCAATCTTTGTAAATAGAGGAAGGCAGGTCGACATTGTCTCCATCCCCCGCCCTTCAACATTGGCAAAATCCATCTAGATCTTTCTACTTTATAAAATTTACAAAATAAAATCACATGTATAGTCGTTTGGGGAGACATTTCATCACAGGGGCACCTACAAAGCTTGCTGTTCCAATCATTTTGTATAGGGAAGCTAACTAAACGGTGGAAGTTGTCGAATCTTAATCTAGTGAGGACAAACCTATCATAACTTCCTAAGCACCATTCCAAATAAGGTTGAATGGTGGGACATACAAGAGTTATCTGATGTTTAATAACTGTATTTTTATACATTTCTGAGGCTGCCCTTAGAGATTCCAGATGATCCTGACAAAGAACTTTGAACTCCTTCCTAGAAATTGTAGTCAGTGTAACAGGGTTTCTATAAAAATCAGGTTTTCCCATGTCTATTAAAAGCTTCTAATGTACCTTAGCCATAAAATCTTGTTTGCGTAGGTTAAACTCATAGCATCACTTATAATCTCTCTATTTAACTGTGTGTGATATGACGTCCATACTCTGTGCCATAACAACAATGGCTGCATCTTTATCAGATCTGAAATGTATGGAATCCCCAATTCGCTATGGCAATTATAAACCGATGTACTCTGTGGGATTGCTAATATAAATCGTAAAAACTTATTTTCCTCTGTTTGTAATGTAGCCACATCCTGATAGCCCCAGACACCAGCCCCATACATTGCTACACTCATACATTTTGCTTTGTAAATTTTAAGGAGGATCCCGGGGTCTTTTACCCATTTTAATAGAAAAATTCATCAGTGCCCCAATTGACCTTTTAAAAAGAAGAGTTCTACTTTTGACCGCTGGACTCCATGATCCAGCATGATCCAGTAGTACACCCAGATAGGAAAATGTGTTGGTTGCATCTATCCTAGCTTTTCCCACATAACACACAGTACAAAGGCAGCGTAAATAAGCAATGGCTAAGTTTGAAACACATAAAACCAGAAAGGCAGTGAACCTAGGGGCTAGAATGTCCCTCCATCTAAAAAGGTGATGTAATGTAGGGTCAGGGTTTGATATGTTCAACCTATCCTGCTGGACCTGCACTCAGCTTTACACAATACAGTATAAGTGCTCAAATAAAGTGCAAGTTCTTCTCATGCCCACATGTGTCCCCAGCATATTTAATCTTTTAAACTCAAAAGGTTGGGCAAAATAGCAATATATTCCTAGGCAAGAAAGTGCAATTTACTGTTCGGGCTCTTTATCAGACATGTGGCACAATACCACTAAGTTTAAATTAAAACACATGTTAAAAATACAGTTTCAAAACCATAAGTAGAGTAAAAGGTTAGAGTGCATAATAGATTGTCAAAACAAATACTGCAACTATTTTAGATATGAAGGGAAGAAGGCTCATCCGTGGCCTCCCACATGATTATTATGGCAGACATTGTTCACTGACGTAGATACACTTTGAGCACCAGACCAAGGCAGCCGAGAAGTATCTCGCTACAGTGAATACCACCAGTCTGGAATTATCCATCCTCAAAATCCTAATAGACTCCAGGTGCCTCCTAGTTTCCAGGTTTCTACACAGAGGCAATAGCCATCTTTTCCCCTGATGGACATGAGCAGGACAAAAAAATAAAAAGTGGAGTATGATCCTTACAGATCCTCTGCACACTGGACACTCACCACCCACATATTGTACATTAGCCCACTTAGAGTAGAAGGCTCTAGTGGGGAGAGACTGGCAACTAAATTGTAAAAACATTTTCCTTCCCAGAGGGGGCGTAGTTTCATCAATCAACGTTTTATATGCATGGAGTATTTTGAAGTTGATAAATTCTGGAGTTAGCATGCCTCAACTGCTACGAATAGTTTTTTCAGAAACATACTCCCAGAAAGCTGATTTCAAGTCCCTTTTAGATATGGAGTTAGATTACTCCAACCTTGCCGAAAGCTTCTCCAGTCCCAGCTTCCCTAAGGGAGTTCTAATGTGCATGAACCATGGGATTTGATGGCACCAGGTGTGGCCAATAGATCTATTAGGGTTTCCCTATATGCTTCCAGAGCAGGCGAGGTCCAGAGTATATGACAGTAAAGCAATGGCCTTAACTCAGTTTTCCAGGAGATATTCCTACTTGCCATATCAAGATGTAATGGGTTCAAAGGCGAGCTCTTAGGAAGAGTGAAGAGGAATCTAATAAAATTGTTTATAAATATTAGTAGCTTTGTGAGTAGTATTTAGTTTTCCTTGTACTAATGTACTCTTCTATCTGAATAGGAAAAGCACTGCTTGGACTCTGATTTCAGGTGTCATTGTTGTATTCTGATTTTGTAGCCCACAATACCTCCCTCAGTAATCCTTGAACTGCTCGGCCTCATCACCCTAAGAGCAGAGGACAAAACAGATACTTAGCACTGCAGTGCAGAGGTCCTAGGGCACAAGAAGAGAAAGATCACAGTTGTCACAATTGGAGCCCAGTAACCTCTGATTACCATTGGACACTCCAACCCAGATTTCTCATAATTATCAACTAGGTTACACCCACAAGTGTTTTCCACATTTGCCTGGTCTTCCTTCACCACTCATTTGCCAAATATCTGGAATCAGTCACAAAAGAAATATTAGCAATTGTCTAAGTTGTAGGAGACTCTCACGTCTATGTTACACATTAGCACTTTATTTACGTATTGTATCTGTTAAACTTTTGTAAATATGGTGTAACTTACATAAGCATAAGGTACATCAACTTACTACCAGAAGTGTTGCACATTTGGACATCTCTTTTGTACACCTGGTCCTCTGTTTTGACAACTGCATTTGTTGATACAGTCCTCTCTGGACTACAATGACCACTGTATCATTATTTTTCAATTCAAACATTTGATGAAAACATCCTATATCCACTACTGAAATGTAGACCCAGATTTCTGAAGATTTAGCATTGGGTTTGTTCACCTTATTTGGTGCAGTACCAACAGAAAATCCATTTTAGATTTGCAAAGTGCATAGCCCTACCCTGTGTTACCTTACATCAGGGAGGAGTTATGTGGCAGGTACATGGGCATTCCCATGCATCCACCCATGTATTTTGACACAGATTCATTTTTATAAGTGCTTGAAAACTTGTATTTGCATCAAAATTGATGAGCCTACTTGAGGCAGGCGTAACAATGAGCAATATCATTATTTCTCCTCGTTATTTCCTTATTGCATGTGTGGTATATTCAAATAGGAAATAGTCTCTAAAGATAGTTTTAGTGCAGGAACATATCTCTTCTGGCAGAATAACAATCCTTCCCACAATGCAGGCATCCTTGTGCCAATGCACAAGGGTGCCTGCGTTGGCACTAGGCAGCCACAATTCAGTCAGTGCTGTGAGAGCAGAGCTGCTCCATTTTTTGAAAATATGGTGCAGATTTGATTTCTCTAATTTGCTGTGCTGCATTGCTTGACATGTTAGTAAATATGCCCCTTAGTCTCTAAACTGGTGCTGCCTGTGTCATCCATAGATATGACCCAGTTTGCTGTGATCACATTTTAATACGTTAGAGAATACCCAATGTAGAATTTCCCCATTTGTGTTTTGAAGCTTGATTTGCTTTCTGGCATTATATGCGTGAAATAAAATAAATACATAGAAATACATGCGAAATCATATTTGGAGACACCACTGTGGATCTTATCTTCTATAACATATTCTGGTCCCTATGCTGTGAATATATTTGGTCTGAGGAGTTTTGAAAATGTGCCATCTGGGATTGATTACAATTTTACTTGGAGGAGGGCCACCTCTAACCACACATATGAATATGATCGTTGTTGAGCAGTGGGAGTAGGACATGTGATCTCCTTGTGATACATGGATATCTGTGAGGGAAATCTAATGACTTTAATGTTCCTATGAGCTCAGTTAAGTCAAACAATAGCAAATTCTAAAGGAGAGAATGCATTTTTGCAACTTTGTTTCAAGGTCTATTCTTGCCGAAAGCACTATCCATGTAATACCTGCCAACTGACATAACTTGCATATTGAATCAAATCAATGACCTGCCAGTACCAACACACTGTTACAAAGCATACCTGCCTCCCACCCTTTCATTCCTCCGTTATGAAGTGATTAACCTCCCCATTAGCCAAGAGTTACATTACACTAACTGCTTTGTATTATACCCTTGAAAAAGCACTTCCCACAGAGAATATTGCTCATGTAATTGTGGGGGCTACAACTGTGCATTTATTACAGACTGTCATTTCTCATGTTGAGCCTTCTGTTAATTAATACTTTTCATGTCATAGACCATTTTATCACAGCAGTGTTAAAGAGTGGGTAGCATTCCCTGGGGATTACCAAAATGGAGACTGGTGTTTACATTAAATCTATAGTATTGCTCTTGTCTCTGCATTTATTGTGACCAACCTCAGCTCTTTGGCATCTGCCTTGGAAAATGAAACACAGCTTCCTTTTATACACAAGCCTATTTCAAACTAGAAATTTGCAGAGTTTAAATTTCTCTCTGGGGGTGTGCTGCAGATTTATGAATACTGTCAGCCTGCAGTTCTGCTGCTCTTTATCTTTATCTTCTCTCTCTCTCTCTCTCTCTCTCTCTCTCTCTCTCTCTCTCTCTATATATATATATATATATATATATATATTACCTACTGGCGGTCGCCAGTAGGTAGTTATAGTTAGGACCTCGTTTCTATTCAAAAAGCGTTTTTTGTTTTCCCAAACTAGTGGGGCGCTCCGGTCAGCTCCTGTCTTGAAAATTTCGGGGTGATTCATCAAGCAGGGGCTGAGAAAAAAGGGGGGTCCCAAAACACGTTTTCAACATGTAATTTTCCATAGGAAACTTAAGACAAAGCTACAGCCCGAACTGCTGAACGGAATTACACCAAATTTGGCAAAAAGGTAGGTCTTGGTTCAGAAAGAGCCCTTTTTGTTAAATGGTGTAAATCCGTTCAGTAGTTCCTGAGAAATTCAAAAAAAAAAAAGTTTTGATATCTGAGCACCGAGGAGGGTTCGCGAACCCTCCCGAGCACGAGCTCAATTCTGATTGGCTGCCAACACTCCAAACCAGGAAGTGTTGGCAGCCATCTTGTGACTCAGTAACCGAGTCACAAGAAATCAGAAAAAAAAACATGAAAAAGAATGAAAGGGGGCAGGGTAGAAACACCCTGAACCCCTACGCCTGCTCAGAGGGTCCCACAAGGACCCCCCGGGCCATAAAAAGCATTTTTTTTTTAAATGTCAGAATTCGCATTGGGGTTGCGAATCCTGCAGTGAAAATAAAAATAAAACGAAGCGCGGACTCTCGCACTTCGTTTTCAAAAAGCCCCCGGGTGGGCCAGGTCCCGGGGGCAATCATTTATTTCTTTGCAGGGGCTCCCGCAGCCCCAGGGACCGCCACCTCCCCGGGGCTATGTATATTATGCGCGGGAGGGCATGAGGCCCTCCAGGAGCCCTGGGGACCACCACCTCCCCGGGGCTTGTTTTTTAATCTGTTGGGGGGCCTCCCAGGCCCCCCCAAGCCCTGGGGACCGCCACCCCTGGGGATTTTCTTAAATATGCACGGGGGCACACACCCCCTGGCGCGTTGTAAATTGGGGGATTAAGTCCCCTTGAATCCTGAGGATCCCTGGGGGCCAACTAGCCCACCAGGTACCTCCAGTAAGCACCACAGAGCTGCGTTGCAGAGTGGTGTAAAAAGGGGCGTGGCCTTATACCACCTCTCTGCAACGCAGCTCTGTGGCACATATTGGAGGTACCTGGTGGGCTAGTTGGCCCCCAGGGACCCTCAGTATTCAAGGGGAATTAATTCCCCAACTAACAATGTGCCAGGGGCGTGTTTGCAGAGTGGTGGAGAAAGGGGGCATGGCCTTTGTCTACCTCTCACCAATCCCACTGCGTGGGGCTTACTGGAGGTAAGAGGTAGGCTAGTTGGCCCCTAAAGGACCCCCAGCAGCGAAGGGGAGTTCAATCCCCATCCAAGAGTGCGCCAGGGAGCGCGTTTGTAGAGCGGTGGGCAAAGAGGGCATGGCCTGGTACGAGTACTTACCAATGCTGCTGTGTGGGACTTACTGGAGGTGATAGGAGGGGAAGTTGGCCCCCAAGGATGTCCTTGGGGGCCAACTACCCCTCTTGTTACCTCCAGTAAGTCCCACACAGTGGGATTGCTAAGACGTCTTCGGAGGCCATGCCCCCCCTTTCGCCACCACTCTGCAAATACGCCTCCTGGCAGACTGCGGGATGGGGGATGAAGTCCAATTTAGTCCTGAGGGAGTTTGGGGGCCAAGAAGCCTTCCTGGTACCTCCTGTAAGTCCTACGGAGCGGAATTCCTGAGCGCTGGTCGGACGCCCAGCACCCTTTCTCCACCACTCTGCAAACGTGACTACTACTTAAAGAAGCATCTTTCTGTGTCGTGTGGTTTGTGGCCTCATTGTCTGCATTGCTAAGTTGGCATAGGCCTGGCTGCCATGATGCCTTTTTGCGCACGTTACTTTGTGACTTTGTTTTTCCAGCCTCTGCTGGTGCCCGGCTATATTAGAACTGTCTGCCTTTCTGCCTTTCACCTTTTCTCCTGTTCCCTGTGGGTTTCATCTGCACAACATGTACAAGGTCGAAAAACAACGTCCCTTGTTCTTGCTGATCTGGCCCGTCCCTCGCACTTAGACATAACACTAAGTACAGCTGCACTGGAGAAATTTGTGTGCTTTTAATATTGTGATCTCGCTGTTTGTGGCACTCGGAGAAAAACATTTCCAGAGAGAAGAGCTGTTCTTGTCTGATGGTGTAAACCTTGCAACTAGAGATTGAGTTATGAGGGTCCGCCTGACAAAGCCCAGAGGTCTTCTACTTTTATAATAAACTAGTTAATAGCACGGGGAGGGTGGTAAGGCCATTTAGCCCTATATCCACTGCTTTATGAAATGCTTTCCCCGTTTGTATTCTATGGAATTGTGACTATGCTTATTATTTTATCATTATGCTGATAGTACTGGCACGTGTACTGTATCTTAGAGCACGATAGTTGAAATAAACATTTTAAACTATACAGTGTCTCTTATTACACACGTTGTGGACAAGTATGAGTGAGTTATGAAAGGGTGTTCTTGCCCCCGCGAGTCCTGAGAGAGAGAGACCGTGTTCTGGGTTGTCTAATCATTGGTAGCTTCGCTGCTAATGAGACGCTAAAGTTAGTTGGATTGGGATTGTGGGTACTAAGGTGCATGGTTGGTTCACCACTATACTCCGAGGTCCTATTATCCTGTGCATAGCTCGGTGTATGTGCAGAATCCCTACAACATGGCGCCACCAACGTAGGGGGCTTCTTATCTGCGAGACGCTTGAGTAGTGCTTGTGCTTGTCCACAACACCCTTCGCATACGCTTCCGGAAACGTGTGTGAGGTTGATACCTCCTATATTGACGTTTTTATAGGTTCTTTCAAGCTTGAAGTTATTAAAAGGTGTTTAAGTAAACCCTGTATTGCGCTGCCTCATATTAGGTTGTCGATCATTTCTGGTCTTAATGGCAGATATAAATATACCTGCACATAGCCGCGCTGCGCTCCGTGCTCATTTATTGGCTTATGGAGTGCCTGACGCGGGTGTCGCACTCATCTTTGTGGTGCAGGCTGACCCGGCTCACCACTTTGAGGTGTTTTACTCTTGGGTCACTTTTCCGGCAGTGGATGGAACGGACGATTTGTTCCATGAGTACACTATCACTGCCCTACCCAATGCTTATCGGCCTTATCAGGCTCTTGAAGTACCACTTGCGGCATGGCAACACCGTATTTGGTTTAATGGCACCCTCCCACATCCAGTCACACCGGTTCGTTTAGGCCCCCTATCTATAGACGGGGCCTCTTGGCCAGTCTTGGCCGGGTATACCCCACATCCGCGTTATTTGACTGAACTGCGTGAATTACATACGTCTTTGATACGCGTTCACAGAGCTTTAGTACAGTATGTTACAGGCAACGTTCAGGGAGCCCCTCCTGGAGTTGCGGTGCATCCAGCTGGACCGGGCGGTGTAACCATAAGTCCCGTCATGGTTAATTCGGTGATGGGCAAGCGCCCACAGAATAAGGATGATTTGCCTTATTGGCTTGCAGAAAAATTTGACCAGCTGGAGGCAGTTTTTCCAAATACTTCTTCTGTGGAAAAACACAGGATTTTGACGATTAGTTTGCTAAAAGACTTGATTCCCGAGTTGGCAGAATGCAACAACTGGGGCAAGGTATTCGCAGCAGTATATGCGAAGTGTTTCGGCACTCCTTCCATGACAGTTCTCCCCTCTGTAATTAAACGAGTGCAGAATGAGCATGGCCCTGAAGCGGCTGTGGAATTAGGGATGAGACTGGTGGGAGTGTTCGATGTAGTAGCTGATTTAATCCTTGCGAACGTCAAGGGCGATGCAGTTAACTTTCAAGTAGCTAATGCTTTGGCTTTAGTCCAAGAACCGGACAAGCCACGGGAATTACCGAAAATTATTGCACAGGCTTATAAAACCATTGGCCGCAACAGTCTAGGAGTTAAGCCTTTTGCTAAAGATGAGAGGCCGTTCTTTACTAAAAAGAACTGGAGGTTGAAGAAACAGGGTAAGCAACAGAAGAAACCAGGGTCGCGTGGCGCATCCCCAGTTTCCGTGTCTTCTGAACGCACTTATGATTTGCGCGACAGTGCGGGAATTAAATCTCCAGAGAGATTTCAAGTCCCTGATCTGCGTTCTCCTCGTTCTTCACAGGCACCATCGACCTCCCAGACTGGTGGAGGAGAATGCCAGGATAGAGGCAGGGGTCGTGAGGCACCTCAGGGACGAGTCCAACCTCGACAACAAGTCCGAGGGAAACCAGAAGAATTTCCACGTTCTCGCCCACAGTTTCAGAAGAAAAAAGTCACAGCTTTAACAGCGAGATATGCCACAGACGGTGAGAACGAGACTCCTGAATTGGACGTGGGCAGTGACGCTCCTAGACAGTGCCGCAGAAGTTACCATAGTGCGGGAGGCACTACGTCCTCATGTGGAGGCGACAGCAACTGACACATTCATTACTGTCGAAACAGGTGACACCAGAGTGGCACCCCCTGACAGACTTTTTAACATTGTCATTCAAATTGAAGGTGATATTGAGCGTGTAATTAAAGGGATTTTTTGGGAAAATCTGACCTCTTCTTACGACATTTTGTTGGCGGAGGCGGATTGGCCACCCCCATTTGTACTTGCTGCTCGTAGAGGGGAGGAGGTAATCCTTCCGAGCTTTTCTCGTCATGTCCCCAAGGACAAAGCGGAGGCTCTCGCAGCTGAATGGGCTGGGGCCCTGGCTCCGGCGTTATACCGCAATCACGTGGGCTGGGATGAAGACTCTCCTCCCCATGATATTCCCTTGCGGTCGCTGCCACAGCCACAACCCCAATATCCCATCCGGAGGGAAGCTAAAGGTCCCGTTTCCGACATTCTGACACAGTTAGAATATCAAGGAGCAATTGAAACATGCGTATCACCAATGAATAATCCCCTTTTTGCGGTTTCTAAACCCGATGGATCGTACCGCCTAGTTTTGGATTACCGACATTTGAACTCTCATTGTCGGACCTTTGCGGTACAAAATACCCACAGTTCTGCGGTAGTAGACAGTCTTGTTCGTAAAAAATATAAAACGACACTTGACCTATCCAATGGATTTTACACGCACAACTTGTCCCCGGAGTGCAGCCAATGGAGCGCTTTCACTTCCGGTGGTAAACAATTCAAATTTCGGTGTTTGCCCATGGGCTATAAGAACAGTCCGGGTGTATTTGCCGCCCGTGTTGTCTCTTTGTTGGATAGCATAGACCCAGATGCGTGTTCGTACATCGACGATATCTATCTGACGGACGACGAATTATGGCCGCATCTTTCACGTGTGGACCGCATTATTCTCGAATTTGCGGTCTTAGGATACAAATTTATTTTGCCAAATCCCACACTGCTGAATTTACCGTTTTGTTTTTGGGCTATGAGCTCAACAATGAAGGTAAGGGCTTAGCACCCCATTTCTTGGAGAAGTGCGCACTTTTCCACCCTCCAACCACACTGAAGAAGCTTCAGTCATTACTGGGTTTTCTGAACTTCGGGCGTACTTACATTCCCGAATATGCCCAGCGTATCAAGCCTCTATATGCCTTGATACAACCCAACTTTTCGAAGTCATGCTGGCTTCCTGAGCATTCTTCGATACTGCACTCTTTACCGTCTGATCTACTTGAATCTAAATTCTTGTTGACTCGTGATAACCACACAAACCTGGTAATTAGAATTGTGCCAGGGGCAGTGGGTTTCACGTACTTAACCTTTAACGAAGGTGACACAGTACCGATTGCATACAAGTCACATCTTTACACTTCAGCGGAGTTGCGCTTTTCTTCTGTGGAAACAGTTTTGACTGCAGTGCAAATGGCGATTCTGAAGGAGAGCGCACTGGCACAGGGAAAACGCATTTTGGTGGTAACACCATATCCTGCCCTTCAGGTGGTGACGAAGGCAAGTGTACCGAACTCTAAGGCTTTGCATCCCCGTTGGATACAATGGGCTACATCTCTGACGTCCCCGGATATCACTTTTATCTTTGATTCCTCTCTTCAGACACAGGAGTTCTTACAGTATGAGTTTGTTCATCCTCCTCCTCTGTCTTTGCTGCCGCTTGAGGAGTACGAATGTATTATATATACCGATGGTTCGGCACAACCGGCCACGGGTTCCAAGCATGCTTATTCCGCAGCATGTGCTATTGTTGCAGGTACTATGGTGAACGGTGAGTTCAAATCGTCTGTAGTGCACACTCAGGCACTAGGCGACAGTACTGCACAATTGGCCGAGCTGCGTGCTTTGGTGCTCGCACTTGAGTTCGCTAATCCCGACGTGACGACTCTTATTGTATGCGATTCTTACTACTGTGTTCAATCTTTCAATGACAACTTATTCTTTTGGTCGCAAAACGACTATAGAGATGCTAAAGGCAGCACAATTAAGCATAAGTTGCTTTGGGTTCGAGTGGCAGATCTTAAACAACGTTTGCCTCTCACACAGGTGATTCACACCCTTGGCCACCAGCGTGTGGGCGCACACGCTGTCGGTAACAGTTTGGCAGATGAAGCTGCCAAATCAGCAGTAGCCACGTGCTCAGTAGCAGCAGTTACAAGATCTATGACTAAAATAGATAATGATATTTTGGCAGCTATTGCTGCAACAAAGGAAGGTGCTAATTACCCATGGGGTTTCCCTTCCAAGAACTCTTATCAGTTAAGTCCCGAACAAGTTCCTTATGTGAAAATTCCCGACGTTGGTGATCGGCTGATTCCCAACGCGGACCGCAGACCTTCTTTGATATCAGCCGCACACGAAGGCTTGGCTTCGGCCCATGCTGGTGTATCTGCGACTGTTTCAATCTTGCAGCAGCGTTACTGGTGGCGTGGGTTATATAAACAGACTCGTACTTATGTGCTTTCTTGTGACGTTTGTCAGCAAATTAAGCCTTCAACGGTTACACGACCACCACAAACACCGCTCTGCATTTCTAACAGACCTTTTGGGTGTGTTTACCTAGATCACTGCGGTCCATTTTCTTCTGACACTGCATATAAGTACATCTTAGTTGCAGTAGACTTGTGCACACGTTTAATCTGGGTTTGGCCACAACGGAGTGCTGACGCTCGAAATGTCATAAGGGATTTGCGTGTCTTTGTGGGAATTTTTGCCTGTGGCACCTTCCATTCTGACCAAGGTCCGGCGTTCGCCTCTAAGGCGTACAAGGACGCAATGGGGTCACTGGGGTGCGGGTGAAATTTTCGTCTCCATATCGGCCTGAGGGCAATTCGATTGTTGAACGAATGAACCGTGACTTAAAGCAATCCTTGACAGCTAGAGTCTTAGGTACTGGCAGGAACTGGCTGGCCCACTTGTATAGCGTACAACGTGCACTTAATAATCTCCCTGGAAGACCTCGGGGTGGGCGGACCCCATACGAAATGCTCTTTGGCATCCAAATGTTTGTGCCTGACCTTGATGGTCTAGACATGACGGCGCAATCCGCAATCTTTGACGTAGATAACCATTCTACTATGTTGCAGGACTTACAAGAAGCCCGTGACAAACTTGCAAACGAACATTTACGTTCAGCCACAGATGCTGCGCTGCAGATTCCGGTTTGCCGGCTGGCTTCCGAAGGTTGGGGATCTGGTCTGAGAGAAGGTGGAGAACAAAAAAGAATTTGGCCCCTCTTATCGTGCACCAGTTCCAGTCCTTGGCTTGAAGGGTACTCGTACAGTCATCTTACCACCGCTTCCTGGTCGCAAAGACAACAGATACATCTCAGTGGACAATGTCAAGCTACAACATCTGGCCGATCCTGAATAGTGTAACACCAGCGGTCTCCTGTCCAGCCATTTCTAGGACAAATGCTTGTGGCCCTCCAGCCCACACGGTCACTGATGTTGCCATTGAGATGGTAGATTTGCCTGATCGCCTGCTCGACTACCTGGATTCCCCCTGCAACGAGGAGACCGAGTATACATACCCCGCCAACGAGTAGGTGGCTCACCTCCAACAACGCCACTGAGCCCAACCCGTTATTCCTTTGATTCGGCTTCCACCTCATCACTTATCCCTTCCAGCTTCAGTGTTTTTATCTCCTGGTTCAGAGACAATTTTTTGGTCCCACCATGGACATACATCTGGTTGGTACTGTTTCTGATTTTCCTCTTCATGTCCATTGGCTTCGTGACAGTTTTTTTCTTGCTCATTAATGGTCACTATTTACCAGAACGCTCTGCAGTGAACTGTGTCACTGGAACTTTGGCTCCGCATTCTTCTTCTCACATCATGAAGCGTGACCACACATTTGTGAACATTTCAGCTTTCCCAGTCGCTGATGGCATCGTATGGGATGCGGTAAACTTCCAAATTCATGGACCCACCGAGATTATTAATGTACCAAATGTCCTTCGTGTTTCAATGGGTGATGTCGTTAAAAGTAATATTAATTCTGATTGGTATGGGATGTGCATGCCGTTGAATCGTTATTCACTGATTTGAAATATTATGCTGCTTTTAATGCTGAAGATCTGTATTTAAATTCTGCAAGTTATGCTGACCTATATTGTTACCAGCATTGGGGCAACCACTTTCTCCATAAACCAAGTACACTTAGGGGTACTTTCAATTACACACAATGGGAACATTGTCCGACCCTTTGCCAGGTAGCTCCCACACACTTAAAAGTAAGTTTACTTATTTTACAGACTTTGATAGATCAAACCCTGGGTCCTAATATTTTAAATTAAATACTTCGTCCACTCAGAAGATCATGTTGACCCACACCAAATTGCTATATTTGGGTTCTTTTTTTAACGCATTAGCGGGGGGTGGTTATGAACACTGGAAGGACACCATTGACTTAAAATCGATTTGGGGCACCAAATCATGGCAGGTGCAAGGCACGGAAGCCTTACACCGTGCTTGCATAATCCCGGCCCAAATTTTATTTTTAAATCATACTATCTATCAAACGACCTGTTGGGGTTTGGCTACTTCAAAACAATTGAATGCACCCTCCATTCCCGTATTGTCTTCCACTCCCAACGTGAGCTTGCATTTCAATATTTCCCTTGCCAATTTGCAAGCTTTGTTTCAAAACAATTCGTTTAATGTCTCTACGTTTGTTCAGTCACCCTGGTTGGCTTGGCCAACGGCATCAAATGCCTGCCAAATGCGTTTTCATGATTCAGTTCCTGGTTACAAACAGGATAGACCGGATCCAAGGTTTTCTGACTCTCGTACTGTTACAACATATTCTGTTGGTAAATTGTGTAAACAGTGGTTGCAGCACTCTTCCTTAGATTCTGTCAAACAACATTTATCCCTCCTATCAGGCAACATTGATCTGTCCGATTTTATTCTGGGGCCTCGTGGCCCACGACCTAAGAGATTCATTTATGAAACTTACAATGAACTCTAGAAGCTTTCACAAATTGAAGCTGCTTCCCGTCTTCGGGAAATCGATCAAGCAAATTTAGAAAAGGTGCTTGCTGTTGTTGATAATAGTATTAATACCCTGTCTTCCCGCATTTACACATTAGAGAATATTGTTTCCTCTGTTGTTGATATTGAACAAGATGATGTTTCTGTGTTATATCATGGTCAGAATCAATTGCGTTCAGTGATGCAGTTTGCATGGACTTTGCAAACACTTAAAATGGGTAAAGTTCCTTGGCATTTTTTGAACACCTCTGGCTTATTCTTGCCGTTTAATTTAACTGAGAAACAGCAATTCATGTCCATGAAAGATGCAACATACACTCTCTTACATATCGAAAAAATAGAGCCCTTACCATTCTCTGTGGCGGAATTGGATTCTGCAGTATGGCTAGTTCACAGGGTTATCGCTTTGCCTTTTTCTTTATTTGAATTCAGTTCCTGCATGAAACATTATCCTGTTGGCCGTTTTCAGGCTTTAGGCAGTGCCTTCTTGCATGAACTTTGGTCCCTACCTTTCCTATACAGATGCCTTAGGGACGGGAAAGAGGTTTTCCTCACGGGAGAGTCATGCGATTCTACTGTGGGTCATTCCCTGATTTGTCAAAACATTAAATTGCACGGAGCTTGTAATGTTTCGGCTCCGAATCTTGCTTGTATTTTAAAGGGCATTCCTGCTCCTGCTATATCACCTACTTTTACTGTGCTTGCAAATGGTAGCTATCTCCTTCTGAATAATCAGGACTGCTGTGGAATGCTGGCCGGCATCCCCTATATTGTAACAGTTTCCCAACGGGTTGTGTGCTGCAAAAATGTGCTTTTTCCTCCCCCGCACGACATAATAGATAGTTCCATTTGGCCTTCCATTCCGACTTTCCGACTTTGAAGGCGGATTTCAATAAATTGAGCAGAATAAAGGCGCTATTATTGAACCAGGAGGTTATGCTCACATCCGCACGGGAGACGTTCATCCTCCAGGTGGCTAGTACCCACAGTGAGATACAGGCCCTTTTGAACACAAACCTCCCACAACATTTCGGTGAGCTGATTCACCGTGTATTCAATGCATCCCGCACCAAAGGTCTTGTGCACTTTTTTAAAGTTGTGGGCTCTGGCCTTGTTACCTCCTTTCAAACTATATTTGGTGTAATACCAGCTTTTATTCATTCTATTTTTTCCAGCGTCTTTGGCGGCTTTCCATTGATCCTCGCCTTAGCGGCTGGTATATTGCTATTGGTCTGTTTGCTACGCAATGGCTGCACTTCCTGGGGGCCTCCTCGACCAAGGTCGACTCCGGATGCTCCGTGAGCGCATCCTCATCGGATTCGGCATCCTACCCTTGGCGACACTTAGTGTGTCCTATAGACTCTCTTTTCGCTTTGCGTATTTCACTTGCGTGCAACCTGTGATGTCTTGCATCCGATGTCCTTTCTTTTGGTCCTTGGATTATTGCCTCTCCAATACGTCTCAGTCTGACCCGGATTTTGGCCAGTTGATGGGTCCCTTAGAGGCCCATGAACGGGACTGTTCCGGCAATGGCTTGATGGCGCGTGCGGCTGCACTTGGAATCTTGGCGCAATGGGATGTCTGGGTGGCTGCTCAGTCTCTCCTACGACGAAGTTATGTCGAGTATCACGCAAGTTGTCCCGCAATGCTGATCACTGCTCCCTCTTGCGAGGAACATGCATGCAGTTTCGATTTGTTGAACTGGATGGCGTCTCTTTTTTCAGACGGTTCCAACGATCTCCTCTTGGAAGGTGTGGCGCTTTTTTGCACTTACACTTTTTTTGGATTAGGGGGCCTCCGCTTTCAGCGTCCTGCATCTCTGCATTTTTTTGTTCCCTTTCTGGACATTTTTACTCCGGATTTTTTATATCATTCACTGTCCTTCATTGGGGACTATATCTCAGTGGCCGTTTCCGCCTTCTGCTCCATCTATTTGAACTCTGTCTTCGTCCTATGTCTTCGCCTTTGGACTGACCAGGGGAGGGTGTCGTGTGGTTTGTGGCCTCATTGTCTGCATTGCTAAGTTGGCTTAGGCCTGGCTGCCATGATGCCTTTTTGCGCATGTTACTTTGTGACTTTGTTTTTCCAGCCTCTGCTGGTCCCCGGCTATATTAGAACTGTCTGCCTTTCTGCCTTTCACCTTTTCTCCTGTTCCCTGTGGGTTTCGTCTGCACAACATGTACAAGGTCAAAAAACAACGTACCTTGTTCTTGCTGATCTGGCCCGTCCCTCGCACTTAGACAAAACACTAAGTACAGCTGCACTGGAGAATTTCGTGTGCTTTTCATATTGTGATCTCGCTGTTTGTGGCACTCGGAGAAAAACCTTTCCAGAGAGAAGAGCTGTTCTTGTCTGATGATGTAAACCTTGCATCTAGAGATTGAGGTATGAGAGTCCGCCTGACAAAGCCCAGAGGTCTTCTACTTTTATAATAAACTAGTTAATAGCACAGGGAGGGTGGTAAGGCCATTTAGCCCTATATCCACTGCTTTATGAAAAGCTTTCCCCGTTTGTATTCTATGGAATTGTGACTATGCTTATTATTTTATCATTATGCA
Source organism: Calotriton arnoldi (assembly GCA_963921515.1). Taxonomy (NCBI): domain Eukaryota; kingdom Metazoa; phylum Chordata; class Amphibia; order Caudata; family Salamandridae; genus Calotriton; species Calotriton arnoldi. The sequence goes on from CAWUFW010011807.1 coordinate 409,854, forward strand.
TTATGCTGATAGTACTGGCACGTGTACTGTATCTTAGAGCACGATAGTTGAAATAAACATTTTAAACTATACAGTGTCTCTTATTACGCATGTTGTGGACAAGTATGAGTGAGTTATGAAAGGGTGTTCTTGCTCCCGTGAGTCCTGAGAGAGAGAGACCGTGTTCTGGGTTGTCTAATCATTGGTAGCTTCGCTGCTAATGAGACGCTAAAGCAAGTCGGATTGGGATTGTGGGTACTAAGGTGCATGGTTGGTTCACCACTATACTCCGAGGTCCTATTATCCTGTGCATAGCTCTGTGTATGTGCAGAATCCCTACGACATCTGCACCTCTGACTTAGAGGTAGTTTTAATCCCCATGCCCTATTATGTACTAGGGCCTTACAGAGGAGGTCATGCTAATCACAGGGGTACCCCAACGCATAGTGTTCCCTAGTGTATGTAGGTGTTTTCACTGTATTCTAAGTGTCTTTTAGCTTAGCACTGGCTCTAGGCCTGGTTAGTCAGAGTCAGTTACCACCAGTACCCGTCAGAAAAAAGTTGGGGGCACAGGATGATTTTGCAACAAGGCCTCTTTCTGCTCCTCTGTTGGTTCTTTCTGCACATGTCTTGCTTTTTCCTGCACTTTTCTTCGTCTTTCTGGACTTCTGTTGCCTCTTTCTGCATTTCTTTTGCTTCTTTCTGTGCGTTTGTTCCTCTTTCTTCACATGTCCTACCTCTGTAGGCATAGTTAGAAATTAGCATTTAAAAAACCTTTGAAATTCACTGAAAAAACCATAGGTTTCAGGCACGTTATAGTTAGAAATTAGCATTTAAAAACCTTTGAAATTCACTGAAAAAACCATAGGTTTCAGGCACGTTATAGTTAGAAATTAGCATTTAAAAACCTTAGAAATTCACTGAAAAAACCACAGGTTTCAGGGACGTTATAGTTAGTTGGACATTTCACTCGTACAAAACCAGAGAAATTTGGCCGTTATAGTTAGTTCAGCTAACTATAACTCGCGCCCCGCAATGCACTGCTAATGACGTCACATATTACATCATTCATGACATGGTCAGTGACATCACTGATGACATCACTGATGACATCATCCAGTGACTATGTGTTTCTGTAAAGTTTAAATATGTTTTATATATATATATAGGCCAAGGTGTATTGAGGTATGAGTGGGTGTATGACTGTCTGAATGGATCATTTAATAGGTGTGTGACTGACTGTATAAGTGACTGATTAAATGTGTCTTACTGAATACATGGGTTAGTGACTAAACTGTGTGAATGTGTGTATCAGTCTGTCACTTGGTGTGTAAGCGGCTGCATAGGTTGGTGAGTAGCTACATGAGTATCTATATGGGTTATTGATTGGTTGTCTGAGTATCTGTATGGGTGCCTGAGTGTCTCTGCGGGTGGTTGGGGGTGTGTGTGACTCTGTGCATAGATGTGTGAGTGGGTGATTCACTGGGTGTATGGGTTTAACAGTGTATCTGTAAAGGGCTGTAGGGGTGGGTGAGTGTGTAAATGGGTGTGTTGGTGAGAGAATGGTTGTCTCACTGGTACATGTGTGAGTAACAACATATGTGAAAGGCAGTATATGTGAGTGTTGGAGTATATAAATCACTATATGTGAGAGTGAGTGATTGTGAGAGTGGCTGTATGGATGAGTGTGTGCTTGTATCTGTGATTGTATAAGAGAGTAAGTATGTGTTAGTATCTGTATGAATAAGTGAGGTGGTGTGTGTATGACTGTATAGGTGAGTAAATGGGAGTATGATTGATTCTTTCCATGACTGACAAGGTGTGTGAGTAACTCTGTGGGTGAGTGGCGGTATGTGAGTGTCTGTATAGGTGTATGAGTGCATATGATAGTGCTGTACTGATGAGTGACTGCACGTATGAGTGACTATTTGGGTGAATGAGTAGACGTGTGTAGACCTAGGAATCAGTGAGTGGGTATGTAGTAACTAGTATTGGTGTGTGTATGGTTTCGGAAATGGTAGTCTGTATTTTAGAGATGGTGGATCAAAGGTTATATTAGGGTGTGAGGAGGTTCATCAGTTTATCACGTGGATGATGTCATCAGTGATGTCATTTGAGATGTCATCAGTGATGTCATCAGTGATGTCACTGACCATATCATGAATGATGTAATATGTGACGTCATCAGCAGTGCATTGCGGGGGCACGAGTTATAGTTAGCTCAACTAACTATAACGGCCGAATTTCTCTGGTTGTGTACGAGTGAAATGTCCAACTACCTATAACGTCCCTGAAACCTGTGGTTTTTTCAGTGAATTTCCAGGGTTTTTTAAATGATAATTTCTAACTATAACGTCCCTGAAACCTATGGTTTTTTCAGTGAATTTCTAAGGTTTTTTAAATGCTAATTTCTAACTATAACGTGCCTGAAACCTATGGATTTTTCAGTGAATATATATATATATATATATGTATTACCTACTGGCAGTCGCCAGTAGGTAGTTATAGTTAGAACCTAGTTTTCATAGGAAAAGCATTTTTTGATTTGCTAATAACTTTGGCGTCGTTTGACGAATCTTCGCGAAATTCTCCAAAAAGAAAGTCTATCCAGGTCAGCTCCTATCCTGAAAGTTTGGGGGTGATTTGTCAAGCGGGGGCTGAGAAAAAAGGGGGGTCCCAAAACGCGTTTTCTCCATGTTAATTTCCATAGGAAATTTTGAGACAGGCTACAGCCCGAACTGCTGAACGGAATTACCACAAATTTTGCAAAAAGGTAGTGCTTGGTTCAGAAAGTGACCTTTTTTTTAAATGGTGTAAATCTGTTCAGTAGTTGCTGAGAAATTTAAAAAATAAGAGTCAAAAATCAATTTCCCATTGGAAACTTTAGGCAAGGCTACAGCCCGAACTGCTGAACGGAATTACCCCAAATTTGGCAAAAATGTAGTGCTTGGTTCAGAACGCGACCTTTTGTAAAATGGTGTAAATCCGTTCAGTAGTTGCTGAGAAAATCAAAAAATAACAATATTGATATCTATGGCCGAGGAGGGTTCGCGAACTCTCCCGACCACGAGCTTTAATCGAATTGGCTGTCAACACTCCAAACCAGGAAGTGTTGGCAGCCATCTTGTGACTCTGTAGAACCGAGTCACAAGAAAACAGAAAAACAAAGGTGAAAAAAAAGAAAAGGGGGCAGGGTAGAAACACCCTGACCCCCTAGGCCTGCTCAGGGGGTCCTACAAGGACCCCCAGGGCCAAACAATGCATTTTTTTTTTTAAATTTCGGTGGAATTCGCGTTGGGGTCGCGAATCTCACCGAAATTCTTTTTATAAATGAATATATATATGCATACAGTTATTTTACATTTTAGCTTTTGGTCGTTTTCAAGCCTGGCTTGTGATGGCCAAAGGTACATTCTCTGGGTAGACTCTGTGCGTCTTGTCTGAAATGCCTTAGGACCCTGAGGGTCGAACTGTTTAAAACGCCGATGACAGAGCAGGTGAAATGTTACAATGTCTGCTGAAGTTAGGTACGTCCCTGTAAAGTGATGACAGATTCGGCCCACGTCATAAACGAAAAAACATAAACAGAGGGCGTGAGATCCGAGAGGGCTGGACCGGATTTTACTCCCCACGAGACACTTTCAGGTTACAAATTAGAAGAAATATTGTGGCTAAAATGGGGTACAGTGGCTGAGGAAGTAAGGATGAAAAGAAGGGACAATCCCCGTCCCATAAGCGGCCGGTGCTCTCAAGTGAAAGTGACAACGACTGTCATGTCACTGGCTTTTTAAACCGCTCTTTAGTTTTTAAAATGAAACAATCTGCCCTGTATCCATTAATATTAGAAGTCTGATGTTTAGCCTTCTGACATTCACCTATTAAAACTAAAACTGCAGGAAAGCTCTTACTGAATGACTGCTCTAAACACAAACACATATTGCTATTGACTTGAAAAGGGCTTTTTATAAATGTCTTCCCCCACCTTGTCCTGCGACCAGGGGCACAGTCTGAAAAGTGGGAGAGGGGACATAAATTATCCCAGCACCCGCACCCCTGGGGATAGAACAACACTTTTAAAAAGTTAAAGTGCCCGCCGCATCCCCCACTCCCAGAAGCTGGTTACTAATTATCTACCCTGGTGGTTATTTCTCGTCTTAATCACAATATTTGCCAGTGTAGCGCATTGTGTGTGTTATTAACCGTAAAAGCGGAGTGCTGCGGGCTTCATCTGCGGGTCCGGCTCGGCTTCCCACAACCCAGATACGTTTTGAAATCTTTTTTTTGTGGATAAAGTGGTTTTTGGCTCTCCCATTGTTAAACTGAGTTGTCAAACGAAAAACTCAGCGATGGCCCCGAAAACACCGCAGACAAAGCCGCAGAGTGTCAAAGTTTGACAGTCGAGATGTCAAATGCACTTCTGGACGGATCTTTCAAAAGAGGCAGCGGCCTTTCCAAACCTGCTAAATAAAAAATTTGATTTATACAATTTACGACTTAAGCTGCTATTTATGCTAAGGACTTTCTCTGCAAATAAACATTCAACATCACTGAAATACATCAGTCCAACTGATATTCACAATAATCATTTTTTTTTTAAAACCTATCAAAACCACTGAAATCCAAGCGAAGGCGGTTTTCGCAGTATGCATATTGTTAAGAAGGATGCACTCTAAAAACCCTTGACCGCGTTAGTTAATGCTTTAAAAAAATAGCATTGAGCTATAGGAATCATTGCAAACCCCTAAAGACCAAGAGATGTAAACATTAGGAAGACTGGAAGGGATGTGGCATTATGGCCAGTGCCGTCGATTTTGGAATTGAGGAACCGGCTTCGAGTCTCGGCGTCGGCTTGTGATTCGGGACAAATTACTTAATCTCCTAGTGCCTACAAAAACGGATATGACCATGTGTATGGAACTGGTGATCACGCAATGCCCTCCAATACCTCCGGCCGACTTAGCGCTATACAACTGCAAAAAAATCACCAAATTCTGGCGATAGAGCAACCCCCTAAAACACTAGAACTTTTCACCTGGATTTAAAAAAGATTTTACTGCCTACAGCACACACATCAACACATTTTAAATCAATTTCAAATGTGACTTCTAAGTCTTTTTATTTCAGAAGTATGGTACTTTTAGAACTGTTAGCTTGGACACACCCGTAAACCTCTGTGATGGCGAATTAGAATGTTCGAAAACATTAGGAAATCTGAAATAAAATATGACTTGTGCCCACAAGCTTTTCAAATCCGATTACACGGACGGTGGGATTCCAAATAGTAAATTGCTAAGATATTGGGGACTGCTTGGGTGCCAAGGACTGTTTCTGCTGTTTTTTAGGTTGGGGTGAGTGTTGGGGCTATAAACACTAACTCAGATTTATTATGAAGGCAGTAAATAAACCCGGCTGTGAATATTAACCTATGATGGGGTGGCATGCTGAAATTCATGTTGTCAGCGGTGTGATTTATAGTTGCATAATCGCATGTTCACATTGTGCATGGTGTTACTGTGCTGTTTCCCATCCCCAGAAACGTACACACCTGCAGTGGGGTGATGCAGGGTGCCTTCCCTAGTTCCAACCAAGGCTTCAGGAGTGGATGGGAGGGTGTGCAGGGTGGCCTCACACAAGGGAGGCACAGGCTCGCCTGGGGAGAGAGGGGTTAATGCCCCGCCCATGCCTTCATTGCTATGTTGTGCTGACGGCGCTGGCTCTGAAGTCCAGGGCGCTCCCAGCTGTAAAATGGAGTCTGCAGGGGCGCAGAGCTGAGGGCGCTCCTGGAGCAGAGAGCCAGTCCGGTAGTGGACTTCCGTGGGGCTGTGGGGTTCCCCATACACCCCCATCCCTCAGTCTGACTGGTTCATTGTTGGTGCGAAGGCACCTTCGGGCCGTGTCCCTGGCACTGCATGTGGTGCGAGTGTACAACTGTACATGGACCTCCAGTGTAGAGGAAGGGAGTTCTTTCCACCCAGACCTGCGGCTCTAACAGCCCCCACCAATAAACACCCAATATGTCGTGGCTGTGTTTGATGATGTCATCTTGTGCTTTGAGATGCCTTGTGACGTCATTCACAGGCTCTCCCATTTAAAGGTTTGTACCGATTGCTGTTAGGCTATCCTGTAAACAGCATAGCGCCTTGTTGACTCCCTGGCTAGGTCTGCGCATTATAAAAGCACTCACCAAGTGTTCCAAGGCATTGCCACCAAATAGTAATCGTTTGTACACTGGCAAGCTGCGGACCTACCTCTCACCCAAAAAGATTCGCACAACCCCAATTATCATTTTTTGGAAAAGTATAAGTCATAGTTATTTACAGTAACATTTGTCAACTTTCAAAGCCACTTTATTCCTGTTTAAAACATTAACCTGTCAGGGAATAGAAGATTGAAATAACAGTTGACAATTGATTATTTTCATCAGGAATATACTTGCTTCTAGCCGATCAATTTGAGGTCCGCATTGCTCCAGCCCAGATGCCACTTCAGTTACTTGATGGCCAAGCGTAGATGATTGGCAGGTCTAACCCACCTGCATGACCCTTAAGATCATAGCCAAAAATGAGTACCTTGTCACTGTGCTCTTTCTGTATGGGTATCACAGGCTGATGACAAAGGTGTCAGAAGCTGGGGCAAACTCCCCCCAGCCAAACTCACTGGTGGCCCACACTCAGGGCAACACTCAGGGCTGGACTGGGAACTAAAAATAGCCCCAGTAAAAATGCTCAAACGGCCACACCCTCTCTTCGCTCACTGTGTCTCCAGCCCACCGGGGGATGCCCGGTGGAGTAGAAGGCCTGTCCGGGCCCGGCAAGGCCTTCAGGTATAAACTGTGAGATGCAAAGTTCCCCAAAACACTAAAAACAAACCTAACAGGAGCCATTCTAACACTCTCCCCCCACCGGCAACCAGAAGTGGAATTGACACCAAACAGTAATGACAGCCTCAACACACACTGGAAAGAATCGCTGCACAGGGCACCGAGCACAAGAGGGCATCTTAACAATAGCTGCACCACTCCTGCTTGCAACAATGACAGCATCAAACGCCAGACACAGGGCAGAGGGGTGCTCTCCGGCAAGCAAACTACTCACTGCCAACGCAACTGACACAGGGCACACGTATCAACTCTACTCTGACATGACATGATGCCGCCAATACAAGGCGAGACTCTCGATGGGCAAACACAAGACCCATGGTAGGGCACCAACCTGTCCCGAAGCGCCACAGCTCATACTATTCACTGTCGACCACTGTGCAAAAACTGGTTCATAGAAGTGCCATCAGCAGGGAGAATAGCGCAGGCGAAAGATATGGACTCTGACTCTGCCTTTCACCATTGTAAAGCTGATAAAATGAGTGCAGTTGAGTTGGGTAAGACCTGGGTAGGATCTGTTGTATCCAGCAGTAGGACGCTTCAGGGCTGGGTAGCAAGCGCTATGTCCATGTTATTACTTCTAGCTGATGCACCTTGGTGGTTGCTGAAGGTCAGATGCTCGGGCTGGACGCCCCCTTCTTGCTTTGAACACAAGGTGGGTGCCTGCAGCGTCTGTCTCTGTGTGCTGTCAGCCATCTGCCCATTTTAGGGCAGACCTCTCAAAGGTTTCTGCGGTGTGGGTGTGTGATCGTCGGTGTATGCGGGTTTGTGAGTATGTGTGCAAGCCCGTGGCTCTCTGCTGGTTTGTGAGTGTATGCGCGAGCGCGTGCATGTGAGTTTGCATGTGTCCACGCAGGTGTGTCTGAGTGTGTATGTGTGTGACTGTCAGTGTCCTTGGGTTTGGGAGTGTTTGCTCGTGTGCGGTGTGTGAGAACATGCGCGTGCGACCGTCGGAGAGTGTGAGTGTCTGAGTGTGCGTGTATGTGTGTGTGTGTGTGTGTGCACGTCTCAGTCTGCCGGACCCACAGCCTGTTAATTCCATTTATTCAAAAACAAAAAGAAAGGAAACCAATGTCCCATACAAACAGATCAGGCGGGATATCTCAGTTTTACTTTGTTCCTGTGTAAAGTTGGCCTTTTGAGGAACGCTAGTGTGTTTCGGTGGTGAAATAGATCAAACAAGACGGGCACAGACGTGAGGCAGGAGCCTCTGCTGTGTTTGCTCTCCTGGGGCCTTCTGACTGTCAGAAAAAACGGCATCTTCTGTGCTCCGATGTTAGCAGCAAAGTGAGCCGCGGCCGAGTCACATTTCTATGAAGAGGCGCGTTGTGCAGAGGGCAGCATGGCTATGTCATATCTCCCTAGACAATGTCAACACCCAACCCACGGGCATTCGGTCAAAACTTAAAATGAAGTTCTTTCCGGTAAAGCAATCACACGAACTCTAGGTTATGGAACCACGGTCTATCATTCATTCAGTAGTGACCACTATATCGACTTACTGAATTCATCCATTTATCCATCCATCCACCTACCCACCCACCCAACCATCCACCCACCCACCCATCCATCCCCATCCACCCACCCATCCATCCATCCATCATGCATCCATCCATCCACACATCCATCTATCCAATCCATCCATCCATCCACCTATCTATCCATTCATCCATATCCATCCACCCACCCATCCATCCACCCTGTAGTAGCCCCTGCACTATTATTTAGTATTTTCACAAGTAGAGAATTAACATTATGAATTCCCAAGCACTTCATGCAATATCACATTTATCTAAGCATCCTGCAAAGAATGGGAAATTAATGCAATATTACACCACCGACTGATAAATACAGTCTGTATAATTATTCTGCATAGCAACCACCCAGAAGTAAACTCAATTGTTCCACATTCACAAATCATTCCACACAACCAGCAAAGATGCATCCGAACCCAACAACCACGAATGGACAGCAGTTCACTCCACCTGATGGAAACAAACTTCAAAGACCTTCGGCACACACATCCGCACACATAATGATCCACAGAGATCCCTGACAGGATCTAGACAGTCACCATCCAAGGAAATCCTCCAATAAACAACACATTTGCCTCCTCTAACCAACATAATTAATCTCCAACAACTACAAAACACAACCAAATACAATATCAACGCAACCAACAACCTTAACACCTGTCAACAAGAATCCCAGAACCCCAAGGAGCTTCCAGATTCCCACGGCACCATGGAATAATACCAGAGGAAGAAATGTGCTCTAAAATGCACATCACCCAACAAAATACACAAAACACTAGTAATAGCAATTGAAAGCACGCATTCCAACAAAATACACAAAATACCAGTAATAGCAATGAAAAACATGCACTGCCTTTGTAGTTAAAATGAAACAACAAATATTGACGTCCAGGGTACAAAGGCTTGCTTCAAGACCTTGTTTCTGCAGAGTTTGTGCGACTAATGATGGGACAGAAGAACTGAAACAAGTCCAGTTGTGGCCACATGCTGTCACTGCCAACAGCGTTATTTAAGCATGCTCTCGGCATGTTCATTACATGCTTGCACTTTTCATTTCTCTAAAATTAGCAGAACAGAGGACAGGATCAGTCAAAGAAGATTACGTGAAGAGTGGTGTCACTAGAAGGGATTTGTTTTGGGGGGATTGGGGGACGCAATGGACCAGGACTAGTAGGGCTACCTTCAAAGGGTAGTACTGAGGAGTATGTGTGTGCGTGTGTGTGTATATATATATATATATATATATATATTCACTGAAAAAACCATAGGTTTCAGGCACGTTATAGTTAGAAATTAGCATTTAAAAAACCTTAGAAATTCACTGAAAAAACCATAGGTTTCAGGGACGTTATAGTTAGAAATTATCATTTAAAAACCCTGGAAATTCACTGAAAAAACCACAGGTTTCAGGGCCGTTATAGGTAGTTGGACATTTCACTCGTACAAAACCAGAGAAATTCAGCCGTTATAGTTAGTTGAGCTAACTATAACTCGCGCCCCCGAAATGCACTGCTGAAAACGTCACATATTACATCATTCATGACATGGTCAGTGACATCACTGATGACATCTCAAATGACATCACTGAGGACATCACTGATAACATCATCCACGTGATAATCTGATGCACCTCCTCACAGTCTAATATAACCTTTGATACACCCACTCTAAAATACAGACTACCATTTTCGAAACCATAGACACACCAATACCAACTACTACATACCCACTCACTGATTCCTAGGTCTGCACACATGTCCACTCATTCACCCATACAGTTACTCATACATGCAGTCACTCATCAATACAGCACTATCATATGCACTCATACACCTATACAGACACTCACACACCACCACTCATCCTTAGAGCTGCTTGCACACCTAGTCAATCATGCAAAGAATCATTCACACTCCCATTTTCTCACCTATACAGTTATACACACACCACCTCACTTATTCATACAGATACTAACACATACTTACTCTCTTATACAATCACTGATACAAGCACAAACTCACCCATACAGCCATTCTCACAATCACTCACTCTCACATATAGTGATTTATATACTCCAACACTCACATATACTGCCTTTCAGATATGTAGTTACTCACACATGTACCACTGAGACATCCATTCACTGACCAACACACCCATACACACACTCCCCCACCCATACAGCCCTTCACAGATGCACTCTTGAACCCATACACCCAGTAAATCACCTGCTCACACATCTATGCACAGAGTCACACACCCCCCACACAGACACTCAGGCACCCATACAGATACTCAGGCAACCAATCAATAACCCATATAGACACTCTTGTAGCTACTCACCAACCCATGCAACCGTTTACACACCAACTGACAGACTAATACAGACATTCACACAGTTTAGTTACTAAGCCATGCATTCAGTAAGACACGATTACTCACACACTTATACAGTCAGTCACGCACCTACTAAATCATCCATTCAGACAATTATACACCCACTCATTCTATTCTATATATATTCTATTTTATATATATATATATAACATATTTAAACTTTACAGAAACACACAGTCACTGGATGGTGTCATCAGTGATGTAAACAGTGATGTCATTTGAGATGTCATCAGTGTTGTCATCTGTGATGTCACTGACCATGTCATGAATGATGTAATATGTGACGTCATCAGCAGTGCATTGCGGGGGCGCGAGTTATAGTTAGCTCAACTAACTATAACGGCTGAATTTCTCTGGTTTTGTACGAGTGAAATGTCCAACTAACTATAACGTCCCTGAAACCTGTGGTTTTTTCAGTGAATTTCCAGGATTTTTTAAATGATAATTTCTAACTATAACGTCCCTGAAACCTATGGTTTTTTCAATGAATATATATATATATATATATATATTATCTACTGGCGGTCGCCAGTAGATAGTTATAGTTAGGACCTATTTTCCATAGGAAATCCGCAAAATTCTATTTGAAATAACGTTGGCGCCGGTTGACGAATCTTCGCGAAAGTTTCCAACTTGTTGGGGCGCTCCGGTCCGCTCCTATCCTGAAAGTCTCGGGGTGATTCGTCCAGCGGGGGCCGAGAAAAAATGGGGGTCCCAAAACGTGTTTTCCCCATTCATTTTTCCATAGGAACTTTTAGTCGCAGCTACAGCCCGAACTGCTGAACGGAATTACACCAAATTTGGCAAAGAGGTAGCCCTTGGTTCAGTGTCGTGCCTTTTGCTTAAATGGTGTAAATCCGTTCAGTAGTTCCTGAGAAAATCAAAAGTAAAATCACATATATATCTGGGCGGAGCCTAACCACACATGTCATTGTGAGATCTGATTGGCTGTCAGCACTTCATCCTGGAATTGCTGGCAGCCATCTTGGGACCAATATAAATGATAGTACCCCATTGAAATGCATTGTAGTGAATCAAAGATTTTGAGGGTTATCAAAAGGAGAACTATAAAGGGTGATAACAGACTTTAGTTACATTAGAATTCATTTGTTGATGGTACCATACTAATTTCAGGAATTGTGGTGTGTTCTAAGGTGATTTTACCCTGTGAAAAACATTCTGCTGGGATATCATGAATCATGTTTGAGAGAAAACTATTGTCACATGCTTGTCCCATAGAGTTTTGGAAGGTGCTCCAGAAGCTAAAATGAGAGCATATTTTCTGTAAATTCACATTATCTTTCTCAGTCATGTGAGAATGAAGTCTGACATTCTCAGTAAAACATGTACATCCAACAAGGGCAGAGACTGTCAGTTGATTCCTTTGAGTTCTACTGCAGCTTCCCAGAGTGTTCTAAAGAACAACTAGAGTGCTAACAGCCTTACTTATGACAAAAGTATGGCACACCTGAAGCCATCTTGATTGGAATAAATTGGTAACACTTAAAACATTTAATTTAAAAAGGAACAAAATGATGGGGTTCATTTTGTCATAGAAATTATGGTTAGTGCTGTAGAAAGAAAAATTAGGACATGTTTCAATTGTGATCTCAAATATCTTCCTGTTATATTTCAACAGGAGCAGCCTGCCAGTTGATGCCTTTGTGTTCTACTGCAGCTTCCCAGAGTGTTCTAAAGAACAACTAGAGCGCTAACAGCCTTACTTATGACAAAAGTATGGCACACCTGAAGCCATCTTGATTGGAATAAACCAGTAACACTTAAAACATTTAATTTAAAAAGGAACAAAATGAGGGGGTTCTTTTTGAAATAGAAATTATGGTTAGTGCTTCAGAAAGAAAAATTAGGGCATGTTTTAAGTGAGATCTCAAATCCTCTTCTATTTCATTAGAAAATTCTGACATGCAGACTGAAACAATCACTTTCAATACCAGCAGCAGACTTCCAGTTAACTCCCTGGTGAGCAGTAGCTTTACTACAGTGATCTAATGAGCAACTAGAGTGCTAACATTCTGAATTTATGGCAAATGTGAGACACACCTGAATGCCTTCTTGATGGAATCAAAGTAAAAAACTGAAAGCATTTCCTACTGAGGAGACTGCAGTAAATGAGGAAATTAGGAAACTTCATAACAAATAAGTCTTCCAAGATGGCCACCAGTGAAAAAAGAGCCCAAATGTAGCACAAATATTACCCAGATGTAGCCCACAAATAGCCCAATGACAAAAGTGTGCAAAACACTTTTTATTTTTTGTTTTTTTAGCAGTTTTATGTAGTGCAGACTGGTCAGGTATTGGAGCGTTGCATCTTAAAACATGACCCCCCTACACCACAAAAACAACACTGCACTACCCTAAAACCTAAAACACTACCCCCAGCACGACCCCCTACACTACACAAGCACCACTGCACTATCCTAAACCCTAAAACACTACCCCCAGCACGACCCCTACACTACCCAAACACCACTGCAATAACCTAAATCCTAAAACACTACCCCCAGCACGACCCCCTACACTACACAAACACCACTGCACTACCCTAAAACATGACCCCCTATACTACACAAACACCACTGCACTACCCTAAACCCTAAAACACTACCCCCAGCACGACCCCCTACACTACACAAGCACCACTGCACTAACCTAAACCCTAAAACACTACCCCCAGCATGACCCCCTACCCTACACAAACACCACTGCACTACCCTAAACCCTAAAACACTACCCCAGCACGACCCCCTACACTACCCAAACACCACTGCACTACCCTAAAACATGACCCCCTACACTACACAAACACCACTGCACTACCCTAAATCATAAAACACTACCCCCAGCACGACCCCCTACACTACACAAGCACCACTGCACTACCCTAAACACTAAAACACTACCCCCAGCACGACCCCCTACACTGCCCGAACACCACTGCACTGCCCTAAACCCTGAAACACCAGCCCCTGCACGACCCCCTACACTGCCCGAACACCACTGCACTGCCCTAAACCCTGAAACACGACCCCTAGCACGACCCCCTACACTGCCCGAACACCACTGCACTTCCCTAAACCCTGAAACACCACCCCTTCACGACCCCCTACACTGCCCGAACACCACTGCACTGCCCTAAACCCTGAAACACCACCCCCAGCATGACCCCCTACACTGCCCGAACACCACTGCACTGCCCTAAACCCTGAAACATCACCCCCAGCAAGACCCCCTACACTGCCCGAACACCACTGCCCTAAACCCTGAAACACCACCCCCAGCACGACCCCCTACACTGCCCGAACACCACTGCACTGCCCTAAACCCTGAAACACCACCCCCAGCACGACCCCATACACTGCTCGAACACCACTGCTCTGCCCAAATCCCTGAAACGCCAGCCCCAGCACGACCCCCTACACTGCCCGAACACCACTGCACTGCCTTAAACCTTGAAACACCAGCCCCAGCACGACCCCCTACACTGCACGAACACCACTGCACTACCTAAACCCTGAAACACCACCCCCAGCACGAACCCCTACACTGCCCGAGCACCACTGCACTGCCCTAAACCCTGAAACACCAGCCCCAGCACGAGCCCCTACACTGCCCGAACACCACTGCACTGCCCTAAACCCTGAAACACCAGCCCCAGCATGACCGCCTACACTGCCCGAACACAACTGCACTGCCCTAAACCCTGAAACACCAGCCCCAGCACGACCCCCTACACTGCCCGAACACCACTGCACTGCCCTAAACCGTGAACCACCAGTCTCAGCACGACCCCCTACACTGCCTTAACACCACTGCACTGCCCTAAACCCTGAAACACCACCCCCTGCACGACCCCTACACTGCACGAATACTACTGCACTGCCCTAAACCCTGAAACACCATCCCCAGCACGACCCCCTACACTGCACGAACACCACTGCACTGCCCTAAACCCTGAAACACTACCCCCAGCAAGACCCCCTACACTGCCTGAACACCACTGCACTGCCCTAAACCCTGAAACACCACCCCCAGCAAGACCCCCTACACTGCCCGAACACCACTGCCCTAAACCCTGAAACACAACCCCCAGCAAGACCCCTACACTGCCCGAACACCACTGCACTGCCCTAAACCCTGAAACACCAGCCCCAGCACAACCCCCTATACTGCCCGAACACCACTACACTGCCCTAAACCCTGAAACACCACCCCTGCACGACCCCCTACACAGCCCGAACACCACTGCACTGCCCTAAACCCTGAAACACCACCCCCAGCACGACCCCCTACACTGCCCGAACACCACTGCACTGCCCTAAAGCCTGAAACACCACCCCCTGCACGACCCCCTACACTGACCGAACACTACTGCACTGCCCTAAACCCTGAAACACCACCCCCAGCACGACCCCCTACACTGCACGAACACCACTGCACTGCCCTAAACCCTGAAACACTACCCCCAGCAAGACCCCTACACTGCCCGAACACCACTGCACTGCCCTAAACCCTGAAACATCACCCCCAGCAAGACCCCCTACACTGCCCGAACACCACTGGCCTAAACCCTGAAACACCACCCCCAGCAAGACCCCCTACACTGCCCGAACACCACTGCACTGCCCTAAACCCTGAAACACCACCCCCAGCATGACCCCCTACACTGCCCGAACACCACTGCTCTGCCCAAAACCCTGAAACACCAGCCCCAGCACGACCCCCTACACTGCCCGAACACCACTGCACTGCCCTAAACCCTGAAACACCACCCCCAGCACCACCCCCTACACTGCCCAAACACCACTGCACTGCCCTAAACCCTGAAACACCAGCCCCAGCATAACCCCATACACTGCCCGAACACCACTGCACTGCCCTAAACCCTGAAACACCAGCCCCAGCACAACCGCCTACACTGCCCGAAAACCACTGCACTGCCCTAAACCCTGAAACACCAGCCCCAGCACGACCCCCTACACTGCCCGAACACCACTGCACTGCCCTAAACCCTCAAACACCAGCCCCAGCACGACCCCCTACACTGCCCGAACACCACTGCGCTGCCATAAACCCTGAAACACCACCCCCAGCAAGACCCCCTACACTGCCCGAACACCACTGCACTAAACCCTGAAACACCACCCCCAGCAAGACCCCCACACTGCCCGAACACCAGTGCACTGCCCTAAACCCTGAAACACCACCCCCAGCACGACCCCCTACACTGCCCGAACACCACTGCTCTGCCCAAAACCCTGAAACACCAGCCCCAGCACGACCCCTTACACTGCCCGAACACCACTGCACTGCCCTAAACCCTGAAACACCACCCCCAGCACGACCCCCTACACTGCCCGAACACCACTGCACTGCCCTAAACCCTGAAACACCAGCCCCAGCACCACCCCGTACACTGCCCGAACACCACTGCACTGCCCTAAACCCTGAAACACCAGCCCCAGCACAACCCCCTACACTGCCCGAACACCACTGCACTGCCCTAAACCCTGAAACACCAGCCCCAGCACGACCGCCTACACTGCCCGAAAACCACTGCACTGCCCTAAACCCTGAAACACCAGCCCCAGCACGACCCCCTACACTGCCCGAACACCACTGCACTGCCCTAAACCCTCAAACACCAGCCCCAGCAAGACCCCCTACACTGCCCAAACACCACTGCCCTAAACCCTGAAACACAACCCCCAGCAAGACCCCCTACACTGCCCGAACACCACTGCACTGCCCTAGACCCTGAAACACCAACCCCAGCACAACCCCCTACACTGCCCGAACACCACTACACTGCCCTAAACCCTGAAACACCACCCCCTGCACGACCCCCTACACAGCCCGAACACCACTGCACTGCCCTAAACCCTGAAACACCACCCCCAGCACGACCCCCTACACTGCCCAAACACCACTGCACTGCCCTAAACCCTGAAATACCACCCCCTGCACGACCCCCTACACTGCCCGAACACTACTGCACTGCCCTAAACCCTGAAACACCACCCGCAGCACGACCCCCTACACTGCACGAACACCACTGCACTGCCCTAAACCCTGAAACACTACCCCCAGCAAGACCCCCTACACTGCCCGAACACCACTGCACTGCCCTAAACCCTGAAACATCACCCCCAGCAAGACCCCCTACACTGCCCGAACACCACTGCCCTAAACCCTGAAACACCACCCCCAGCAAGATCCCCTACACTGCCCGAACACCACTGCACTGCCCTAAACCCTGAAACACCACCCCCAGCATGACCCCCTACACTGCCCGAACACCACTGCTCTGCCCAAAACCCTGAAACACCAGCCCCAGCACGACCCCCTACACTGCCCGAACACCACTGCACTGCCCTAAACCCCGAAACACCACCCCCAGCACCACCCCCTACACTGCCCAAACACCACTGCACTGCCCTAAACCCTGAAACACCAGCCCCAGCATAACCCCGTACACTGCCCGAACACCACTGCACTGCCCTAAACCCTGAAACACCAGCCCCAGCACAACCGCCTACACTGCCCGAAAACCACTGCACTGCCCTAAACCCTGAAACACCAGCCCCAGCATGACCCCCTACACTGCCCGAACACCACTGCACTGCCCTAAACCCTCAAACACCAGCCCCAGCACGACCCCCTACACTGCCCGAACACCACTGCGCTGCCCTAAACCCTGAAACACCAGCCCCAGCAAGACCCCCTACACTGCCCGAACACCACTGCACTGCCCTAAACCCTGAAACACCACCCCCAGCAAGACCCCCTATACTGCCCGAACACCACTGCACTAAACCCTGAAACACCACCCCCAGCAAGACCCCCACACTGCCCGAACACCAGTGCACTGCCCTAAACCCTGAAACACCACCCCCAGCATGACCCCCTACACTGCCCGAACACCACTGCTCTGCCCAAAACCCTGAAACACCAGCCCCAGCACGACCCCTTACACTGCCCGAACACCACTGCACTGCCCTAAACCCCGAAACACCACCCCCAGCACGACCCCCTACACTGCCCGAACACCACTGCACTGCCCTAAACCCTGAAACACCAGCCCCAGCACCACCCCGTACACTGCCCGAACACCACTGCACTGCCCTAAACCCTGAAACACCAGCCCCAGCACAACCCCCTACACTGCCCGAACACCACTGCACTGCCCTAAACCCTGAAACACCAGCCCCAGCACGACTGCCTACACTGCCCGAAAACCACTGCACTGCCCTAAACCCTGAAACACCAGCCCCAGCACGAACCCCTACACTGCCCGAACACCACTGCCCTAAACCCTGAAACACAACCCCCAGCAAGACCCCCTACACTGCCCGAACACCACTGCACTGCCCTAGACCCTGAAACACCAGCCCCAGCACAACCCCCTACACTGCCCGAACACCACTACACTGCCCTAAACCCTGAAACACCACCCCCTGCATGACCCCCTACACAGCCCGAACACCACTGCACTGCCCTAAACCCTGAAACACCACCCCCAGCACGACCCCCTACACTGCCCGAACACCACTGCACTGCCCTAAACCCTGAAACACCACCCCCTGCACGACCCCCTACACTGCCCGAACACTACTGCACTGCCCTAAACCCTGAAACACCACCTCCAGCACGACCCCCTACACTGCACGAACACCACTGCACTGCCCTAAACCCTGAAACACTACCCCCAGCAAGACCCCCTACACTGCCTGAACACCACTGCACTGCCCTAAACCCTGAAACATCACCCCCAGCAAGACCCCTACACTGCCCGAACACCACTGCCCTAAACCCTGAAACACCACCCCCAGCAAGACCCCCTACACTGCCCGTACACTACTGCACTGCCCTAAACCCTGAAACACCACCTCCAGCACGACCCCCTACACTGCACGAACACCACTGCACTGCCCTAAACCCTGAAACACTACCCCCAGCAAGACCCCTACACTGCCCGAACACCACTGCACTGCCCTAAACCCTGAAACACCACCCCCAGCATGACCCCCTACACTGCCCGAACACCACTGCTCTGCCCAAAACCCTGAAACACCAGCCCCAGCACGACCCCCTACACTGCCCGAACACCACTGCACTGCCCTAAACCCTGAAACACCACCCCCAGCACCACCCCCTACACTGCCCGAACACCACTGCACTGCCCTAAACCCTGAAACACCAGCCCCAGCATAACCCCGTACACTGCCCGAACACCACTGCACTGCCCTAAACCCTGAAACACCAGCCCCAGCACGACCGCCTACACTGCCCGAAAACCACTGCACTGCCCTAAACCCTGAAACACCAGCCCCAGCAAGACCCCCTACACTGCCCGAACACCACTGCACTGCCCTAAACCCTCAAACACCAGCCCCAGCACGACCCCCTACACTGCCCGAACACCACTGCACTGCCCTAAACCCTGAAACACCACCCCCAGCATGACCCTCTACACTGCCCGAACACCACTGCACTATACCCTGAAACACCACCCCCAGCAAGACCCTCTACACTGCCCGAACACCACTGCACTATACCCTGAAAAACCACCCCCAGCAAGACCCCCTACACTGCCCGAACACCACTGCTCTGCCCAAAACCCTGAAACACCAGCCCCAGCACGACCCCCTACACTGCCCGAACACCACTGCACTGCCCTAAACCCTGAAACACCAGACCCAGCACGACCCCTTACACTGCACGAACACTACTGCACTGCCCTAAACCCTTAAACACCACCCCCAGCATGACCCCCTACACTGCCCGAACACTACTGCACTGCCCTAAACCCTGAAACACCAGCCCCAGCACCACCCTGTACACTGCCCGAACACCACTGCACTGCCCTAAACCCTGAAACACCAGCCCCAGCACGACCGCCTACACTGCCCGAAAACCACTGCACTGCCCTAAACCCTGAAAGACCAGCCCCAGCACGACCACCTACACTGGCCGAACACCACTGCACTGCCCTAAACCCTGAAACACCACCCCCTGCACAACCACCTACACTGCCCAAACACCACTGCACTGCCCTAAACCCTGAAACACCACCCCTGCACAACCCCCTACACTGCCTGAACACCACTGCACTGCCCTAAACCCTGAAACACCACCCCTCAGCACGACACCCTACACTGCCTGAACACCACTGCACTGCCCTAAACCCTGAAACACGACCCCCAGCACGACCCCCTACACTGCCCAAACACCACTGCACTGCCCTAAACCCTGAAACACCACCCCCTGCACGACCCCCTACACTGCCGGAACACCACTGCACTGCCCTAAACCCTGAAACACCACCCCCAGCACGACCCCCTACACTGCCCGAACACCAATGCTCTGCCCAAAACCCTGAAACACCAGCCCCAGCACGACCCCCTACACTTCCCGAACACCACTGCACTGCCCTAAACCCTGAAACACCAGCCCCAGTACGACCCTCTACCCTGCCCAAACACCACTGCACTGCCCTAAACCCTGAAACACCACACCCAGCACCACCCCCTACACTGCCCGAACACCACTGCACTGCCCTAAACCCTGAAACAACAGCCCCAGCATAACCCCGTACACTGCCCGAACACCACTGCACTGCCCTAAACCCTGAAACACCAGCCCCAGCACGACCCCCTATACTGCCCGAACACCACTGCACTACCCTAAACCCTGAAACACCACCCCCTGCACGACCCCCTACACTGCGCGAACACCACTGCACTGCCCTAAACCCTGAAACACCACCCCCTGCACCGCCTCCTACACTGCCTGAACACCACTGCCCTAAACCCTGAAACACCACCCCCTGCACGACCCCCTACACTGCCCGAACACCACTGCACTGCCCTAAACCCTGAAACACCACCCCCTGCATGACCCCCTACACTGCCCGAACACCACTGCACTGCCCTAAACCCTGAAACACCACCCCCAGCACGACCCCCTACACTGCCCGAACACCACTGCACTGCCCTAAACCATAAAACACCACCCCCAGCACGACCCCTACACTGCCCGAACATCACTGCACTGCCCTAAACCCTAGAACACTACCCCCAGCACGACCCCCTACACTACCCGAACACCACTGCACTACCCTAAACCCTAAAATACTCCCCCAGCACGACCCCCTACACTACCCGAACACGACTGCACTGCCCTAAACCTTCAAACACTCCCCCAGCACGACCCCTACACTACCTAAACACCACTGCACTGCCCTAAACCCTAAAACACTACCCCCAGCATGACCCCCTACACTACCCGAACACCACTGCACTGCCCTAAACCCTAAAACACCACCCCCAGCACGACCCCCTACACTGCCCGAACACCACTGCACTGCCCTAAACCCTGAAACACCAGCCCCAGCAAGACCCCCTACACTGCCCGAACACCACTGCACTGCCCTAGACTCTGAAACACCAGCCCCAGCAAGACCCCCTACACTGCCCGAACACCAGTGCACTGCCCTAAACCCTGAAACACCAGCCCCAGCATGACCCCCTACACTGCCCGAACACCACTGCACTGCCCTTAACCCTGAAACACCAGCCCCAGCACCACCACCTACACTGCCGGAACACCACTGCACTGCCCTAAACCCTGAAACACCAGCCCCAGCACGACCCCCTAAACTGCCCGAACACCACTGTACTGCCCAAAACCCTGAAACACCAGCCCCAGCACGACACCCCTACACTGCCCGAACACCACTGCACTGCCCTAAACCCTGAAACACCACCCCTGCACGACCCCCTACACTGCCCGAACACCACTGCACTGCCCTAAACCCTGAAACACCACCCCTGCAGCACCCCCTACACTGCCCGAACACCACTGCCCTAAACCCTGAAACACCACCCCTGCACCGCCGCCTACACTGCCCGAACACCACTGCCCTAAACCCTGAAACACCACCCCTGCACGACCCCCTACACTGCCCGAACACCACTGCACTGCCCTAAACCCTGAAACACCACCCCTGCACGACCCCCTACACTGCCCGAACACCACTGCACTGCCCTAAACCCTGAAACACCACCCCCAGCACGACCCCCTACACTGCCCGAACACCACTGCACTGCCCTAAACCCACACCACCCACAGCATGACCCCCTACACTGCCCGAACACCACTGCACTGCCCTAAACCCTAGAACACTACCCCCAGCACTACCCCCTACACTACCCGAACACCACTGCACTACCCTAAACCCTAAAATACTCCCCCAGCACGACCCCTACACTACCCAAACACGACTGCACTGCCCTAAACCCTCAAACACTCCCCCAGCACGACCCCCTACACTACCGGAACACCACTGCACTGCCCTAAACCCTAAAACACTCCCCCAGCATGACCCCCTACACTACCCGAACACCACTGCACTGCCCTAAACCCTAAAACACTCCCCCAGCACGACCCCCTACACTACCCAAACACCAATGCACTACCCTAATCCCTAAAACACTACCCCCCGCACGACCCCCTACACTACCCAAAGACCACTGCACTACCCTAAACCCTAAAACACTACCCCCCGCACGACTCCCTACACTACCCAAAGACCACTGCACTACCCTAAACCCTAAAACACGACCTCCTACACTACACAAACACCACTGCACTACCCTAAACCCTAAAACACTACCCCTACACTACACAAACACCACTGCACTACCCTAAACCTTAAAACACTACCCCCAGCACGACCCCCTACACTACACAAGCACCACTGCACTACCCTAAACACTAAAATACTACCCCCAGCACGACCCCCTACACTACCCGAACACCACTGCACTGCCCTAAACCCTGAAACACCACCCCCAGCACGACCCCCTACACTGCCCGAACACCACAAGCACTGCCCTAAACCCTAAAACACCACCCCCAGCACGACCCCCTACACTGCCCGAACACCACTGCACTGCCCTAAACCCTAGAACACTACCCCCAGCACAACCCCTACACTACCCGAACACCACTGCACTACCCTAAACCCTAAAATACTCCCCCAGCACGACCCCCTACACTACCTGAACACAACTGCACTGCCCTAAACCCTCAAACACTCGCCCCAGCACGACCCCTACACTACCCGAACACCACTGCACTGCCCTAAACCCTAAAACACTCCCCACAGCACGACCCCCTACACTACCCGAACACCACTGCACTGCCCTAAACCCTAAAACACTCCCCCAGCACGACCCCCTACACTACCCAAACACCACTGCACTGCCCTAAACCCTAAAAACACTACCCCCCGCATGACCCCCTACACTACCCAAACACCAATGCACTACCCTAATCCCTAACACTACCGCCCGCACGACCCCCTACACTACCCAAAGACTACTGCACTACCCTAAACCATAAAACACTACCCCCGCACGACTCCCTACACTACCCAAAGACCACTGCACTACCCTAAACCCTAAAACATGACCTCCTACACTACACAAACACCACTGCACTACCCTAAACCCTAAACCACTACCCCCTACACTACACAAACACCACTGCACTATCCTAAACCCTAAAAAACTACCCCCAGCACGAACCCCTATACTACCCAAACACCACTGCACTACCCTAAACCCTAAAACACTACCCCCAGAAGTACCCCCTACACTACCCAAACACCACTGCACTACCCTAAACCCTAAAACACTACCCCCAGCAGTACCCCCTACACTACCCAAACACCATTGCACTACCCTAAACCCTAAAACACTACCCCCAGCAGTACCCCCTACACTACCCAAACACCACTGCACTACCCTAAATCACTACCCCCAGCATGACCCCCTACACTACCCAAACACCACTGCACTACCCTAAAACCCTAAAACACTACCCCCAGCACGACCCCCTACACTACCCAAACACCACTGCACTACCCTAAACCCTAAAACACTCCCCCAGCACGACTCCCTACACTACCCAAACACCACTGCACTACCCTAAACCCTAAATCTACCCCCAGCATGACCCCCTACACTACACAAACACCACTGCACTACCCTAAACCCTAAAACACTACCCCAGCACGACCCTCTTCACTACCTAAACACAACTGCACAATTCGTTACAGGCGTTGCAACGCAGGCCTGTGGTGCTTACTGGAAGTACCTGGTGGGCTAGTTGGGCCCCAGGGACCCTCAGGATTCAAGGTGACCTAATCCCCCAACTTAAAACGCTCCACGGGCGTGTTTGCACAGTGGTGAAGGGAGGGGCGGGGCCTCAGGTGACATGTGCGCAAACACACCCTGTGGTGCGTTTTAAGTTGGGGAATTAATTCCTTTGAATCCTGAGGGACCCTGGGGCCAACTAGCCCACCAGGTACCTTCAGTGAGCACAACAGAGTTGCATTGCAGAGAGGTGAAAAAGGTGCGTGGCCTCGGAACGCCTCTCTGCAACTCAGCTATGTGGTCCTAACTGTAGGTACCTGGGGGGCTAGTTGGGCCCCAGGGACCCTCAGGATTCAAGGGGACTTAATCCAGCAACTTAAAACGCGCCACGGGGCGCGTTTGCACACATGTCACCTCAGGCCCCCCCTCCCTTCACCACTGTGCAAACGCGCCCTGTATCGCGTTTTAAGAGGTAGTTTTAATCCCCCTGCCCTATTATGTACTAGGGACTTGCAGAGGAGGTCATGCTAATCACAGGGGTACCCCAACGCATAGTGTTCCCTAGTGTATGTAGGTGTTTTCACTGTATTCTAAGTGTCTTTTAGCATAGCACTGGCTCTGGTTAGCCAGAGTCAGTTACCACCAGTACCAGTCTGAAAAAGTTGTGGGCACAGGATGATTTTGCAACAAGGCCTCTTTCTGCTCCTCTGTTGGTTCTTTCTGCACATCTTTTGCTTCTTTCTGTGCGTTTTTTCTTTTTTCTTCACCTCTGTAGGTATAGTTAGAAACTAGCATTTAAAAAACCTTTGAAATTCACTTAAAAAATCATAGGTTTCAGGCACGTTATAGTTAGAAATTAGCATTTAAAAAACCTAATGAAATTCACTGAAAAAACCATAGGTTTTAGGGACAGTTATAGTTAGTTGGACATTTCACACGTACAAAACCATAGAAATTCCCCCGTTATAGTTAGTTCAGCTAACTATACCTCGCGCCCCCGCAATGCACTGCTGATGACGTCACATATTACATCACTCATGACATGGTCAGTGACATCACTGATGACATCACTGATGACATCTCAAATGACATCACTGATGACATCATCCATGTGATAATTTCATGCATCTTCTCACACCCTAATATAACTTTTGATACACCCACTCTAAATTACAGACTGTCATTCTCAAAACCATAGACACTCCAACACCAAAAACTACATACCCACTCACTGATTCTTAGGTCTACACACACATCCACTGACTCACCCGTACAGTCACTCATACTTACAGTCACTCAGTGCAGGACTATCATATGCACGCATACACCTATATAAACACTCACACACCGCCACTCATCCATAAAGGTACTCACACACCTAGTCAGTCATGCAAAAAATTAATCACACACCCATTTACTCACCTATACAGTTATACACAGACCAGCTCACTTACTCATACAAATACTAGCACATTCTTACACTCTTATACAATAACTGATACAAGCACACACGCATCCATACAGCCACTCTCACTATCACACACTCTCACTTATAGCCATTTAAATACTCTAACACACATATATACTGCCTTTTACATATGTAGTTACTCACACATGTACCACTGAGATATACATTCACTCACTAACACACCCATACACACACTCACCCACCCAAGCAGTCCATCACAGATGCACTCTTGAAATCATGCACCCAGTGAATCACCCACTCACACATCTATGTACAGAGTCACACACCCCACCCACACAAACACTCAGGCAGCCATACAGATACTCAGAGAACCAATCAATAACCCATATAGACACTCATGTAGCTATTTGCAAATCCATGCATCCACTTACACACCAACAAACAGACGGATACAGACATTCACACAGTTTAGTCACTAACCCATGCATTCAGTAAGATACGTTTAATCACTCACTTGTAGAGTCAGTCACTCACGTACTAAATCATCCATTCAGACACTTATACACCCACTCATTCTTCAATACGCCTTTCCCTATATATATTAAACATATTTAAACTTTACAGAAACACACAGTCACTGGATGATGTCATCAGTGATGTCATCAGTGATGTCATTTGAGATGTCATCAGTGATGTCACTGACCATGTCATGAGTGATGTAATATGTGACGTCATCAGCAGTGCATTGCGGGGGCGCGAGTTATAGTTAGCTGAACTAACTATAACTGGCGAATTTCTATGGTTTTGTACGTGTGAAATGTCCAACTAACTATAACTGTCCCTAAAACCTATGGTTTTTTCAGTGAATATATATATATATATATATATTCACTGAAAAACCATAGGTTTCAGGGACGTTATAGTTAGTTGAACATTTCACTCGTACAAAACCAGAGAAATTCAGCCGTTATATTTAGTTGAGCTAACTATAACTCGCGCCCTCACAATGCACTGCTGATGACGTCACATATTACATCATTCATGACATGGTCAGTGACATCATTCATGACATGGTCAGTGACATCACTGATGACATCACCCAGTGACTGTGTGTTTCTGTAAAGTTCAAATATGTTTTATATATATATATGCCAAGGTGTTTTTAAGTATGAGTGGGTGTATGAGTGTCTGAATAGATGATTTAGTAGGTGCGTGACTGACTGTATAAGTGAGCGATTAAACGTGTCTTACTGAATGCATGGGTTAGTGTGTAAACTGTGTAAATGTCTGTATCAGTCTGTCAGTTGGTGTGTAAGCGGCTGCATGGGTTGGTGAGTAGCTACATGAGTGTCTATATGGGTTATTGATTGGTTGTCTGAGTATCTGTATGGGTGCCTGAGTGTCTGTGTGGGCGGGTGGGGGGTGTGAGACTCTGCATAGATGTGTGGGTGGGTAATTAACTGGGTATATGGGTTCAAGAGTGCATCTGTGATGGGCTGTATGGGTGGGTGAGTGTGTGTATGGGTGTGTTGGTGAGTGAATGGGTGTCTCAGTGGTACATGTGTGAGTAACTACATATGTGAAAGGCAGTATATGTGAGTGTTTGAGTATATAAATCACTATATGTGAGAGTGAGTGATTGTGAGAGTGGCTGTATGGATGAGTGTGTACTTGTATCACTGATTGTATAAGAGAGTAAGTATGTGTTAGTATCTGTATGAATAAGTGAGGTGGTGTGTGTATAACTGTATAGGTGAGTAAATGGGAGTGTGAATGATTCTTTGCATGATTGACTAGGTGTGTGAGTAACTCTATGGATGAGTGGCGATGTGTGAGTGTCTGATAGTGCTGTATTGATCAGTGATTGTATGGGTGAATGAGTGGACGCGTGTATAGACCTAGGAATGAGTGAGAGGGTATGTAATAACTGGTATTGGTGTGTCTATGGTTTCGAAAATGGTAGTCTGTATTTTAGAGTGGGTGTATCAAAGGTTATATTAGGGTGTGAGGAGGTGCATCAGACTAGCACGTGGATGATGTCATCAGTGATGTCATCCGTGATGTCATCAGTGATGTCATTTGAGATGTCATCAGTGATGTCACTGACCATGTCATGAATGATGTTATATGTGACGTCATCAGCAGTGCATTGCGGGGGCGCGAATTATAGTTAGCTCAACTGACTATAACAGCCAAATTTCTCTGGTTTTGTACGAGTGAAATGTCCAACTAACTATAACGTCCCTGAAACCTATGGTTTTTTCAGTGAATTTCTATGTTTTTTAAAATGCTAATTTATGACTATAACGTCCCTGAAACCTATGGTTTTTCAGTGTATATATATATATATATTCACTGAAAAAACCATAGGTTTTAGGGACAGTTATAGTTAGTTGGACATTGCACTCGTACAAAACCCGTGAAATTCCCCCGTTATAGTTAGTCCAGCTAACTATAACTCGCGCCCCGCAATGCACTGCTGATGACGTCACATATTACATCACTCATGACATGGTCAGTGACATCACTGATGACATCACTGATGACATCTCAAATGACATCACTGATGACATCATCCAGTGACTGTGTGTTTCTGTAAAGTTTAAATATTTTTAATATATATAGGAAAAGACGTATTGAAGAATGAGTGGGTGTGTAAGTGTCTGTATGGATGATTTAGTAGGTGCGTGACTGACTCTATAAGTGAGTGATTTAACGTATCTTACTGAATGCATGGGTTAGTGACTAAACTGGGTGAATGTCTGTATCCGTCTGTCTGTTGCTGTGTAAGTGGCTGCATGTGTTTGTGAATAGCTACATGAGTGTCTATATGAGTTATTGAATGCTTGTCTGAGTATCTGTATGGGTGCCTGATTGTTTGTGTGGGAGGGGTGTGTGCAACTCTGTGCATAGATGTGTGAGTGGGTGATTCACTGGGTGGATGGTTTCAAGAGTGCATCTGTGATAGACTGTATGGGTGGGTAAGTGTGTGTAAGAGTGTGTTAGTGAGTGAATGTATGTCCCAGTGGTACATGTGTGAGTAACTACATATGTGAAAGGCAGTATATATGTGTGTTGGAGTATATAAATAGCTATAAGCGAGAGTGAGTGATTGTGATAGTGGCTGTATGGATGAGTGTGTGCTTGTATCAGTGATTGTATAAGAGCGTAAGAATGTGCTAGTATTTGTATGAGTAAGTGAGCTGGTGTGTGTATAACTGTATAGGTGAGTAAATGGTAGTGTGTTTAATTATTTGCATGACTGACTAGGTGTGTGAGTACCTCTATGGATGAGTGGCGGTGTTTGAGTGTCTATATAGGAGTATGAGTGCATATGATAGTCCTGTACTGAGTGACCGTAAGTATGAGTGACTGTACGGGTGAGTGAGTGGATGTGTGCGTAGACCTAAGAATCAGTGAGTGGGTATGTAGTTATTGGTGTTGGAGTGTCTATGGTTTTGCGAATGGCAGTCTGTAATTTAGAGTGGGTGTATCAAAGGTTATATTAGGGTGTGAGGAGGTGCATCAGATTATCACGTGGATGATGTCATCAGTGATGTCATTTGAGATGTCATCAGTGATGTCATCAGTGATGTCACTGACCATGTCATGAGTGATGTAATATGTGACGTCATCAGCAGTGCATTGCGGGGCGCGAGTTATAGTTAGCTGGACTAACTATAACGGGGGAATTTCACGGGTTTTGTACGAGTGCAATGTCCAACTAACTATAACTGTCCCTAAAACCTATGGTTTTTTCAGTGAATTTCAAAGGTTTTTTAAATGCTAATTTGTAACTATAACGTCCATGAAACCTATGGTTTTTTCAGTGAATTTCAAAGGTTTTTTAAATGCTAATTTGTAACTATAACATGTCTGAAACCTACGGTTTTTTCAGTGAATTTCAAAGGTTTTATAAATGTCAATTTTTAAATGTATTAATTGTTATATACATTTTTTCATACTGATTTACTACATTTTTAGAAACAATTTATTTTTACATATTTTATTTTTTAAATTACATTGTAATTACATTATACATTACATTACAAAAAATACTTTCTCAGAATGAATTACTTTAGTTTAAATACTTTGCACATAGGCAATAGACTTTTAAGTACAGTAGTTACAGTTGTTGCAATGGGCAACACATTTTCAAACACAATGCAACATTCAGCTCAATGTGAATTTCTAGTTAAATGCAATTAGTTACTTTATGGATTACTTTTCTAACCACAGGACTGGATCCTAGATTCAGTCCTGGGACATCTCCTGTAAACAGTTGAGTAAAAGCGTTTTGGTTACAGTCGTGATTTTTAAGGAATATTATTGTACTTTAAAAGTTCACACTTAGAAACTTTTTCTCATAGAATCACCAATGTTATCCTATGGAAGGAAATTCACTTAGAAGTTAAAAACTGTTATCGTTACTTTTTCTTACTCAGTGTTGGATCCTGGATCCAGCACTGGTGCATCTCCTGTAAACAGTTGAAAGAATGCGTTTAAGTCATACAGGCGATTTTTTAGGAATATTTGTAGTTTGTGAAAATCGACACTTTGAAACTTTTCTGCTGAAAACCAGACAATGGATTCCTATGGAAGAAAATATAAGTTACTGGTAAGTACGGTTAAAATTACTTTTCAGGGTCAGTGCTGGGCTAAAAGATGCAGCACTGGGTTCTCTCCTGATAACAGGTGAGTAAATTGGAATTCGTACTTTGGTTGATTTTAGAGGAATATTATAAAGTTCCAAAACTCCACACTTAGAAGAATTTCCAAGTGAAACCAGTCAATGTTAGCCTATGAAGGAAATTCAAGTTACTGGTAAGTACGGTTAAAATTACTTTTCAGGATTAGTACTGGGCTGAAAGATGCAGCACTGAGGTCTCTCCTGATAACAGGTGAGTAAATCGGAATTCGTATTTTGGCTGATTTTAGATGAATATTTTAAAGTTCCAAAACTCCACACTTAGAAGAATTTCCAAGTGAAACCAGTCAATGTTAGCCTATGGAAGGAAATTCAAGTTACTGGTAAGTACGGTTAAAATTACTTTTCAGGACCAGTACTGGGCTAAAAGATGCAGCACTGAGGTCTCTCCTTATAACAGGTGAGTAAATCGGAATTCGGATTACGGCTGATTTTAGAGGAATATTTGTATGTTTCAAAAATCAAGACTTAGAAACTTTTTCAGCAAAAAGCAGGCAATGATATCCTATGGAAGAAAATTCAAGTTACTGGTAAGTACGGTTAAAATTACTTTTCAGGATTAGTACTGGGCTAAAAGATGCAGCACTGAGGTCTCTCCTTATAACAGGTGAGTAAATCGGAATTCGGATTACGGCTGATTTTAGAGGAATATTTGTATGTTTCAAAAATCAAGACTTAGAAACTTTTTCAGCAAAAAGCAGGCAATGATATCCTATGGAAGGAAATTCAAGTTACTGGTAAGTACGGTTAAAATTACTTTTCAGGATTAGTACTGGGCTGAAAGATGCAGCACTGAGGTCTCTCCTGATAACAGGTGAGTAAATCGGAATTCGTATTTCGGCTGATTTTAGAGGAATATTTTAAAGTTCCAAAACTCCACACTTAGAAGAATTTCCAAGTGAAACCAGTCAATGATATCCTATGGAAGGAAATTCAAGTTACTGGTAAGTACGGTTAAAATTACTTTTCAGGATTAGTACTGGGCTGAAAGATACAGCACTGAGGTCTCTCCTTATAACAGGTGAGTAAATTGGAATTCGTATTTCGGATGATTTTAGAAGAATATTTGCACAATGGTGAAGGGAGGGGCGGGGCCTGAGGTGACATCTGTGCAAACGCGCCCCGTGGCGCGTTTTAAGTTGGGGGATTAAGTCCCCTTGAATCATGTGGGTCCCGTACGGGCCAGCTAGCCCACCAGGAACCTCCAGTATGCGCCAGGGGCTGCGTTGCAGAGACGTGTAGAGAGGCCACACCCCTTTTACACCTCTCTGCAACGCAGCTCTGTGGCGCTTTCTGGATGTACCTGTTGGGCTAGTTGGCCCCCAGAGACCCTCAGGATTGAAGGGGATTTAATTCCCCATCTTAAAACGCGCCACGGGGCCTGTTTGCACACATGTCACCTGAAGCCCCGCCCCTCCCTTCACCACTGTGCAAACGCGCCCGTGGCGCGTTTTAAGTCGGGGATTAAGTCCCCTTAAATCCTGAGGGTCCCTGGGGTGCAACTAGCCCACCAGCTACCTCCATTAAGCGCCACAGAGCTGCGTTGCAGAAAGGTGTAAAAGGGGCGTGGCCTCTGTACACCTCTATGCAAGGCAGCCCCCTGGCGCATACTGGAGGTTCCTGGTGGGCTAGTTGGCCCCAGGGACCCCCAGTATTGAACGGAATTACTTCCCATCTGCAAACGCGCCAGGGCGCGATTTGCAGAGTGGTGAAGGAAGGGCGGGGCCTGCGGGCCCGATCGTTTAAAAAAAAAAATAAATCTTTGTCCCTGAAGGGGGCTCTGTGGCCCCCCTTCCTTTTTCCAGTTTTTATGCCCTGGGGACCCCATCCCCCAGGGCCTTACCCCTTTTTTAAATTAAATATTTTAAAAAAAATGGGAAGGGGGCCGCGTGGCCCCCTTCCCTGGGCCTGTATTGGCCCCGGGGACCCCATCCCCGGGGCATGGCCTCGTTTTTTTTTTTCTTTGGAGGGGGGCTGCGTGGCCCCCTCCTCAGGCCATTTATGGCCCGGGGACCCCATCCCCGGGGCCGGCCTTTCCGTTTTTTAAAAATTTTTATGTTGTTTATTTTTGGGGAGGGGAGCCGCGTGGCCCCCTCCCGGGCCACTACTTGCCCCGGGGACCCCATCCCCCGGGGCTGGCCCTCTCCGTTGGGGACTGTGGGGGTCCCCAATCCCCCACAGTCCCGCCGGCTCCCCGCGTCCCTTGGGAGCCGGCATTGCTTTTCCACATGGGGAGCTGCTAAGATGCAGCTCCCCATGTGGAAAAGCAATGTGCTTTGGATATTGGAAGAGAGAGCAGGTTTCCCTGCCTCTCTTCCAATATCCAAAGCAGTTTGCTATGGCAGGACGGGAGCCGCGAGGCTCCCGTCCTGCCATAGCAAACTACAGTGTCCCGGGGGTAGGCACCCGGGACACTGCAGGAGCCGGCCCTGGGGGTGGTGGTCCCCAGGGCCATCAAGGGCTCCAGGAGGGGGGCCGCGCGGCCCCACTCCCTACATCAGCACAGCCCCGGGGAGGTGGTGGTCCCCGGGGCTTCGGGGTCCAAAACGGACCCCCATTTTAATTTGTTAGTGCCCCGGGAGGTGGCGGTCCCCGGGGCATGTGGGGGCTGGAGCCCCCACACAGGTTTTTAAATGGCAAAAAAGAAGCCCCGGGAGGTGGTGGTCCCGGGGCTGCGGGAGGGCTCAGAGCCCTCCCGCACCATTTTCAAAAGAAAGCCCCGGGTGGTGGCGGTCCCTGGGCTTGGGGGCCCTTTGAGGCCCCCATACATAAATTTAACCCTCACCATGCCCCGGGACTTGGGCCACCGGGGCAAATGCAATCGAAGCGCGGGAGACCGCGCTTCGATTTTTTTCTGCAGGATTCGCGCACCCTGAGCGCATCCTGCCGATTTAAAAAAATTATTATTTTTTTTTGCCCAGGGGGTCCTTGTGGGACCCCTGAGCAAACCTATGGGGTCAGGGTGTTTCTACCCTGCCCCCTTTGTGCGCTTTGCGCACTTGTTTCTGTCCCTCGGTTCTACCGAGGGACAAAATGGCTGCCAACATTTCCTGAATCGGAATGTTGACAGCCAGCTGACAGCCAATTAACATGCAGCTCGTGATCGGGACGGTGCGCGCAGGGTGCGCTGAGGGTACGCGGACCCTACTCGGCCATAGATATCACTATCTTTTTACTTTTGATTTTCTCAGCAACTACTGAACGGATTTACACCATTTAACAAAAGGGTTCTTTCTGAACCAAGAACTACCTCTTTGCCAAATTTGGTGTAATTCCGTTCAGCAGTTCAGGCTGTAGCCGTGTCTAAAGTTTCCTATGGAAAATTGCATGGGGAAAACGCGTTTTGGGACCCCCTTCTTTCTCGGCCCCCGCTTGACGAATCCCCGAGACTTTCAGGGTAGGAGCGGACCGGAGCGGGCCATAAAGTTTGAAAATTTTGCGAAGATACGTCAACCGGCAAGAGAGTTATTTCAAATAGAATGTCGCGGATTTCCTATGGATAATAGGTTGTAACTATAACTATCTACTGGCGACCGCCAGTAGATAATATATATATATATATATATATATATATGTAATATATATGTGTGTGTGTATATATATATATATATATATATATGCAAAAAAAGAAGCAGAGAACTTTGGGTAGTTCTCAAGTTTAGGTGGAAAGCAGCTCCTTTACAGAGCACTCTCAACACCAGCGACACTCTAGATCTGCTCACCTCAAATGTCTACTTTTCTATCAAAGTCTTTAAGCATAGGATTAGCACAGTGCCATCCACGCCGAGATAAAAAGGGACAAAGTCTTTTGCCATTTCTACAGCAAAGTCTTTAAGCATAGAACTAGCAAAGTGCTGCTCATGCCGAGCAGTAAAATGCCAAAAGCCATTTACCACTCCAGGCACAGTATTACAGCTTTGAATTGGTAAAATACCAATCAAGCCAACCTGAAATGAGTAAAAGCAACCCCTGACACAGTGTTTCGCTCTAATTAGAGCTCTTCAGAGAGGTATATCTTTGTCCAGACACAAGGGAGAAACCAGTATAAGTCAAAACCATACCCTTTCAGGCATAGAGTGACGCATAACTTATGCAAAAAAAGAAGCAGAGAACTCTGGGTAGTTCTCAAGTTTAGGTGGAAAGCAGCTCCTGTACAGAGCACTCTCAACACCAGCGACACTCTAGATCTGTGTATGACTGTATAGGTGAGTAAATGGGAGTGTGATTGATTCTTTCCATGACTGATAAGGTGTGTGAGTAACTCTGTGGGTGAGTAGCGGTATGTGAGTGTCTGTATAGGTGTATGAGTGCAAATGATAGTGCTGTACTGATGAGTGACTGCATGTATGAGTGACTGTTTGGGTGAATGAGTAGGCGTGTGTAGATCTAGGAATCAGTGAGTGGGTGTCAAGTACCCCACAAGTCTTACCTTCTGCTTGTGAAGTAATCTCGCAGAGACGACATGAACTACCCCCACCGTTCCCACCTTACCCCAGCAGAGGCATGTACACTAACTAGGATGGCGATGGGATCGGGGAAGGAAGCTGGAGATGATGGAGATGGTGTCCAGAAGACCAGTTAAAGGACCTCCCTCTGTCCGGCGAATGTTCGGTGAAGCACCGTCTTGTAATGGTAGCACCATGAAGTAAGAAAGTCATCAACAGAAACAGAAATGGTTTAGCGCTCCTGCGCGTGCATGGAGGAACCAAGAACAGGATTTCTAACCTTTGAGCAGGGAAGGCAAATGTACTGAATCTCTAAGGACAAGCGCTCCTGCGCACGAAAGGAAGTTGTTGGCGACCCAGCGCGATAATGTACCAACAAAACAAAGAGCTCCTGCGTGTTAAAGAACCAACAAAACAAAGCGCTCCTGCGCGATAAAGAACCAACAAAACAAAGCGCTCCTGCGCAATAATGCACAAAAATATATTCTCCAAATATGGATCGCTAGTTCCTGATGTGAAAACACAGTTTGGAACAACCCAGTGTGCCCGCACTAAATTGTAAGCAAGTCTAGAAATGACAGGTCACGTTAGCACAGAGGAACAGAATCAGAGTCGGCTTAGAAACAGAGGCCAGCGCTCCTGCGCGTACTCAGGATACCTGTCAGTGGCGTCCGACTCTGGTTAGGGCATCCGATGTCGGCAAAGGCATTAATCCGAAGTGCCGAACTGGTGGGAACTGCAGCAGTTATGCGGTTTCCCCCGGATGCGCTGAATGCAGTGACGGCAACTTCCGGTAGCGGAAACTAGACCGCTAACCTCATGTACGCCGGAAGTGAGGCAATCCTGCTTCCGCATCGATCGGGAAGCACACACACCGCAGTCAATCGGGGAGCACGAAAAAACCACCAGGACCATGACAGTGGGTATGTAGTAACTATTATTGGTGTGTGTATGGTTTTGGAAATGGTAGTCTGTATTTTAGAGTTGGTGGATCAAAGGTTATATTAGGGTGTGAGGAGGTTCATCAGTTTATCACGTGGATGATGTCATCAGTGATGTCATTTGAGATGTCATCAGTGATGTCATCAGTGATGTCACTGACCATGTCATGAATGATGTAATATGTGACGTCATCAGCAGTGCATTGCAGGGGCGCAAGTTATAGTTAGCTGAACTAACTATAACGGCCGAATTTCTCTGGTTTTGTACGAGGTGAAATGTCAAACTAACTACAATGTCCCTGAAACCTGTGGTTTTTTCAGTGAGTTTCTAAGGTTTTTTAAATGCTAATTTCTAACTATAACATGCCTGAAACCTATGGTTTTTTCAGTGAATATATATATGTATATATATATATATATATATATATATATTATCTAGTGGCGGTCGCCAGTAGATAGTTATAGTTAGGACCTAGTTTCCATAGGAAAAGCGTTTTCTCTTTTCCCAATAACTTTGGCGCCGGATGACGAATCTTTGCAAAATTTTTAAAACTCGTGGGGCGATCCGGTCAGCTCCAATCCTGAAAGATTCGGGGTGATTCGGTAGGCGGGGGCCGAGAAAAAAGGGGGGTCCCAAAACGTGTTTCTCGATGTTATTTTCAATAGGAAACTTTAGACACGGCTACAGCCCGAACTGCTGAACAGAATTACACCAAATTTGGCAAAAGGTAGCCCTTGTTTTAGAAAGAACTCTTTTGTTAAATGGTGTAAATCCGTTCTGTAGTTCCTGAGAAATTAAAAAAAGAGGGCAAAAAATGAATTTCCCATAGGAAACTTTAGACACGGCTACAGCTCGAACTGCTGAACGGAATTACACCAAATTTGGCAAAAAGGTAGTGCTTGGTTCAGAAAGCGCGCTTTTTTAAAATGGTGTAAATCCGTTCAGTACTTGCTGAGAAACTAAAAAAATAAACATAGCGATATCTAGAGGCACGGAGGATCCGCGGATCCTCCCGACCACGAGCTTTATTCTAATTGGCTGTCAACACTCCAAACCAGAAAGTGTTGGCAGCCATCTTGTGACTCGGTAGAACCGAGTCACAAGAAAAGAGAAAAACAAACGAGACAAACAAGAAAAGGGGGCAGGGTAGAAACACCCTGACCCCCTAGGCCTGCTCAGGGGGTCCCACAAGGACCCCCAGGGCCAAAAAAAGCATTTTAAAAAAAAAAGAAATTGGCGAGATTTGCGCACCCAGCGCGAATTTCGTCCGAAAATAAAAAAAAAACGAAGCGCGGTCTCCCGCGCTTCGTTATTATTTAGCCCCCGGGTGGGCCAAGTCCCGGGGGCATGCAATAATGTAATTGCGGGGGCCCAGGGAGGCCCCCTCAGAGCCGGGGACTGCCACCCCAGGGGCTTCTTATTTTTAATGTGTGGGGGGGCCTCCAAGGCCCCACCAAGCGCTGGGGACCGCCACCCCGGGGCTTCTATTAATTATTTTGCGGGGGCACATGGCTCCCCCTGCCCCCGGGGACCGCCACCCCCGGGGCTTTTTTTTTTTTTTAAATGCACCTGTGAGGGGGGCTCGAGCCCCCCCACACGCCCCGTGGACCGCCACCTCCCCGGGGCACTAATATTCAAATGCGGGGGTCCGTTACCGACCCCCAAGCCCTGGGGACCACCACCTCCCCAGGGCTGTGCAATAGGTGGGAGGGGGCCGCGCGGCCCCCTCCTGGAGCCCTTGATGGCCCTGGGGACCGCCACCCCCAGGGCCGGCTCCTGCAGTGTCCCGGGTGCCCACCCTGGGACACTGCTGTTTGCAATGACAGGGCGGGAGCCACGTGGCTCCCGCCCTGTCATTGCAAACTCTTTGCTTCATTGAAGCGAGAGCAGGAAACCTGCTCTTGCTTCAATGAAGCAAAGCAGACTGCTTTTCACACGGGGAGCTGCATGTCAGCAGCTCCCCATGTGGAAAAGCAATGCCGGCTCCTGCAGGACGCGGGGAGCCGGCGGGACCGTGGGGGCATTGGGGCTCCCCAACGGATAGGACCTGCCCTGGGGATGGGGTCCCCGGGGCTAGAAGTGGCCCGGGAGGGGGGCCACGCGGGCCCCCTTCCCAAAAATAAAAAACAAATAAATAAAGGCCAACTCCGGGGGATGGGGACCCCGGGGCAAATAGAGGCCTCAGGAGGGGGGCCACGCCGCCCCCTCCATAAAAAAAAATATATATGTCGCCATGCCCCGGGGGATGGGGTCCCCGGGGCCGGAATTGGCCACGGGAGGGGGACCCACGCGGCCCCCTTCCTGTTCATATATATATTTTTTTTTAATGGGGGTCAGGCCCTGGGGGATGAGGTCCCCAGGGCCCAAAAAAAGTAAAAAGAAGGGGGGCCACACAGCCCTCCTTCTAAAAATTTTTTTTTTTAAAACACCGCTATCGTGCCGGAGGCCCCGCCCCCTCCCAGCAACACTCTACAAACGCGCCCTGTGGCACGTTTTAAATTGGGGAATTAATTCCCCTTGAATACTGGGGGTCCCTGGGGCCAACTAGCCCACCAGGTAACTCCAGTAAGCGCCACAGGGCTGCGTTGCAGAGAGGTGGTCCAGGCCACGCCCTTTTTACACCTCTCTGCAACGCAGCTCTGTGGCGCTTACTGGAGGTACCTGGTGGGCTAGTTGGACCCCAGGGACCCTCAGGATTCAAGGGGCTTTATCCCCCAACTTAAAACGCGCCACAGGGCGTGTTTGCACAGTGGTGAAGGGAGGGGGCGCGGGCCTGAGGTGACATGTGTGCAAACACGCCCTGTGGCGCGTTTTAAGTTGGGGAATTAATTCCCCTTCAATCCTGAGGGCCCCTGGGGCCAACTAGCCACCAGGTACCTCCAGTAAGCGCCACAGGCCTGCGTTGCAGAGAGGTGGTCCAGGCCACACCCCTTTTTACACCTCTCTGCAACGCAGCTCTGTGGCGCTTACTGGATGTACCTAGTGGGCTAGTTGGACCCCAGGGACCCTCAGGATTCAAGGGACTTAATCCCCAACTTAAAACGCACCACGGGCGTGTTGCACAGTGGTGAAGGGAGGGGCGGGGCCTGAGGTGACATGTGTGCAAACACGCCCTGTGGCGCGTTTAAAGTTGGGGAATTAATTCCTCTTCAATCCTGAGGGTCCTTGGGGGCCAACTAGCCCACCAGGTACCTCCAGTAAGCGCCACCCAGGCCACGCCCCTTTTTACACCTCTCTGCAACGCAGCTCTGTGGCGCTTACTGGAGGTACCTGGTGGGCTAGTTGGACCCCAGGGACCCTCAGGATTCAAGGGGACTTTATCCCCCAACTTAAAACGCACCACGGGGCGTGTTTGCACAGTGGTGAAGGGAGGAGGCGGGGCCTGAGGTGACAAGTGTGCAAACACGCCCTGTGGCGCGTTTTAAGCTGGTGAATTAATTCCTCTTCAATCCTGAGGGTCCATGGGGGCCAACTAGCCCACCAGGTACCTCCAGTAAGTGCCACAGGGCTGCGTTGCATAGAGGTGGTCCAGGCCACGCCCTTTTTACACCTCTCTGCAACACAGCTCTGTGGCGCTTACTGGAGGTACCTGGTGGGCTAGTTGGACCCCAGGGACCCTCAGGATTCAAGGGGACTTAATCCCTCAACTTACAACGGCCAGGGGGCGCGTTTGCAGAGTGGTGGAGAAAGGGGCATGGCCTTTGTCTACCTCTCACCAATCCCACTGCGTGGGGCTTACTGGAGGTAAAGGTAGGCTAGTTGGCCCCTAAAGGACCCCCAGCAGTGAAGGGGACTTCAATCCCCATCCAAGAGCGTGCCAGGGAGCGCGTTTGTAGAGTGGCAGGCAAAGTGGGCGTGGCCTGGTACGAGTACTTACCAATGCTGCTGTGTGGGACTGACTGGAGGTAATAGTTTGGGAAGTTGGCCCCCCAAGGATGTCCTCGGGGGCCAGCTACCCCTCTTGTTACTTCCAGTAAGTCCCACACAGTGGGATTGCTAAGATGTCTTCGGAGGCCATGGCCCCCTTTCTCTACCACTCTGCAAAACGTGCCTCGTGGCAGACTACGGGATGGGGGATGAAGTCCAATTTAATCCTGAGGGAGCTTGGGGGCCAAGAATCCGTCCTGGTACCTCCTGTAAGTCCTACGCAGCGGAATTCCTGAGCGTTGGTTGGACGCCCAGCACCCTTTCTCCACCACTCTGCAAACGCGACTACTAGTTAAAGTAGCATATTTCTGCACCTCTGACTTATAGGTAGTTTTAATCCCCCTGCCCTATTATGTACTAGGGCCTTACAGAGGAGGTCATGCTAATAACAGGGGTACCCCAACGCATAGTGTTCCCTAGTGTATGTAGGTGTTTTCACTGTATTCTAAGTGTCTTTTAGCATAGCACTGGCTCTAGGCCTGGTTAGTCAGAGTCAGTTACCACCAGTACCAGTCTGAAAAAGTTGTGGGCACAGGATGATTTTGCAACAAGGCCTCTTTCTGCTCCTCTGTTGGTTCTTTCTGCACATGTCTTGCTTCTTCCTGCACTTTTCTTTGTCTTTTTGGACTTCTGTTGCTTCTTTCTGCATTTCTTTTGCTTCTTTCTGTGCCTTTTTTCTTCTTTCTTCACATGTCCTACCTCTGTAGGCATAGTTAGAAACTAGCATTTAAAAAACCTTAAAAATTCACTTAAAAAACCATTGGTTTCAGGCACGTTATAGTTAGAAATTAGCATTTAAAAAACCTTTGAAATTCACTGAAAAACCATAGGTTTCAGGCATGTTATAGTTAGAAATTAGCATTTAAAAACCTTGGAAATTCACTGAAAAAACCATAGGCTTCAGGGGCGTTATAGTTAGTTGGACATTTCACTCGCACAAAACCATAGAAATTCCCCCGTTATAGTTAGTTCAGCTAACTATAACTCGCGCCCCCGCAATGCACTGCTGATGACGTCACATATTACATCACTCATGACATGGTCAGTGACCTCACTGATGACATCACTGATGACATCTCAAATGACATCACTGATGACATCACTCATGACATCATCCATGTGATAATTTCATGCATCTTCTCTCACCCTAATATAACTTTTGATACACCCACTCTAAATTACAGACTGCCATTCTCAAAATCATAGACACTCCAACACCAATAACTACATACCCGCTCACTGATTCTTAGGTCTACACACACATCCACTCACTCACCCGTACAGTCACTCATACTTACGGTCACTCAGTTCAGGACTATCATATGCACTCATACACCTATATAGACACTCACACACCGCCACTCATCCATAGAGGTACTCACACACCTAGTCAGTGATGCAAATAATTAACCACACTCCCATTTACTCACCTATACAGTTATACACACACCAGCTCACTTACTCATACAAATACTAGTACATTCTTACGCTCTTATACAATCACTGATACAAGCACACAATCATCCATACAGCCACTCTCACAATCACACACTCACTTATAGCCATTTATATACTCTAACACACATATATACTGCCTTTCACATATGTAGTTACTCACACATGTACCACTGAGATATACATTCACTCACTAACACACCCATACACACACTCACCCACCCATACAGTCCATCACAGATGCACTCTTGAAACCATGCATCCAGTGAATCACCCACTCACACATCTATGCACAGAGTCACACACACCCCACCCACACAAACACTCAGGCACCCATACAGATACTCAGATAACCAATCAATAACTCATATAGACACTCATCTAGCTATTCACAAACCTATGCAGCCGCTTACACACCAACAGACAGAAGGATAGAGACATTCACACAGTTTAGTCACTAACCCATGCATTCAGTAAGATACGTTTAATCACTCACTTATAGACTCAGTCACGCACCTCCTAAATCATCCATTCAGACACTTATACACCCACTCATTCTTCAATACGCCTTTCCCTATATATATTAAACATATTTAAACTTCACAGAAACACACAGTCACTGGATGATGTCATCAGTGATGTCATCAGTGATGTCATTTGAGATGTCATCAGTGATGTCATCAGTGATGTCACTGACCATGTCATGAGTGATGTAATATGTGACGTCATCAGCAGTGCATTGCGGGGGCGCGAGTTATAGTTAGCAGAACTAACTATAACGGGGGAATTTCTATGGTTTTGTACGAGTGAAATGTCCAACTAACTATAACGCCCTTGAAACCTATGGTTTTTTCAGTGAATATATATATATATATATGTAATATATATGCATGTGTGTGTGTATATATATATATATATATATAAATATATATATAGATATTGATATATATATAGTCACTGAAAATGCAAAGGTTAAAGGTACATTATAGCTAGGAAATAGAATTAAAAAACATTAAAAATTCACTGAAACAACCAAGGGTTACAGGAACGTTATAGCTAGGTTCAGATTTCACTCATACAAAACCAGTGAAATTCAGCAGTTATAGTTACCTGAGCTAACTATAACTTACACCCCCCGCAATGCACTTCTTATGACCTCACCAATTACATCACTCATGACATGGCCAGTGACATCACTGATGACATCTCAAATTACATCACTGATAACTTCACTGATGATATCATCCAGTGAGTGTTAGTGTTTTGTAAACATTTCTGAGAATTAAAGACATATACTAAGCTACAGCATGAGTTAAATTAGTAGTCTTTCTATACTGCTGAGTGATACTGTTCTAACATGTGTCATCTGATTGGCTTTGTGAATGTCTGTATCAGTGTGTGAGTGGGTGTCTGTGTGTCTGTATGGTTGTGTGAGTGGGTGTGTGAGTGGCTGTATGGATCTGTCACAGGGTGTGTGAGTGGCTGTATAGGTCTGTCAGTGGGTATGAGAGTGGTTGTATGGGTCTGTGAATGGGTTAGTGGGTCCTCTTCTGGGTGTGTGATTGGATGTGTGAGTGGTTGTATGGCTGTGTGAGCAGTTGTATGCTTATGTGAATGGTTGCATGGTGTGTTAGTGGGTGTGTGAGTAGGTATCTGAGTAGCTGTATGGGGGTTTGAGTGGGTGTGCGAGTAGTTGTATGGGTGTGGGAGTGCTTGTATGGGTTTGTGAGTGAGTGTGTGAGAGGTTGGGTGTGTAAGTGGGTGTGTGAGTGCTCGTAAGGTTCTTTTAGTGGCTGTGTGGGTGTAAAAGTGGATGTGTGAGTCATTGTGTGGGTGTGTGAGGGCTTGTATGGGTCTCTACGTGGGTGTGTGAGAGGGTGTGTGAGTGTATGGATCTGTGATTGGCTATGTATGTGGTTGTGTGGGTGTGAGTGGGTTTGTGAGTGGTTGTATGGATGTGTGAGCGGTTCTGTGGATGATGTCATGAATGATGCCATTTGAGATGTCATCAGTGATGTCACTGACCATGTCATGAGTGATGTAATATGTGAGGTTATAATCAGTGCATTCAAGGGGGCATAAGTTATAGTTAGCTCAGGTAACTATAACTGGTGAATTTCACTGGTTTTGTATGAGTGAAATCTGGGCCTAACTGTAATGTCCCTGTGACCTTTGGTTTTTTCAGTGAATTTCTATATTTTTTCTAATTGTATTTCCTAACTTAAAAGTCCCTGTACCCTTTGTTTTTGGTATTGAATTTCTATGTTTTTTAATATTATTTTCTAACTACAACATCCCTGTACCCTTTGTGACACCACTGTGTGTCTGAAATGCCAATTACTGACTGGGCCTTCACGTCGGAGGTGGCATACCGCACTGCAGCGGGTTGAAGTGTTGCGCCTAGTCGAGTTGCCGAAAAGAGACAGTGTGCCCTAAAGATCAAAGTGGGGTCGAGCCATCACGTCAGTGGGAGTGGCTATAGTAATCATCAAATGGACCCCAGGTGAGACGACTCGCTGTGAAGCTGGCACTGAGGAAAGCTGACAATAGCTGAAACACGCCTGCCTTGACGCTTCACATTTCCAGAGACTATGCGCAACCCATTTGGCAAGAAAAAAACCACTTGAGAACAACCCTTGCTGTGTCGGACCCCTTTCATTGTGAGGGGGTATTGGATTCTATGTTTTACCAGTACTCTGCCACTGGTTACCGACACACCCTCCCGGTCTGGAGCAATGCGTCAGACAGCAACTTTGGAGTGGGTATAAAAATACAACGCGTCGCCCCCCAGCATTTAATACCATGGTTT
Source organism: Calotriton arnoldi (assembly GCA_963921515.1). Taxonomy (NCBI): domain Eukaryota; kingdom Metazoa; phylum Chordata; class Amphibia; order Caudata; family Salamandridae; genus Calotriton; species Calotriton arnoldi. Next base: position 453,538 of record CAWUFW010011807.1, read on the forward strand.
GATCACTCATATGCATGGGGGGAGAGGAAGCAGTATTTCACTGCGGAGGGAAGCTCCTGTGGACTCACCTTGTTTAAATAACAACTTATACTGGCTGTCGTTGCGAGTGTGCTGCCCATGAGCCAACATTGTTGGGACACCACTGTGTGTCTGAAATGCCGACTACTGAATGGGCCTTCACGTCGGATGTGGCATACCGCACTGCAGCGGGTTGAAGTGTTGTGACTAGTCGAGTTGCCGAAAAGAGACAGTTTGCCCTTAAGATCAAAGTGGGGTCGAGCCATCACGTCAGTGGGAGTGGCTATAGTAATCATCAAATGGACCCCAGGTGAGACGACTCGCTGTGAAGCTGGCACTGAGGAAAGCTGACAATAGCTGAAACGCGTCTGCCTTTACGCTTCACATTTCCAGAGACTATGCGCAACCCATTTGGCAAGAAATAAACCACTTGAGAACAACCCTTGATGTGTCGGACCCCTTTCATTGTGAGGGGGTATTGGATTCTATGTTTTACCAGTACGCTGCCACTGGTTACCGACACGCCCGCCCGGGCTGGAGCAACGCGTCAGACAGCAACTTTGGAGTGGGTATAAAAATACAACGCATCGCCCCCCCAGCATTTAATACCATGGTTTGATCACTCATATGCATGGGGAGAGAGGAAGCAGTATTTCACTGCGGAGGGAAGCTCCTGTGGACTCACCTTGTTTAAATAACTACTGGTACTGGCTGTCGTTGCGAGTGTGCTGCCCGTGAGCCAACATTGTTGGGACACCACTGTGTGTCTGAAATGCCGATTACTGAATGGGCCTTCACTTCAGATGTGGCATACCGCACTGCAGCGGGTTGAAGTGTTGCGCCTAGTCGAGTTGCCGAAAAGAGACAGTTTGCCCTTAAGATCAAAGTGGATTCGAGCCATCACATCAGTGGGAGTGGCTATAGTAATCATCAAATGGACCCCAGGTGAGACGACTCGCTGTGAAGCCGGCACTGAGGAAAGCTGACAATAGCTGAAACACGTCTGCCTTAATGCTTCACATTTCCAGAGACTATGCGCAACCCATTTGGCAAGAAATAAATCTCTTGAGAACAACCCTTGCTGTGTCGGACACCTTTCATTGTGAGGGGTGGTCACGGTGACCAAGCCGTAAAAGCGAAACGCGTCGGTAGGAGGCTTTCTTTACTGCATTAAACAGAGTTAACCATCTTGGAGTGTCCTGCATCTTCTTTCTGCTATCGGAGGGAAAGGTTGGCGTAATTTTCAGGATTTCCAAAATCCGTGCAGGACCGCCTTGTGGTTAAGCCCCACACTACCGGACAATTGTGTTTGAATATCTATATATATATTTATATATATATATATATATATATATATATATATATATCAGGATTTCTCTCACCCCTGATTCCGTGGTGAAGGATTACGAGCCACGCCGGTAGCAGTTTTTCAATATGCATTTATTCTGTGGGCACAAAAACGACGCGTTTCGACTCCAGCCGGAGTCTTGGTCACATGACCTTGCCTGTGGTCTCGCTTTTTTTTATATAAATTTACAAGTTTACTTCCATCATGACGTTTCAAAAAATATATAGAAATAGAAAATAGACTTATCATTGCAATGAGCACTATATGTGTTAGAAAAGAAATTTCATATGAGAATGTTTTGGCATTCAATCAATTTTACAAAATTAGTTTAGACATACTTTACAAAAACAGATAATTATTCTTAGTTATTTAGTACAGGTTAAAACAGGTCGCGTTTTTACCCAAGTCAGTGGCTACTTGTTAACTACATTGTCGGTGTAAAACAATTAAAGGTATAGTACATAATTAGAATGCCTATAGTAGGCTAGTTCTATAACCGAACAAAGAGATAAATTAATTAACATGGTGATTACAACTTATTTACAATGTATTGGGCTAGTGTGTCTTTCTGTGTCCCGTATGTACAAGGTGTTCTAATGTAGCTTGGTCATTACTGGGTTTAGTACCCTGAATTATTTGCACAGAATTGAATCACAATTCTACTAGTGTCTGGTTCCAAGCTCGTATTTTAAACCAACAAACAATAATGACATACATTGAAAAAGGCATACTATAAAGAAGAGGCGGCTGTCGCATAAACTAGGCCGGATCTCCGTGTGATTTAATCTTCCTTCCCAGTGACTTAGGATGGTACAATGTTGGTCCATAATCTGTACAGAAGAGAAAATTGCTTAAAGTTAGTATATTGATCACTTATACAATTATTCAAATTGTATTTACATTTTAGGCCCATACATTGTTATCATCTCATGATGCCAATACTGACTTGATTAGAATATAAATTGTACATAACTAAAATGAAAGCCAAACGTTCAAAATCAATACCAGAAAAGATGCTATGCATGCGAGAAAACAGGCATGAGTTAAGTGTTATTTAAAATGGTTAAAAAATATTTATATAAGGGGAGATCAGTCACAAAAATATATGGGCACTAGAAAAAATCAGATATACTGATTGAATCTAAATCTTAGCGAGGTTACAGATGTACATGTAATTCCTCGTCATTATTCATGCCGTCAGGGAAAACACAACCGGCCTGTAGGATAAAGCGGGACTCTAGGCGGCGTAGTGCTTTCACCCTATTGCCACCTCTGGCATTCTTAGGGACACAGTCTAATCCTAGAAATCTAGCCTTAGTCCAATCACTTTCATGTGCTTCATAAAAGTGTTTGGCAGTGCTGTGAGGCAAAATCTTTGTTTGTAATGGCCCTCCAGTGTTCAAGAATGCGTTTCTTCACTGGAAAGATAGTGGATCCTATATACCATCTCTCACAGGGGCAGATGACAACATACACTACAAATTCAGTTAGACAGGTAATGTTCTTGGTGATTTTCCATACTCTGTCTAATCTAGGAAGTTTGATTTTCTCAACGTTCTCACTGTGGCTGCAAGCCTTACATTTGCCACATTTATGGAAGCCTCCCCTCTTTGAAGCCAGTTGGTTTTCAGTGGTGGTAAATGGCTCCTGACTAATCTGTCTTTCAAGGAGGGTGGTTTCCTAAAGGTCATTGAGGGGTAGAGGTCAATTTGAGTTTCAGGACAGGGTCTTGTGTCAGAATATCCCATCGTTTCTCAATGATTCTCCTGAGATCTCTTGATTGTGTGCCAAAGCTAGTTATTAATCTTATAGGACCCTCTTGGTTCTCAGTAACATTTTTCTGTTTAGGTGGTTGGAAGAGGTTTTGGTTTCTGTCTATAGCATCAGCTTTAAGCGCACCTTTCTGCAGTGTCTGTGGACTATACCCTCTTGCTAGGAATCTTCGTGTCATCTCTTGTTTATTAGCTTCATAATCTTCACTTAAGCTGCAATTTCTTTTAGCCCGCAAAAATTCACTATACGGGATACTCCACCTAAAGCTCGGAGGGTGACAGCTTGCTGAATGCAGGATCGAGTTTCCTGCTGTGGGTTTCCTGAATAGATTGGTTACTAATACTCCTTCGTCTACACTTATTCTTAGATCAAGGAAGTCTACTGTTTTTTGACTGTGCTGCATAGAAAATTTCAAATTTACATTATTCTTATTCAATTCCTGCACAAAAGCAAACAAGTCGGTCTCAATACCCTCCCATACAAAGAAAATGTCATCTATGTAGCGCAGCCATATATTGACTTTGTTGGTCAATTCTTTCAGATCATCACTTCTGAGCACCTGCTCCTCCCACCATCCCACCAGTAAACTGGCGTAGCTGGGAGCGAAGCAGGTGCCCATCGAAGTACCTTGTATTTGTTTATACAAAACATTGTTAAAGGTGAAGACATTTTCTGTGAGACACATTTCAATCATTTGTAACACCATATGTGTATGTTCCAAAAGATGTATGTTCCTGGTCTTTAAAAAATGTTTGCAAGCTAGAAGACCGTCCTGGTGTTTTATACAGGTATAAAGACTTTCAACATCCATACATACCAACCATTGATCTTGTCCCCAGTATATCCCTTGAATTTTTTGTAAGAAATCTTTAGTGTCTCTCACATGTGAGTTAAGGTTCTTTACATAATCAGACAAAAAATGATCAACATAAGTGGAAGTGTGCTCAAACAAACTACCTTGAGATGAAACTATGGGACGACCAGGCGGGTTGTTGAGGTTTTTATGAACCTTGGGTAATAAGTAAAATGTGGATGTTATAGGATAATCATTTTTTAAAAATTGATACTCGTCCCAATTGAGTAATTTTGTATCAAACCAACCCTTCAACATTTTAGTAAATCTTTCTTGTAGTTGTATTGTATAAGATTTTCCAACTCTTTCATAACATACTGTGTTGTTAAGTTGTCTCAGTGCTTCCTGTGTGTATTTGGTTCTTGACATGATGACTATGTTACCTCCCTTGTCTGAGGGTTTGATGATAATACTATCATCTTTACATAGTGTATTGATGGCATTCAATTGACTGCCCGATATGTTTTTTCTTTTCGATGTTATATGTGTCAGTTTAAGGATATCCTGATTGACAGCCTCATGGAAGACGTCAATATTGTCCTTAGCTATCTGTGGTGTGTACCTAGATTTATTTCTAAATTTAGTTTCGCTCGAGATGCCAGGGTCAATGCCAAATATTTCAGCTACTGTGTCAATCACTTTGGGATCAAAGGGGTCTACCTTACTGACTAAGGGGTCCCCCTGATAGTCATCATGAAGATTATGTAGAGTACTAAGAGTATCTATGTCTTCTATAAGTAAGGTAGAAGTGGACCGCATGTCCTGTATGTTGCTAGCTGTTGGTGGTCTATTCTGCAAAGCATGTAATTTAAAAGTTTCAACTTTCTCACAAATTTGTAAATGTCAATCCTAGTTTGTGCATAGTCCAAGCCTGTATCCGGGCAGAAAGTTAAGCCTAATGTTAAAACCTCCTTTTCAATTTCAGAAATATACCTGTCAGACAGATTGATTACCGTGAGTTGTTGTTCTGCCATTATTGTTTCTTGAGATTCTGGCCTCTCGTTCCCATCCCAGTGTTGTTGCTTTTCTCTACGGCGCTGTCGCCTTCTTTTACTCTTGTTTTGCCGCCTCTTCCTCTTCCCCGAGTTTTTCCCCTGTCCAAGTGTTCTTTGTCCATTTGGATGAGGCGCAGTTCCTTGGAAAAGAAGTCGTATCTGTTGGATTAGAAGTAGTGCTGTCGATATGTATATATATATGTGTATATTCACTGAAAAAACCATAGGTTTTAGGGACAGTTATAGTTAGTTGGACATTGCACTCGTACAAAACCCGTGAAATTCCCCCGTTATAGTTAGTTCAGCTAACTATAACTCGCGCCCCGCAATGCACTGCTGATGACGTCACATATTACATCACTCATGACATGGTCAGTGACATCACTGATAACATCACTGATGACATCTCAAATGACATCACTGATGACATCATCCAGTGACTGTGTGTTTCTGTAAAGTTTAAATATTTTTTATATATATAGGGAAAGGCGTATTGAAGAATGAGTGGGTGTATAAGTGTCTGTATGGATGATTTAGTAGGTGCGTGACTAACTCTATAAGTGAGTGATTAAACGTATCTTACTGAATGCATGGGTTAGTGACTAAACTGGGTGAATGTCTGTATCCGTCTGTCTGTTGCTGTGTAAGTGGCTGCATGGGTTTGTGAATAGCTACATGAGTGTCTATATGAGTTATTGATTGGTTGTCTGAGTATCTGTATGGGTGCCTGAGTGTTTCTGTGGGTGGGGTGTGTGCGACTCTGTGCATAGATGTGTGAGTGGGTGATTCACTGGGTGGATGGTTTCAAGAGTGCATCTGTGATAGACTGTATGGGTGGGTAAGTGTGTGTAAGAGTGTGTTAGTGAGTGAATGTATGTCCCAGTGGTACATGTGTGAGTAACTACATATGTGAAAGGCAGTATATATGTGTGTTGGAGTATATAAATAGCTATAAGCTAGAGTGTGTGATTGTGAGAGTGACTGTATGGATGAGTGTGTGCTTGTATCAGTGATTGTTTAAGAGCGTAAGAATGTGCTAGTATCTGTATGAGTAAGTGAGCTGGTGTGTGTATAACTGTATAGGTGAGTAAATGGCAGTGTGTTTAATTATTTGCATGACTGACTAGGTGTGTGAGTACCTCTATGGATGAGTGGCGGTGTTTGAGTGTCTATATAGGAGAATGAGTGCATATGATAGTCCTGTACTGAGTGACCGTAAGTATGAGTGACTGTACGGGTGAGTGAGTGGATGTGTGTGTAGACCTAAGAATCAGTGAGTGGGTATGTAGTTATTGGTGTTGGAGTGTCTATGGTTTTGCGAATGGCAGTCTGTAATTTAGAGTGGGTGTATCAAAGGTTATATTAGGGTGTGAGGAGGTGCATCAGATTATCATGTGGATGATGTCATCAGTGATGTCATCAGTGATGTCATTTGAGATGTCACAGTGATGTCATCAGTGATGTCACTGACCATGTCATGAGTGATGTAATATGTGACGTCATCAGCAGTGCATTGCGGGGGCACGAGTTATAGTTAGCTGAACTAACTATAACGGGGGAATTTCTATGGTTTTGTGCGAGTGAAATGTCCAACTAACTATAACTGCCACTAAAACCTATGGTTTTTTCAGTGAATTTGTAAGGTTTTTTAAATGCTAATTTCTAAGTATAACGTGCCTGAAACCTATGGTTTTTTCAGTGAATTTCAAAGGTTGTTTAAATGCTAATTCCTAACTATAACATGTCTGAAACCTATGGGTTTTTTCAGTGAATTTCAAAGGTTTTGTAAATGACAATTTTTAAATGTATTAATTGTTATATTTATTTTTTTGATACTGATTTACTACATTTTTTTAAACTATTTTTTTAGATATTTTATTTTTTACATTACATTGTAATTACATTATACATTACATTACAAAATATACTTTCTCAGAATGAATTACTTTAGTTTAAATACTTTGCAAATAGGCAATAGACTTTTAAGTACAGTAGTTACAGTTGTTGCAATGGGCAACACAAATTCAAACACAATGCAACATTGAGCTCAATGTGAATTTCTAGTTAAATGCAATTAGTTACTTTATGGATTACTTTTCTAACCACAGGACTGGATCCTAGATTCAGTCCTGGGACATCTCCTGTAAACAGTTGAGTAAAAGCGTTTTGGTTACAGTAGTGATTTTTATGGAATATTATTGTATTTTAAAAGTTGACAGAAACTTTTTCCCATAGAATCACCAATGTTATCCTAGGGGAGGAAATTCACTTAGCAGGTAAGTAGTGTTATCGTTACTTTTTCTTACTCAGTGGTGGATCCTGGATCCAGCACTGGTGCATCTCCTGTAAACAGTTGAAAGAATGCGTTTAAGTCATACAGGCGATTTTTAAGGAATATTTGTAGTTTGTGAAAATCGACACTGAAACTTTTCTGCTAAAAACCAGACAATGGATTCCTATGGAAGGAAATACAAGTTACTGGTAAGTACGGTTAGAATTACTTTTCAGGGTCAGTGCTGGGCTAAAAGATGCAGCACTGGGTTCTCTCCTGATAACAGGTGAGTAAATCGGAATTCGTAGTTCGGCTGATTTTAGAGTAATATTATAAAGTTCCAAAACTCCACACTTAAAAGAATTTCCAAGTGAAACCAGTCAATGTTAGCCTATGGAAGGAAATTCAAGTTACTGGTAAGTACTGTTAGAATTACTTTTCAGGATCTGTACTGGGCTCAAAGATGCAGCACTGAGGTCTCTCCTGATAATAGGTGAGTAAATTGGAATTCGTAGTTCAGCTGATTTTAGAGGAATATTATAAAGTTCCAAAACTCCACACATAGAAGAATTTCCAAGTGAAACCAGTCAATGTTAGCCTATGGAAGGAAATTCAAGTTACTGGTAAGTACGGTTAGAATTACTTTTCAGGATCAGTAATGGGCTCAAAGATGCAGCACTGAGGTCTCTCCTGATAACAGGTGAGTAAATCGGAATTCGTAGTTCTGCTGATTTTAGAGGAATATTTGTATGTTTCAAAATCGACACTTAGAAACTTTTTCAGAAAAAAAGCAGGCAATGATATCCTATGGAAGGAAATTCAAGTTACTGGTAAGTACGGTTAAAATTACTTTTCAGGATCAGTACTGGGCTCAAAGATGCAGCACTGAGGTCTCTCCTGATAACAGGTGAGTAAATCGGAATTCGTAGTTCGGCTGATTTTAGAGGAATATTATAAAGTTCCAAAACTCCACACAGAGGAATTTCCAAGTGAAACCAGTCAATGTTAGCTTATGGAAGGAAATTCAAGTTACTGGTAAGTACGGTTAAAATTACTTTTCAGGATCAGTACTGGGCTCAAAAATGCAGCACTGAGGTCTCTCCTGATAACAGGTGAGTAAATCGGAATTCGTAGTTCGGCTGATTTTAGAGGAATATTTGCACAATGGTGAAGGAAGGGGGTGGGGCCTGAGGTGACATGTCTGCAAACACGCTCTGTGGCGCGTTTTAAGTTGGAGAATTAATTCCTCCTCAATCCCGAGGGTCCCTAGGGGCCAACTAGCCCACCAGATACCTCCAGTATGTGCCAGAGAGCTGCGTTGCAGAGAGGTGTTCAGAGGCCACGCCCCTTTTTACAACACTGTGCACCGCAGCTCCGTGGCGCTTACTGGAGGTACCTGGTGGGCTAGTTGGCCCCCAGGGACCCTCAGGATTGAAGAGGAATTAATTCCTGAACTTAAAACACGCCACAGGCCTGTTTGCACACATGTCACCTGAAGCCCCGCCCCTCCCTTCACCACTGTGCAAACGCACCCCGTGGCGCGTTTTAAGTTGGGGATTAACTCCCCTTGAATCCTGAGGGTCCCTGGAGTCCAAGTAGCCCACCATGTACCTCCAAAAAGCACCACAGAGCTGCGTTGCAGAGAGGTGTAAAAAGGGGCGTGGCCTCTGTACACCTGTACTGGAGGTTCCTGGTGGGCTAGTTGGCCCCCAGGCACCCCCAGTATTCAAGGGGAGTTCGTTCCCCATCTGCAAACGTGCCAGGGGGCGCGTTTGCAGACTGCTGCAGCGAGGGGGCGGGGCCTCCGGCATGATGCCGGTCTTTTTTTTAAACGTTTTTTTTGTATGGGAGGGGGGCTGCGTGGCCCCCCTTCCCTTGGCCACTTTTGGCCCCAGGGACCCCATCCCCCGGGACCTGAGCATTTTCTTTTTTTACAAAAAAAACGGGAAGGGGGCCGCTTGGCCCCCCTTCCCTGGGCCTCTATTGGCCCTGGGGACCCCATCCCCCGGGGCATGCCCTCTTTTTTTAAATTAAAAAATATTTGGAGGGGGGCTGCGTGTCCCCCCTCCTCAGGCCATTTAAGGCCCCGGGGACCCCATCCCCCGGGGCCGGCCTTGCCCTTTTGGGGGAGGGGGCTGCATGGCCCCCTCCTGGGCCACTAATGGCCCCAGGGACCCCATCCCCGGGGCCTGGCTACTCGTTGGGGACCGTGGGGGGGTCCCCAATCCCCGTACGGTCCCGCCGGCTCCCCGCGTCCTGCGGGAGCCGGCATTGCTTTCCATAAGGGGAGCTGCTGACATGCAGCTCCCCTTATGGAAAGCAATCTGCTTGCTTCATTGAAGCGAGAGCAGGTTTCCCTGCTATCACTTCAATGAAGCAAAGCAAGTTTGCAATGACAGGACGGGAGCCGCGAGGCTCCCGTCCTGCCATTGCAAACAGCAGTGTCCCAGGGGTAGGCACCCCGGGACACTGTAGGAGCCGGCCCTGGGGGGTGGCGGTCCCCAGGGCCATCAAGGGCTCCAGGAGGGGGGCCGCTCGGCCCCCCTCCCATCCTGTGCACAGCCCCGGGGAGGTGGTGGTCCCCGGGGCTCGGGAGTCCTAAACGGACCCCCACATTTTATTATTTAGTGCCCCGGGAGTTGGTGGTCCCCGGGCGTGTGGGGGCTCGAGCCCCCACCCAGGTAATTTAAAAATAAAAAAGAAGCCCAGGGGGTGGCGGTCCCGGGGCTGCGGGGGGGCCGTGTGCCCCCCCGCCTCCATTATTTTTATAAAGCCCGGGGGGGGTGGCAGTCCCCGGGGCTTGGGGGGCCTTAGAGGCCCCCCCATGTTATTTATTAAACCCCCGCATGCCCCCGGGACTTGGCCCACCCGGGGGCCAATTAACCACAAAGCGCGGGAGCCCGCGCTTCGTTTTTTTTTTTATCGGCAGGATCCGTGCACCCAGCGCGTTTTTTGCCGATTAAAAAAAAAAAAAATGTTTTTGGGCCCTGGGGGTCCTTGTAGTATTCCCTGAGCAGGCCTAGGGGGTCAGGGTTTTTCTACCCTGCCCCCTTTTTGCGTTTTGCGCAGTTGTTTTACTGCTTTCTTGTTCCTCGGTTCTACCGAGGAACAAGATGGCTGCCAACACTTCCTGATTTGGAGTGTTGACAGCCAATTACCATACAGCTCGTGATCGGGAGGGTACGCGGACCCTACGCGGCCATAGATATATATGTGATTTTACTTTTGATTTTCTCAGGAACTACTGAACGGATTTACACCTTTTAAGCAAAAGGCATGACTCTGAACCAAGGGCTACCTTTTTGCCAAATTTGGTGTAATTCCGTTCAGCAGTTCGGGCTGTAGCTGCGACTAAAGGTTCCTATGGAAAATTGCATGGGGAAAACACGTTTTGGGACCCCCATTTTTTCTCGGCCCCCGCTTGACGAATCACCCCGAGACTTTCAGGATAGGAGCGGACCGGAGCACCCCAACAAGTTTGAAAATTTCGCGAAGATTCGTCAACCGGCGCCAAAGTTATTTCAGATAGAATGTTGCTGATTTCCTATGGAAAATAGGTCCTAACTATAACTATCCACTGGCGACCGCCAGTAGATAATATGTATATATATATATATATATATATATATATATATATATATACACACACATATATATATATGAAGGTGTTCCAAATCAGCATTGCCATTGCACTTCCTGAGCCCGTGAGCAAGAACATTTCTGTTCGAAACCCGTTGGGTGTTATTTTGGAAGAGAGACATTGCTTGTGTTCTGCGCTGCCAACATCCTGCATTAAAGGCTCCACTTTCCTCTGAGGCTCCTCAAATGGGTGTTTTTTCTTGTGGATGTAATGCGGCCGGTCCCGGTCGCGAGGAAGCCCGCTGCTGATCTTGGGCAGATCTAGCGCTTTGAAGTTTCGAGCGCATTGAGGGGAAAGGCTGCGTGCAGGACTGTTATTTGAGCGGCGCAGTTACCTCTGAGTCCATCTTCTCCTAATCAGGTTTTCATTATGGATTACTTTGGGGATTGATGGCAGCACCCACTGGGGTAAAACGAGGCGGAACTACAGGCTCCAGCATGCCTAGCAGCACTCATTATTGGAGGCGGAGCCATGTTGTACTTATCAAGGTGTTCCAAATCAGCATTGCCATTGCACTTCCTGAGCCCGTGAGCAAGAACATTTCTGTTCGAAACGAGTTGGGTGTTATTTTGGAAGAGAGACATTGCTTGTGTTCTGCGCTGCCAACATCCTGCATTAAAGGCTCCACTTTCCTCTGAGGCTCCTCAAATGGGTGTTTTTTCTTGTGGATATATATATATATATATATATATATATATATATGTATATATATATATATATATATATATATATATATATATATATATATATATATATATATATATATACATATATACACACACATATATATATATGATAGGCATGATAGATTGGTGTTTGAAGAGTAATGTGTTCCACTTTAACAAAGATCTGTTCCAACAGCTACAAGGGACTGCGATGGGCACCTGGTTCGCCCCCAGTTATGCGAACCTACACATGGGCTGGTGGGAGGAGCAGGTGCTCCATAGCATAGGATCACAGGACTGGTCATCGAATATTATCATTTGGCTCAAATATATAGACAATCTGTTTATACTGTGGAAAGGTGATCAAGGATCAGTTATTGAATTTGTCACACAGATTAATGATAACAACCTTAATCTCTCTTTTACCTGCCGTGTGAGTGACAAGTCCATTGATTTTCTGGACTTTAGGTTAGAGGTCATTAGGGGCAAAATTACATCAAGGGTATACACGAAAGAAACATCAGGCAACTCAACCTTGCATGCCACTAGCTCGCATCCAGGTGCCCTTAAAAGGAGTATACCTTATGGCGAATTGCTAAGAGCAAAAAGGATCTGTAGTACCCAGGATTCCTTTCTCCAAACAGAAAGATAAATGGCTGAGAGGTTAAGGGTGGGGGGATACAAAGGAAAAATCCTCAAACAAGCCAAACAGAAAGTTAGTACTAAAACAAGAACTGATCTGTTGTTTAACCAACAAACCAATGAAAATATTAACCCAACAAAAACAAAGAGAGAGTACCAACAACTGAATGTAGTAATACATCCGTGAATGAGGAATGTAGGTTTATAACTACTTAAAGTATGGCACATAATCAGATGAGAAAAATTCTGCATAAACACTGGCATCTAATTAAGCAGGCTCCAGCAATAGTTTTGGATGTGGGAGATAGACCTGCAATCACCTACAGGAGATCCAGGCCTGTAAAAGATGTTATAGTCAAGAATCAGATCACAGTTCATGAAATTTGTTTGAAACCAGCAAAGGGATTTAGAAAGTGTAGTAAGTGCAAAGCCTGCATATATGGTATGAATACTACAGTATTTCACACTGACATAGGGGAGAAAATAACAATAATAAATCTATCAATTGCAAGTCTGGATTTGTGGTTTATGTGCTAGCCTGTCCTTGTGACAAAAATATGTGGGTAGCACTATATTACAAGTACATAAGAGGATATTGCAGCATATACAGGCAATTAAAAACACAATGATTCTTACCCTGTGGTACGTCATTTCAAGCAACATCACAATTGTCATCCTAAGTCCCTGACATATACTGTTATTGATCAGATAGAGAAATTACTCAGAGGGGGCGACAGAGAGAGGGCACTCAGGCAGTTAGAGTGTAAGTACTTTCTACGATTAAATACATGAGAACCTATAGGCCTGAATGTCGATGAGGAGATGCACCCTTACCTATAGTAACATTAAAGAAATTAGCCTGTTTCCATTCGATTTTAACATTTGTTTTTAGCTAACACAGTCAGTACACAATGGTGATATAGTTTTGGAAAGGATGGGTGCGAACCTTATATTTTCTCATATATATATATTCTTAATTTTTCAGGACCAATCTAGATGTAACTGACTCATTGGAGTGCGGACTACTGGTTCCATGAGAGTGACGCAAAAGAGCTGAGATATTTTTATTTTATTTTCATTTTCTGATGATTTTTTACGTTGTTTCATGAATGTTTGGAAATGTTTATTTTTGAAATTTTGTCACTTTGGTGTGTAGAATATCATTGTACGAAGTATGATCATAGGGATAATTGATAATGCATTATCGCTATTTTGTTACTACTCAGCCCAATGGGGCAGGAGTGTTTTTCCATATGGATATGCAAGCTTATATTCCCAATTGGAGTTATGATTTTATTGTGGCAAAAAAATGACATGCAAAAAAACATGCTGGAGTTTGCCCAATGGGGCGATATAGAAATACTTATGCAGAACTCGATGAAACACTGATACGGCCGCCAGTTTGTGAGTAAGGGCGTGAAATTGTTTTCATTTGAAAATAATTATTTTGTTTTCGTTTTCTATGCAAATGATTTGCTATGAGGTACAAGCTTTCTGGGTATACTAATATGATATCACAACATTGTTTGTTTATTTGAAACATTGTAACATCAGAGTACGCAATGCTCATTCTATACCTCTTTGCTGTTTTCTCATCTCTGAAATTGGATATGTTACTTGCAAATACCATCAATTGTCAAAATAATGATTTGGGTAAACGATGATATAAACATGTTACAAGATGGCCGCTACATTCTGAGGATATGTTGATGAAATGTTTGCCCCCTTCTTTTGTGTCTATTTTGACTGCCATGATAAATTGTGTTCACTAACTGTGAGCCAGCGTCATGAAAAAGGCTTCGCGCCGAAACGCGTTGACGCTCTTTTATCGATTTTCGAGCTTTATGTTGGAATAAACCTCAACTTCCACCTCGACAACCAACTGGACCCCAACACCACATCCCTCCTGGACAACCTCCACAACATTGGACTCCGCCAGATCGTGACCGAGCCCACGCACTCAGCAGGACACACCCTCGACCCCCTCTTCACTACAGGAAACTCCATCACCTTCAGCCACACCACCGAACTCCCATGGACCGACCATCGTTGCGTCCACTTCACCTTCAGAACACCCACCATCCACAGACACCAGCACATGCTTCCACAAAGAAACTGGACCAAAATCACCGACGACCAGCTCACCTCCTCACTCAACAACTCCACCCCAACCATCGCGGAAAACGACGACCCCAACACCGCAGCCCGAACCCTGCATAGATGGATCTCGGACAGTACCAACACCATAGCCCCCCTCAAGAAAAACAACAATACCCGCGCCAAGAAAGCAAGATGGTTTACGACAGAACTTCGAGAGTCCAGACGCACATGCCGCCGCCTCGAAAAGGCCTGGAGGAACACCAAATCCACAGAAGCCCACAACAACTTCAGAGCCGCCACAAACGCCCACCATCAACTCATCAGAGAAACGAGGAAAAAAGCGATTGAAGACAGAATCTCCACCCACGCGCACAACAGCAAGGAACTCTTCAGCATCATCAAGGAGTTTGCCCAACCCACCAGCGAGTCTACCGACATCCCTCCTTCACAAGACCTCTGCGACAAACTCAGCACCTTTTTCCACCACAAAATCAAGAGCATCTACGACAACTTCGACGAAGACAACCAACACACTGAACCCTCACCAACCATCCCCGACACCCGGGAACCAGCGATTGATGTCTGGACAGCCCTCACCACCGAAGATACACTGAAGACAATGAAGTCAATCCACTCAAGGGCCCCCATGGACCCCTGCCCCCACCACATCTTCAACAGAGCCGCCGACACCATCGCACCCATGCTCCGCCACACCATCAACCGCTCCCTGGCGACCGCCTCGTTCCCCGATGACTGGAAACACGCCGAGGTCAACCCCCTCCTAAAGAAACCGTCAGCGGACCCCACCGACCTCAAAAACTACGGACCCATCTCCCTGCTCCCGTTCCCAGCGAAGGTCATCGAGAAAGCCATCAACAGCCAACTCGCCACATTCATTGAAGAACACAACATCCTCGACTCCTCCCAATCCGGCTTCAGAAAAAACCACAGTACAGAAACCGCCCTCCTCGCCGCAACAGACGACATCCGCACCCTACTGGACAAAGGAGAAACAGTAGCCCTCATCCTCCCCGACCTATCAGCGGCGTTCGACACAGTCTCCCACCGCACCCTAATACGCAGACTCTACGACGCATGAATCCAGGACAAGGCCCTCAACTGGATCTGCTCCTTCCTCTCTGGCAGGACGCAGCAGGTCAGACTCCCCCCTTTCCTCTTGGACCCCACACCTACCACCTGCGGAGTCCCCCAGGGCTCCTCCCTCAGCCCGACGCTCTTCAACGTCTACATGGCTCCACTTGCCCCCATCGTCAGAACCTACGGACTCAACATAGTGTCATACGCAGATGACACCCAGCTCATCCTCTCCCTATCCAACGAGCCCAACACCGCCAGACGCAACTTTCGAGAAGGCATGGAAGCCGTCGCCAAATGGATGAAAAACAGCTGCCTACAACTAAACACTAACAAAACAGAAGTACTCATCATGGGCCCAAACCCCGACTCCTGGAGCGACACCTGGTGGCCCCCCACCCTCGGAAACCCGCCAACCCCCACAGACCATGCACGCAACCTGGGAATCATCCTGGACTCCGAGCTCAAAATGGACCGCCAGATCAACTCTGTCTCGTCTTCCTGCTTCCACACCCTCCGCCTCCTTCGTAAGACCTTCAAATGGATCCCCCTCGAACACCGAAAGACAGTCACTCACGCCCTGGTCACCAGCACACTCGACTACGGCAACACACTCTACGCCGGAATAAACAAAAACCTCATCCGCAAGCTACAGAACATCCAGAACGCCGCCGCAAGACTGGTCCTCAATCTGCCAAAACACTGCCACATCTCCCAGCACCTGCGCACCCTCCACTGGCTCCCCGTCGAGGCGAGAATCACCTTTAAGATGCTCACCCACGCACACAAGGCCCTCCACGGCACCGGACCAGCATACCTGAACAGCCGACTCAAATTCCACGCACCCCAAAGGACCCTACGATCAGCCCAGCTCTCCTACACCGTGGTCCCCCGCACCAGAAAGACCAGATCGGGAGGCCGCTCCTTCTCCTTCCTCGCGGACAAAGCATGGAACGCCCTTCCGCTCCACCTCAGACAGACAACATCGCTCCCCATCTTCGCAAGAAACCTCAAAACCTGGCTCTTCGACAAACCCCCTCCTTGATGGAATGGAACCTGCACCCACCCCTAGCGCCTTGAGACCCTTACGGGTGAGTAGTCACGCTTTAACAAACTCCTGATTGATTGATTGATTGATTGATCTTAATATATTCAAGCTTCAAGGAGTGCCATTCCTTCCTTTTGGATCGGAAGAGTGGTATTTGTACACACCAGGGCGCGGGCGTAATTTGGGCACCCCCGATGTTTGTGATGCATGTCGGACATACGCTGACTTGTTAAGATATATATATATATTTTGGGTGGAAGGTGTATGGGATAGGGGTAGTGGTGGATCATGTGGGGCATGTTGTAAAGATGACCCGGATAGCGCCAGTATACTGAAATACAAGCAAGGTGGCATGGCCTTTTGGCAACGTCACCAGCCACAATTATATCGTTGAGGTGGACTTCACCACCCATAATGCACCAGCATGACCCCCTCATATTGCAATCAAGACTTGATGGCTCCCATAATAGATTGAAAGGACCATGATCAAATAAAGGTATACATGGGTGCTCTTACAGCACAAGAGGGAGCATTGTTTAAATTTTCGAAACTAAAAATTTCTATTGCTGAAAAGTGACCCTTGTGTAGAGTCAAAAAATCTGCGAAGGACCAACACTTTGTTAATACATGCAAACAGGGCATTTCTAGGGCAGGACGGCGCAAACGCTCCTTGGATGTGACGCAATGCCTGGTCTGCTAGAGTAGTGTTTCCTGGTGCTGACATCCATGGCCGGCTTTAGCGCTGGTGGCGCCCAGTGCCACAATAATTTTTGGCACTGCTACCCCCCCAAATTCCCTCAGTACCACTAGGCATAAGTGCCCCTCATCTCTCCAATCATAAGTTATTGCTAAACACAGCGCCGCCCTACCTGAGGTCAGCACCCCCTCCAGGTCAGCGCTCAGTGCGGCCGCCACAGTGGCACTGCCCTAAAGCCGGCCCTGGTGACATCCAGTGAAAGCAAGAACGAAAACGTTGTATTGACTGACGTACCTAAAAGTAAAATGAAAGCACACATAATACACGTAACACGAGTGTGGTTTGTTACCGGACTGTCTACATCCACTACAAATCTTATGTTAAACATTGGTTCACCTTTGGGCAAGGCTTAGCGTCATGCAGAACATTCATTCTTAACGTACGAGCCGCCGATGATGTCATCTGTGAGTGGCTGTTTGTAAAACTAGAAAATCTAATTTTTCTATTATTCAAACAATGCATGGCTACAATTGTTCATGATGCAACAATACAATAAGGAGGCCTTTTGAAATTGACGTCAGTAATTATTCAGTTTAATTTTCATTCTGTGTACAGAAATAAACAAATGCAATGGTTTTATGAAGCAGTTGGTACTGGCGTTGAGGCTTTGTATGCAGCCAATCTGATGGAAAAATAAACTGATGACATAACTTGCCCACGGTCACACACTGCAGCCAATTGTAACCTTGAGAATAACTTGGCTTTCCTGTTTCCACCTCTGGCCATATTTATTTTAGTCACCACCAATTTTATTTTAGGAAATTAATATGTAAAAATGTTCCAATAAGTATTTAATCTACATCTCCCTCTTCCTCTTCATCCTGATTAATTTGGAAATACCTCAGCTCACAGCTTTCCTTGCTATTTCAACAACACGAGACCAAAATCCAGCAATATCTTTTTCTTCAGATGCTTCTTAGTTGAGTACTTGAGGTACTGTAGTGCGGCCTGCACGCTACAGGTACCTCTTAGAAAAGGGGATCTCTGAAGTCAGTTATTTTACTCTTGCTTCTCTAGAGACAACAGCTTCCCCATTCACTTGGACTTGTGCTTGCAAGAGCTGCTCAAAGATAGATGCATCTATTGTGCCATCCATTGTGCCGTCTGCAACAGGATGGGCACAGTCCAAAGTAAATTTCAGAACCTGCTTCTGTTTTTCTGCCCTTTTTTACAGGTTTCTTCACAGGCGCCATTGCCGCTCAACCCAGCCGAAAAAGCACATTTTAGTCATCATACAGGCAGTCTTTTAAATAGGTAGCACTGTCGGATACTGTGTCAGCACTTCTGCCACTTGAAAGGAAGGCTACCGGCACTTCTTGACAGTGATGCACAACTCTTAATGGGAAAGGCGAGCACTTATCAGGCCCAAACAGGTACCCTTGTAGGGGTACCTGCACTTCTATATTTCCACTTAAAGACTCCATCGCATGATTAATAAAAAAAAACCTTGCAACCTGAGTAAAATGACATTGTATCCCAAATTAAATAATTCATAAAAGGGTGGCCCTTTGTAAAATACATGCGTAAAACAAATGAAGAATACAATTCTTACAACATGAATAGATGGCCTTGTATCCGAAATTACATATTTCAAAAACGATGGTGCTTCTTTATAAAATATATGCATAAAAGGAGAAAGAGTAACCGGACAGTTAGTACCATTGCACAGGAGTATGCCTGGTTGACTGATAAAAGTGCAGTAGGTTCGACTAAAAAGGGGTTGAGATGGCCTTGTGCTGTAAAACTTTAAAAGCAGGGATGAGTGAATGAACAATGTCCGAAGACGGTTTGGGATGTGGACTTTGTCACTGTGACAGGAATTTGTGCTCTGTCTAGATGCCTGCGCTCCCTAACCAGATGCCATCCACTTGGGCCTGTTTAGCAGTCTCAGGGAGCAAGAGTGTCTTCAGAAGAGTGTGTTCAGACAACAGTGGGTTAAGGCCCAGGCACATTGGTAACCTAGTCACCTCTCAGCCTTTCACCTGCATGATCCAGGGCCTCTACCTTTCTTGAGAAACGATGAATAAATTTGGCCAGAGCACAATTTAAAGTTATATTGGATGGGTCAAAACAGGCCAGCACTGCTTCCCTGCAGGATCTTGTGCCCTTGGCGATCAACCCCCTTTGTAACAGAGCCCTTCTATCCTCTAGGAGGGTGGGGTACAGGCACAGTACATGTGTTATATCCTCCTTTTGCTGCTTGCAGAACCGGCACGTTGCCTGTGCCTCTCCCCTTTTCCAAGCTGGAAAGTGAGCTGGGATAGGGATTACCCCCATCCTTAGCTTCATAAACTGTGCCTTTGTCCATTCATTGTAAGGTTCGTGTAGGTAGCGCTGTGGTTTCAAGTGCTTGTAGGTACACAATGTCATCCAACTGTGTATCCGTATGGAGAGGCGGGCCTTGTGTTCTATTTTTGAGAGCCATTTTGTGCTGATTTTTGCCAGCCTTTTGAATTCCTGATGGCAAATGGTGAGGTCCCACGTAGTTGTTAGGCCAAGCGCGCTCAGGGCTTGAGTCAGATAGGACTTTCCCACCGACCTTTGCTTTGTATCCAGTTCAGACCATAGGTGGTGGCCCAGTGTGCCTTCCTTTGTGGCCCTGAGCTTGTGGCAGCTTATTGCAAAGGCTGCTTTGTGTGCCAAGGCCTGCCAGTATATGCCAAGTTCCAGTCTTATTTGAGCTGTTGATATGTGAGAGGGAAGCTAGAAAATTGTTCTGTAGATCTTCCTGAGCATTTTATCAAGTATCGCACTTTCCTGCCCTTTAAGTGCCTCACTCCCATATGCTAAGGCCGGCAGAATCTTTGCCTGGGCCACTTGGAGAATAGGCATGAGTGTGGGTCCTTTGAGCTTTGTGTGTACAGATCTGAGAGCAAACAATAGTGCAGTGCCTTTCTTTTTTATCTCATTAATCTGTATCCTGTATCCACTGTTGTCAATAAAGTGGACTCCTAGGTACATGTGACTTTTGGTTGCACCTAATTTCGCCTGCTCCAGAAACCACACCAGCTTTTGTGTTCTGGCACCTCAAACAGCAAGTATCTTAGGGCCTGATTATATTGGCCGGGGAGACCGCCACCGACAGGCTGTCGGTGGCGGTCTCCCCGCCATCCGTGAGTGAATCACCACCCGCTGCATTAAGATGGTGGGCGGTGTGTTGGTGGTCGGAAAGACTGGCCCATAGGGTCTTGATGGTTGGAAGCATTCTGACCGCCTGGTGGACTGCCCTCCATCCCCAGAATCGTGGCGGTGCCTGTCAGGCACCGCCGTGGGAATTACAATATCTCTTTCCACCGAACGTTCTGCGGCGGTCAACCCGCTGTGAAATAGCTGGCAGAAATGGATTTGGAGGCCCATAGCAGGCCCCCCTTACCCCATGGGGCTGGATCATAGGCCCCGGGGGGCACCTATGGTGCCCCCCTACATATCCCTGTACCATGTGGCAGGCACCGTATAGTAGTGCAGGGATATGTAAACACCCTATTTTTTGTATTGTGGCGGGGGCTGCTGATATCATCACCGCCGCAATACAAAATATAAGAAATACGACTGCCGTGGTGGCAGTTGCATTTTAATTCGGAGTGTGGGTAGGCCACCATGTGAGCGGCTGGTCCCCATTCCAAGACGAGGGTGGACGGACTTAAGTCCGTCTGCCAACATAATGAGGCTCTTATTTTTCTTCTTGTCGATCAACAGATCCTCGTTGAAAATGCGGCAGTGGTGTCCAGGAGGCACTGAAAGCCAATCTTTGTTTTGCTGATAAGCACCAGGTCATCTGCATACAGTAGGTTTAAAAGGTGAAACCCCCACAGTTTAGGCGGGTGAGAGTTGACTGTGTTCAGGGCCGGGGTCAGGTCAGATAGAAACAGATAATAGAGTGGGTGCTAGAACACAGTCTTGCTTGAGGCCTTGCGTAGTGGTTAGAGGCCATGATAGGCGCGATCCATCTCCAGTTTTTATTCTGACCCTTGTGTCATGGTGCAGCAACTACAGGGCCCTGAGCAGAGTGTCCGGAATATTAAGGTAAGCAAGTTTCTTCCAAAGCTTCCCGCTATCAACCCATTTGAATGCAGATTTGTAGTCAATGAAGCCCAAGTAGACAGGGTGGTTGTTGAGATCCCCTGGTCGATCAGAAGGGAGAGTGCGAGGAGGTTCATCATTGTCCCTGTATGCTTCATGAACCCAGTTTGATTTGGGTGTATGATTTTATTTGTCTCAGCCCATGTTTGTAGTGAGTCCAACAGCACGCCAGCAAAGTATTTTGCTTCATTGTCGATTAAAGCTATCAGACGAAAATTCACTGGCATCTTCTTGTCATCCCCCTTGAATATGGGAGCGAGTATCGAACCATGCCAGGAGGGGGAATGAAGTTCTACTCCAGAATGGCTGAGAAGAGCTGAAATAGTTGGGTGACCCACAATTTTGGGTCTTTCTTGTAAATAGCCAGTGGTATGCTGCCTGGTCCTGGTGCGCTCTCTCTGCGGCCTGTGGCAATTTGTTTCTGGACTAGGTCGCCAGTGATGAGGCACCAGCAAATAGCCTGATCGCAGCTCGCTGTAGGACGTTCCAAAGGATTACTGGCCATCGAACCTTCCCTCTGAATATGGGATTGATCAGGTTGCACTTGCTTATTAAAATGATCGTATAGAAAATGATACCATACTGGCTCTGTGATGTTGGAAAAAGCCACTTTTAGGAGAGTGCCGCACACCCATTTATAGTGTGCCAGAAGGTTGCAGAATTATTTGACCTGGTGTCATACAGTAGTTTTGTCCAGAATGAGTTCCACATCTCCCTGTGGTGTTCCCTTTTCACCACTTTTAGATGTCTTCGGGCTTCCCTTAGGTTACAAATTATTTTTGAGTCCATTGGTGACCTTTTGAGGCTTTTCCACAGATGGTTGGTCCTTTTTGTGGTGATCCTTATTAGGTGGCTGGTTCCTCCTCCTTGTGTAGAATGCAACTTTTGAGTTTTAAGGTTCGTTGTCTTTCCCTGACCCGGCTTTGCGTGCTGGCCTGACAATTTTTCGGTGAACCTTGCCTAGCTAGAGACTAAGGGGTCGATTCCGATTCGGGCCGGAAAAAGCACCGACCGACTCGGATCCGGAAAAAATACCGACGACACGTACCCGTGGCGCCCGACACGCCAAGTACGATGCAAGGCGCGAAAAATCCGACTGACACGTACCGAAACCAAGTCGACCGACCGAGCCGCACGGAAAACAGCAATCCGGCCGGAAAAACACGCGAATCCAACCGACCGACACGCACCCGGAACAAATCCGACCGAAACGTACACGCTAACTCCAAACCGCAAAATACGATGCAAGGCGCGAAAACCACGAGCGAGTCGGACGGAGGACAAGCCGTACGACCGACACGCATACAAAACCGAGCCGAAGCAACACAATACACCGCGACCGACGCGTACGCAGCATAGAAAACTGCACAAACACAGCGTGAACAAAGCGGAGAACACCGTACGAGACCAATGCAGGGTCCGACTCGGTCACAAGAACGTTTCCAACATACACAAACAGCACAAAGGAAAAATCACCCAAAAAAAGGCCAAACAAGCAATTACCAAGCCAATAAATACTGGGGGGTGGGGACAGAGAACAAAGACACACCCACAACTCCACCTATATAAAGGACAAAAAACACTACCATGAGCCTTTGCAAATGCCATTCCACTGCCAGCACCCAAGAGAAAGCAACCACACACCCACAGCTCATCCCTCACACAAGCCACACACCATCAGCACACCAACAAATACCTACCTCACATACACCCAGCAAAACACACACTCACACACCCTCACCTGCACACCAACACACACATCACTCACCATCACCACCCATCACCATGCCCCCCAAGAAGAATCACAAGTTCCTAGATTGTGAATTGGAAGTCCTGGTAGACGAGATCCTCAGGGTAGAGCCACAGCTGTTTGGCACATTGGTCCAACAGACCCCCATGTCGCAGAAAACCAAGATGTGGGAGAGGATCATCAACAGGGTGAATGCCCACTCACCATGTCGGCGCACAAAGACCGACATCCAGAACAGGTGGTATGACGTGCGCAGGAGGGTACGGAAACTGCTGAAGCAAGACTACATCAACAGCCAACACACCGGCAGTGGCCCTCCTGCCAAGCCAATATACCTCAGGCCCTGGGAGGAGAAGGTGCGGGCCATCCTTCCGCCAGTGAGCATATATGGACTAGAGGACATCCCAGAGCCTGGTGAGTACACAACAAATGTACACAATATACTGCCACAAAACACACACACATCACTGTCAAGGGAGAGTCAAACCATGCACTCATAGCAATCACACAGCAACCAGAACAGAATCATCCCAAAATGTGTATGTCAGTCAGAGAAACACAACACATGCCATCAAAAAGTCACATCCAACTGTGCCAACACATGTACAAACACAACCACAACTACAGCTAGGCAGTGGCACAAATTGAACTAACAAACACATCCACACATGTAGCCACCACAACAACACCAACACACAGTGAAGACCACTCAAAGGAAGGAATTCTGTGTATGCTGGCCAAGTCAGTGTAGCCAATAGCATCATGGGAGTCGCAGTCACACATATTGCTCCCCCACAACTGTCCCATCAACACCACCATGAACCATGCGCACATCACAGGGAGTGGAGAAGGACTCACAAGATGGCTGACGCTGGCAACTGCTGTGGGGAGCACAAGGCCCTGCTGCCAACTGTGCACCAACAAACAGCAGGACACCACTGACTGACATCCTGAGAGACAACTTCCACTCCCTGCAATGCAAGCACGTTCCATGGTGGGATATCTGGCTAGCTGGGTGGGAAGGGGGACTTGCAGCACTGACCATAGTCACAAGCACCTCCCCTCACACACACCCCAACACAAACTCCACAGAACCCACCTGGTAGAATGCAATGCCCCCCATCCTAACACAAGATCCCACAAAGCACCACCACCCTGGGTTATGTTGTGTGAAGCACAGGGACACTCTTGGGACTCTTAGCCAAACAACTGCCAGGACAACACTCCCAGCCATCCTGTCAGCACAGCCAGCCCACCCCACAGGGAAGCAGAGTCAAAAGGAAGGAAGCATGGGCATGCTGGGAAGGGGTGGAGGCAATAGCATGATGGGAGTCGTAGTCACAGACATTGCTCAGCCTCACAACTGGCCCATCAACACCACCCTGAACCATGCTCACATCACAGGGAGTGGAGAAGGACTCACAAGATGGCTGACACTGGCTACTGCTGTGGGGAGCACAAGGCCCTGCTGCCAACTGTGCACCAACAAACAGCAGGACACCACTGACTGACATCCTGAGAGACAACTTCCACTCCCTGCAATGCAAGCACGTTCCATGGTGGGATATCTGGCTGGCTGGGTGGGAAGGGGGACTTGCAGCACTGACTATAGTCACCAGCACCTCCCCTCACACCCCCCAACACAAACTCCACAGTACCCACCTGGTAGAATGCAATGCCCTCCATCCTAACACAAGATCCCACAAAGCACCACCACCCTGGGTTATGTTGTGTGAAGCACAGGGACACTCTTGGGACTCTTAGCCAAACAACTGCCAGGACAACACTCCCAGCCATCCTGTCAGCACAGCCAGCCCACCCCACAGGGAAGCAGAGTCAAAGGAAGGAAGCATGGGCATGCTGGGAAGGGGGTGGAGGCAATAGCATGATGGGAGTCGTAGTCACAGACATTGCTCAGCCTCACAACTGGCCCATCAACACCACCCTGAACCATGCTCACATCACAGGGAGTGGAGAAGGACTCACAAGATGGCTGACACTGGCTACTGCTGTGGGGAGCACAAGGCCCTGCTGCCAACTGTGCACCAACAAACAGCAGGACACCACTGACTGACATCCTGAGAGACAACTTCCACTCCCTGCAATGCAAGCACGTTCCATGGTGGGATATCTGGCTAACTGGGTGGGAAGGGGGACTTGCAGCACTGACCATAGTCACCAGCACCTCCCCTCACACCCCCCAACACAAACTCCACAGTACCCACCTGGTAGAATGCAATGCCCTCCATCCTAACACAAGATCCCACAAAGCACCACCACCCTGGGTTATGTTGTGTGAAGCACAGGGACACTCTTGGGACTCTTAGCCAAACAACTGCCAGGACAACACTCCCAGCCATCCTGTCAGCACAGCCAGCCCAACCCACAGGGAAGCAGAGTCAAAAGGAAGGAAGCATGGGCATGCTGGGAAGGGGGAGGAGGCAATAGCATGATGGGAGTCGTAGTCACAGCCCTACATCCCCCACCACATGGCCCAGCAAGCTCACACTCACGCATGCACATCCCACAGAGAGTGGAAAGGCCCATCAAAGATGTCTGACACTGTTGCTGTGTCGTGGGGAGCACAAGGGCATGCTGGGTACTGCACACCAACCAACAGCAGGACACCACTGTCAGCCATCTTGCCATTGCCCTCACACCCACACACACTGAACTCCACACAAAAGCAAGTAAGTATGGGAATGCTGGCAAGTGGGGTGGAGGCAATGGCATGATGGGAGTCGTAGTCACAGACATAGCTCACCCCCACAACTGTCCCATCAACACCACCCTGAACCATGCTCACATCACAGGGAGTGGAGAAGGACTCACAAGATGGCTGACACTGGCTACTGCTGTGGGGAGCACAAGGCCCTGCTGCCAACTGTGCACCAACAAACAGCAGGACACCACTGACTGACATCCTGAGAGACAACTTACACTCCCTGCAACGCAAGCACGTTCCATGGTGGGATAACTGACTGGCTGGGTGGGTGGGAAGGAGGTCCGGCTGTCAACCAAACACAAGCAATGCAGACCATGTTCACACCCCAGAAAATACATAGAAATGCCCAAATAATGCAGGACAATGTGCCACACCAATATCAACCCCTGACTGTGACGACTTAGGACAATGCAATGTACAGGCCCGCACCCAGAGGCACAGTCACAACTGTCATGTGTGTCAACCATTGATGCCTGCAGAAACATGACATACATTGTTTGTGTCTCCCAAAAACAGGTGATGATGGGGACACAGCAGCAGACGCTGAGGAGTCCCAGTCCCAGGCTCAAGAGGATGCCGAGCTCACTGGCGTCGTACAGCCTCTGTCCTCCTCGGACGATGAAGAACAACCTGGCACATCCGGTGCAAGTCAACATGCAGCACCAGCAGGACCACCAGCTGCAGCACCAGCAGGACCACCAGCTGCACCCCCTGCACCCACCCCTACAACGACTGTCACCACGAATACCATCCCTGCCGACATGGACAGAATAAGGAGCAACACCAGCACAGTGACCCTGGACCAACCTGGGGCCATGGACACCACCACCACCACCAACCCCCAAGGTGGACCAGGGTTATCTGTGCGTGCCACTGCACACACTGCACATGTCAGCAGGGGTGGTGGGAGGGGTGGGAGACAGAGGTCGCTGCTTGCAGACGTTGCTGGTGTGCATGACGACCCACAACTGGTACGCATAGCTGATGCGTACCAGTCCAGCACCGGAGACCTCAGCCAGGTAGTGGGGCTCCTCAGAGACATTAAACAGCAGCAGGCTGCCCATCATGCCCGCTTGGACTCCCACATGTCCCACGTGGAGTCACACATGTCCCGTGTGGACTCACACATGTCCCGCGTGGAGTCCAAGTGGGATGCACTGCATGAGATGACGGCGGTGCACAGGGACATTTTACAATGCCTCCGCCAGATGAACAGCAACCAGTCCACACCTCCCTGTGTGCCAACAACATCTGGTGCCGAACAAACTGCAACTGCCACAGGGAGGGAGGAGGACTCTGGCGGAGAGTCCCCTGCACCGCAGCAGCCTGCACTTGAGGGCCCCCCCAAGAAGAGGGGTCGTCCGAGGAGGGAAAAGTGAGAGGCCGATGGCCAAGCGCAACTCCCAGGAAGCCTGAACCTGTTCTGGATGTTCGCCTTTGTGCACAGACTGTTCACCCTGTTGACGGCAACACTACTCCCACACATTGCATGGGGAGTACAAGTTGGACCAATGTGTCAGACAACTGTGGCCCCGATACTGGGGATCCTGTCTACCCGGACTTTCAATTCACCTAGGAACTTGGGATTGCAAGATTCATGTACAGCACAACCCATCCTATGCACTATTAACACAAATGTATCACAATAAACACACTAATACACCATACTTGCCTCTGTCGTGATTCCAACGTGGGTGCTGTTATGGGGATGATGAACTGCAAAATTACACTGTGTATGCGAACTGCAACAGCAAGGACAACACAGGCATGTGAGTACAGGCAACGTGACACACATGAGGGAGACACACCACCAGGGCTACACGACACATACACACCTAGGCCATCTGACTCATTGCCTACACTGATGTTGCCAGGGAAGACGGTGCAATGCACAGACACCACACCCATTCCCAGTTGTAGTCAAGTAGCCCACAGGTGCAGTAAGCAAATGGCAGTCAAATGTGTGACCACAGACAACGCACATCACAAAGTGAAGCACAGGTTTATTACACAGTTGCAACATGCCGTAACCACTACAGATGCAAGGTAACCCCACCTGGTAGCGGGCACACAGTCAACAACTGTAGACGGAAGGAAGTCCATGGGTGTGGCGCACATCACCTGTAGGGACACAACAGCTACCAGCCTGGATGTGCAATCACGTCGTCGGTGGACACAGTTGACCAAACGAATCTGAAAGTACCCTGTGAAGGACAGAAATGACACACAGTCAAAAGCAATGGAGTACAGGACAGAACAGCAAAACTCATGCACAATACATGTTACAAGATACCCACCCAGAACCAAGTTAGCATGTCAACACTGTTGGGGAGTACAGCCCACCTGTCACCACACATCGCAACACACATCCAGTCAAGTAGCCCATGGACACACTCCAACAGCACCAGAGCACCACCCACACATCATGCCAACTCACATCATTGACATGACACCTCAGGATACTCACATTCAGCTAAAGAAGTTGGTGATGAGCTGTGTGCGGACATCACCATCATCATCATCATCATCGTCACTGGCATCGTGGTCCAGGCCAGGATCCTCCACAGGTGGCGGATGTTGGTCATTGTCATCCTGGATGAGAGGCAACTCCTTCCGCACTGCCAGGTTGTGGAGCATGCAGCAGACGATGATAATCTTGCACACTTTCGCAGGGGCATATGGGAGGGACCCTCCGGTCTTGTCCAGGCAGCGGAAGCGGCTCTTCAGGAGACCAAAGGTCCGCTCAATCACTCTCCTGGTCCGACCATGTGCCTCATTGTAGCGCATCTGGGCAGGTGTCACAGGGTTCCTGAGGGGTGTCAGCAACCACGGCATGTTGGGGTATCCCGAGTCACCTATGGACAGACAAGTGCACATTAGCTGACTTGGAAAAGTGGGCGGAATACTACAGATCAGATCACACACAATGGCACAAAGTCAGTACACACCGACAAGCCAGGCACGCTGGTTCTGCATCTGTGCCATCATCCTGGGGATGCGACTACTCCTCATCACAAAGGCATCGTGTGCTGAACCAGGGAAACGGGCACACACGTGTGTGATGGTCATGTCTGCAAGACACACCACCAGTGCATTGACCGAGTGGTAGTGCTTGCGGTTCCTGTAGGCCTGCTCCTGGGCCTGTGGTGGTACCAAAGCCACATGTGTCCCATCAATGGAGCCAATGACATGCGGCATCCTCCCCAGGGCATAAAAGTCACTCTTCACGTCAGTGAGTCGTCGCAGTCTAGGGAAATAGATGTACCGGTTCAGGAAGAGCAACATTGCCGCCAAAACATCGCGGAGCACACGGCTGAACATGGTCTGTGACATCCCACCAGCAGTCGCCACAGTATGTTGGAAGGTACCAGTGGCAAAGAAGTGTAGGGCTGCCATCACCTTCACCTTGGGGGTCAGCGCTGTAGGATACGGCCGGCCAGGCTGCAAATGTGGGGACAACTGCACTGCCAAATCCTCAATCAGCTGCCTGGTGAAGCGGTACCGTCGGATGCTGTCCCGTTCCACCATCGTTGCCAGGTCTGGGAATGGCCGATGGACAGCAGGAGCCCTGCAGTGCAGAGGAGAAGTAAGCAAGATTGTCAGTCACCCCACATATGCGGCATTGAACACACTCAAGATCCCAACATACATCATTATGAGGCACAACTACATGAAGTGTGCAGTACCGGAAGGACATGTATGGTACATACATGGCCAACATCTGTCAACACGGTCCTACAGGTGGCATCAATTTGTCCCAGGTTGGCCCATTGGATATCATGAGGCCGTGTCACAGTTCCCATCTCCTGCTGCCGTGTCACAATAACCCCCACAGTGACATGTGAGGACAGATGTGCCCCAGGCACCACAGCTCAACGACAGGTACATTCCCAGGGACCCTGTAATGCCACATGGACACTGGCATTACATGGAGTATCATGTATACACCACAGCAAAACAACCTTGACCCCCACAGGTAGTGGCCCCACTTGCCATGGCAGGACAGACATGGACGTCTGTGACACACACGCACAACATCAGAGTCCATGCACACACAACGTGGATGTGGAGACTGTCTCCCATTGTGCACATGAAATCAGAGACATTGTAAACACTACATGCACAAAGACTGTGGAGGACCATCACTATTGTGCCACTGGGACACCCTGGCTCAAACATACCGTCCCACATGGGACTCACGGGGTATGTGACATGACATACACATACACCACTGTGAAATGTGACCATGGCACATGCACAGATATGAACAGTTGCACATCACAGTGGTCACGTACACGTAACACCCAGGATCCTGTCCCCATGAACACGTGCACAGCCTGGGGGTGGCTGCCCACAGGTGACACCCACAGGACAACATGTACACCAACATACACACAATAGGAAATGCAGCCTTACATGCCTTATGATAAGGTTTGGACAGGCTGTCGTGATGTAGGTGTGCCCCTCACTCCCTGGGAGCTATCTGTGGCTGGCATATGTCCATCTGAGACAGGCATGCTGACATATGCCAGTCACATGTACAGTGATGCGTTGAACAGCAATGGACCGATCGGTGCCTCCGGCCGGCCCATTGCTTTCAATGTGTGCGGGATCACGTTGTACCCCTGTGCGCGTTGAACAGCAATGGACCGATCGGTGCCTCCGGCCGGCCCATTGCTTTCAATGTGTGCGGGTACGCGTTGTACCCCTGTGCGCGTTGAACTGCAATGGACCGATCGGTGCCTCCGGCCGGCCCATTGCTTTCAATGTTTGCGGGTACGCGTTGTACCCCTGTGCGCGTTGAACAGCAATGGACCGATCGGTGCCTCCGGCCGGCCCATTGCTTTCAATGTGTGCGGGTACGCGTTGTACCCCTGTGCGCGTTGAACTGCAATGGACCGATCGGTGCCTCCGGCCGGCCCATTGCTTTCAATGTGTGCGGGTACGCGTTATACCCCTGTGCGCGTTGTACCGCAATGGACCGATCGGTGCGCACCCATTGACAATGGGCTTGCCTGGCAACGGACGCGTTTCGAATTTCGAACGAGTCGGTTGCTGGAAAATCAGTTGGTCACCCACAACAATGTTGCAAAATCATGTATGTCATGAAGTTGAAGATTTGAAGGATGCTGTGGGCGTGTTTTGGTGCTGCTATTCCATGGATTGGCCAGATTCAGAAGATGCAAACGACTTGGACCTATCACTTTGGACACAAGGGACAGTATCTGCCTCTCCAGCACATATATATTGCTGGCTGTTCCCCTGAGAGCCCACTTGCCTGCACTACATGCTCCAAGACGACATCTGCCACTGCACTGCTGCTGTCTCTGCCCCTCTGGACCCTGCAATGGCACGTACTGTGGAGAGAGCCCCAGCCTTCAGCCTTGAAGAGAACCAGGCCCTGCTGGACAGCCTACTTCCACAGTACAGCAAGCTGTATGGGACACCAGGGGAGCAGGTGAGTGTTCTGTGCACTGCCTTTCTGAATGTGCATTTTGTCTGACTAGCAAGGCTGAGAGTCTGCACGCCACTGGCTAGCAGGCTCACTGAGTAGTTGTCACCCCCCATAGTGTGTAGTGACTTGCACTGGACAGGTATGGTGCAGTGACAGTGCATTTGAACATGGTTTTACTTCCCATGCAATGATACCATGTAGTGACGTCTGGCAAACTGTCCATGGTCAGCTTTGCACTGCCTGTGTACATCATGTGCCCCTGTGATTGAGACATGTATATACGACTGTGTCATGCACGGATATGTTGCATGTGTGGTAATGGCCTTTTCACTTTGTCATCCTGACAGGTTAATGCCCATCGGAAGCAGGAACTCTGGAAGGACATCGTCCGGGCTGTCCGGTCCGTGGGGGTCTACAAGCGCCGGATCCGCAACTGCCAGAAGAGGTGGCAGGACCTTCGGGGCTGGACCCGGAGGATTGCACGGGTCCAGCTGAAGCTGTCGCCTCCTCGCAGGAGGGGCGGAACACGGACCCTGACCCCCCACATGCTCCAGATCCTGGCGGTGGTCTTTCCAGACCTGGATGGGCAGCTGAAGGCCAGACAGCAGCAAGGAGGGGGTGAGTCAAAGACTGCACTGTGAACTCTGTATTACATGCTTTGTGCCCTCCTCTGGCCTGGTTCAACTGCCACAGTGCAGCAGTCATGTTGTCCAGGAGCCATGTCCCTCTATTGTGCACTGCCCACTGCTCATCTGATACCCAGGTGTGGCCCTTACAGTCAGGGAATTGTGTCACTTGGGACTGTGTCCTTGCAGTTTGCTTCACTAAAGGTGGGGGACAGCATCTGTTTCCCTGACTCTGTTGTGGGCATCATGGGTGGGTCCATTGTTCACACAACGCCTGGTTTTGGACATGTGATCTGCGTGTTGCTTTGATATGCGGTCCACTTGCTGAGCTGAGCCACCACATGTGCCTGGGGTATGTGGCACACGCCCATGCAGCGGGTGGGAACAATGTTTGGGCCCCAGGAGTGTGCAGATTACGTGTGTCACACATACATAGCCAGCTATCCACTGTCCAGGGCACATCCCTCATTCATGTGGAGCAGGACAGTCATGCCTACTCCAGGCCATGCAATGCACTCTGTACTCCAACTCCCGTGTATCAGCTGACACATTGTGCACAGTGATTTGACCCCTCCGGTGTCTGCCTCTGTGTCAGTGTGCTGTGGATTAGTTGCCAGGACTGCTGTGGTGTTTCTTGGTAGGGGCTCAGCATGCCCCTGGAGATGTGACCATAGGAGACGATACTTGTGTGTCACATAGGTGTTTGATCAGCTGCCCGTGCAGACTGGGGTATGCGAATGTGATGTTCAGGCAGCTGTTCCCCATTCACAGCAAATTGTGAGGGGCTCAGGTTCAGAGGGTAGTGTCACAGGTCTCCCATATGTCCAATAGGTGTGACCTGGACAGATGAGGGTTGAGATGATGTGTTGTGTGGGGGATGTACATGTGCACTTGTGCAGCTCCAGGACTTGCATTCCCCATGACCTACTATTGTGACACAGTGCATAGTGTTGTTGTCTGGCTGCCAAGTCATACATCACTGAGACAGTGATGTATGACTTAACAGTCATGCCTCTGCCATGGCATGTGTCAACTTATTTGTGGTCCTGCAGGGGAGTGACATGTGCTACATGCACACCATAGTGGCGCTGGCTATCAGGACATGGGTGCATCATGGTGTCTGTCGCTGGTATGCATCACATGCATTTCCTATTTGACTCTGGGCATCCCTTTCATCCGGAAACCTGTACTGACTCAGTGGCAAGAGCTGTGATGTGTCCACACCGTGTCCTCTGCACTGTCCAACTACTGTGTACTTGGTGCATGTGTCCACACTGGGGTGTTGCAATCCAACAGACACCAGACAGATGGGTGCAAGGCCATGTGGGATGTGAGTGCCATGCTTGGCATCAGACTGACAATTGGCTTCTCCTGTTCAGTTAGGGCACTTTTAGCAATGTACAACTAATGATGCCAGGGCTTGCTCTGTGATGTGCTGTGCTCACAGTGGTGTGTGCGTTGGTGCAGGTGACTGATGTCTGTCTGTTTCCCCATTGTTTGCAGATACATCCACGGCCACGGAAGGGGACAGCTCCACGGACCAGGAGGAGCCAGAGAGCCAGACTGGGTCAGCAGCCGAGGAGTGGTCGGAGGGATCCAGTGGCACGGAGGGCGAGGGGAGCCACACCGAGGAGTCCTCAGCACCATCCACCTCAGCTGAGGACCAGAGCAACTCGGAGGATGACTCCCTTGTGGAGGCGGGTGTCAGCAGCCACCACACCCCAGCTAGTGTTGCTGTCCCCGCCACCACCAGCACCACCACCGCCCTCCCATCGGCTCCCATTCCCCAGGTCCGTGGAGGCTCCCATGTTCAGGAGCGTGTCTCCTTTGGGCCAGGCACCGCACCCCTGCCCCTGTGTCCCCTGCTGCCCTGAGTGAGGAGTCTGTGTACCTCCTTCGCCAGCTCCATGTAGGGCAGACAGCCATGCTATGTGTCCTCCATGCGCACACCGCACTGTTGACTCAGCTGGTGTCGTTCATGGAGGGCATCTCATCGGGCATGTCTGACCTACAGAGGGGCAACAGGTCCATGGACTCCTCCCTGACGGCAGCAGTGTCCCTCCTCAGACAGTCCCTCACCCCTCCTGCCTCTGCTCCATCCACACTCCCCAGCACCTTGCCCGTC
This sequence comes from Calotriton arnoldi, assembly GCA_963921515.1. Classification (NCBI taxonomy): domain Eukaryota; kingdom Metazoa; phylum Chordata; class Amphibia; order Caudata; family Salamandridae; genus Calotriton; species Calotriton arnoldi. The sequence continues at coordinate 487,505 of CAWUFW010011807.1, forward strand.
CCAAGCACACACACACCGGCACAGGCACACACCAGCACACACACATCCAGCACACAGACACACACGCCACAAACTAAACGCACACGCACGCACAGTCAGGGGACTGAAACCAGACTCACAGGGGATGGGGCCCTGGTACACACACACGCATCCACGGGCACTGCGCAGTCCTCAGTTGCCTCTCCCTCCAAAGCACCCTCCCTTGCCTCACCTGCAACCCCAAAGACCCAGCGCCTCTTCCTCAGTGACCTCGGCCTCTTCCCCTCCGATCCAGCTGCCCCAGCATCCAGGGGGAAGAGGAAGCCCCCACACGGAGCAGAGTGCCCCTCGCCCCCGGACACCCTCCCCAGGCGCAGACAGACTGAGGCCCCCACCCGCAAGTCCCCCGGAGTGGTAAGAGCAAGACCCCGCCGCCGCCCTGCAGCTCAAGCACCAGGTCACCTTCCTCCATCCCTCAGGCCCCCACTCCACAGGTGCCCCCGCCACACCCTGCCCCAGGTTCCCCCACCCACAGATATACCATCCCCAAGAGGCTCCGGCCTTCTCCCCCTGCCACTTGCTTTCCCGGCACCACACCCCCCGCTGCGCTTGTCTGTGCCACTGATGTGGTGAGGGTGTCCTCCCCCTCTGTCCAGCCCACCTTACCTGTTCCCCATTCTCCTCCCCTGGTGGTAGGCACTGCAGTGGAGTCCACTACCACCCTGTCTGACTTGGGCACTGCAGTGGCGGACCTGTCCACTCCATCTGCAGGGTCCACTGCAGTCGTGCCAGCACCCACAACATCTGAGCCATGCCCCCCAGTTGTGCCGGCACACACCATGTCAGACACCTCCACTGCAGTTGTCAGTGGCTCTCCAGCACCCACCACCCCTTCCCTGCTTCCTCCTGGTGAGCCCTGATCCTGTCCCTGCGGTGCCTGGCCTACCCCCCGGTTGCCCCTCCTAGTGGATTGTCCCTGGTTTTGTGCAGGCATGTGTAGGGTGGCATCTGCCACTGTCACCCACTTGTGACTTTGTTGATGGACTGGCCATTGGCCTTTGTTTATGTTCTACCGGACTTCTACTTTTAATGCCACATATGCTGAATAAAGCAACTTTCTGTTCTCTAGTGCTTTTGCTTCTGATGTACATGATGTTGATGATGCTAAGAATGCCCTTGCTGCAGTGATGGTGATATTTGGTCTCATGATAATGAAGTGTTACTGTGCAGGAACCCATGTGGTCCAGGGGTTATGTGTCCTATCCTGTGGTGTATCCATGTCATCCATAGCAGCATCTGAGGGTGTCATGTGTTCAGTATTTGGCAATGAGATTTCCTACTTAGATTGGGAACTTCACATCTGTGGCTTCCACCCCTGCACATCTGTTGTGCCTGCCATTGTTCTATTCGTCTACTTCCCTGACCGTGTGGCCATCTCCAGTGAACATGCAGGTTTGGGCATCAATGGGGAAGGACTCATCTGTGTTGTCAGTGCAACATTGCTATACAAGTGTGTTGGATCTGTGCTGATGATTCCGTTGGCACTTCCATGACCAGGCTGATGGGACGGGAGCCATCATTTGTTGCTAATTGTTGATTGTGTGTCCCATTGCTGCCATGGTATGGTATCTGTTCGCCTCACATCTGCAGTCTCCACAGGGTATCTGCATGTGTGTGCCCATTGGTGCAAATATGTGGGTCTGCATTCGGATGGTCACTTCTGTCATTGTGTCATTGATGATTGTTGACGGTGTCAGCCCCCATAGGTGTTGTTTGTCTGCACATGGCCAAAGTTATGTCTTATTTGCACTGCAGGATTTGGCTCCCCAATTTATGTTGCAATGGGACACATACACTACTTTGCCACTGATGTGTTTGTTGTTCTGTGACCAGGAATCATCCATGCAGTTTGGCAGTTGCACCTCTTACTTTGTCAACACTTGCCTTTTGGTCACTGTGATGATGGGGTTTGGACCCCATTGCCACAATGTTCAAAATGTGCTTCAGCTATGGACCCCACACTTACATTTTGGTCACTGTGATGATGGGGGTTTGGTCCCCATTGCCACAATGTTCAAAATGTGCTTCAGCTATGGACCCCACACTTACATTTTGGTCACTGTGATGATGGGGGTTTGGACCCCATTGCCACAATGTTCAAAATGTGCTTCAGCTATGGACCCCACACTTACATTTTGGTCACTGTGATGATGGGGGTTTGGACCCCATTGCCACAATGTTCAAAATGTGCTTCAGCTATGGACCCCACACTTACATTTTGGTCACTGTGATGATGGGGGTTTGGTCCCCATTGCCACAATGTTCAAAATGTGCTTCAGCTATGGACCCCACACTTACATTTTGGTCACTGTGATGATGGGGGTTTGGACCCCATTGCCACAATGGTCATGGCCTGCTTGCATTGTGGGTGCCACACACATATATGTGTGGCACATGTGCTAGGGGGTCACATTGTATGTTCAAAGTCATGTTCGGTGTTGTAGGCATTTGACACAGTCTACACACGCTTGTCATGGTGTTGGGGGATGTCTCCTTCTTGCATTCCCTAGGTTGTGGTGTGCTGGTTGTGTCATGCATTGTCCATCCTATGAGTGGGGGTGGTAGTAGTGGTAGGCATCCTGCCCCCTGGCTAAGGGTGGTAGTAGTGGTAGGCATCCTGCCCCCTGGGTAAGGGTGGTATTAGTGGTAGGCATCCTGCCCCCCTGGCTAAGGGTGGTAGTAGTGGTAGGCATCCTGCCCCCCTGGCTAAGGGTGGTAGTAGTGGTAGGCACCCTGCCCCCCTGGGTAAGGGTGGTAGTAGTGGTAGGCATCCTGCCCCCCTGGCTAAGGGTGGTAGTAGTGGTAGGCATCCTGCCCCCCCTGGCTAAGGGTGGTAGTAGTGGTAGGCATCCTGCCCCCCCTGGGTGAGGGTGGTAGTAGTGGTAGGCATCCTGGCCCCCTGGCTAAGGGTGGTGGTAGGCATCCAGCCCCCCCCTGGGTGAGGGTGGTAGTAGTGGTGGGCATCCTGCCCCCTGGCTAAGGGTGGTAGTAGTGGTAGGCACCCTGCCCCCCCTGGGTGAGGGTGGTAGTAGTGGTAGGCATCCTGCCCCACTGGCTAAGGGTGGTGGTAGTCATCCTGCCCCCTGGGTGAGGGTGGTAGTAGTGGTAGGCATCCTGCCCCCTGGCTAAGGGTGGTGGTAGGCATCCTGCCCCCCTGGGTGAGGGTGGTAGTAGTGGTAGGCATCCTGCCCCCCTGTGTAAGGGTGGTAGTAGTGGTAGGCATCCTGCCCCCCTGGGTGAGGGTGGTAGTAGTGGTAGGCATCCTGCCCCCCTGTGTAAGGGTGGTAGTAGTGGTAGGCATCCTGCCCCCCTGGGTGATGGTGGTAGTAGTGGTAGGCATCCTGCCCCCCTGGGTGAGGGTGGTAGTAGTGGTGGGCATCCTGCCCCCTGGGTGAGGGTGGTAGTAGTGGTGGGCATCCTGCCCCCTGGCTAAGGGTGGTAGTAGTGGTAGGCATCCTGCCCCCTGGGTGAGGGTGGTAGTAGTGGTAGGCATCCTGCCCCCTGTGTAAGGGTGGTAGTAGTGGTAGGCATCCTGCCCCCCTGGCTAAGGGTGGTGGTAGGCATCCTGCCCCCCTGGGTGAGGGTGGTAGTAGTGGTAGGCATTCTGCCCCCCTGGCTAAGGGTGGTGGTAGGCATCCAGCACCCCTGGGTGAGGGTGGTAGTAGTGGTAGGCATCCTGCCCCCCTGGCTAAGGGTGGTGGTAGGCATCCAGCCCCCCTGGGTGAGGGTGGTAGTAGTGGTAGGCATCCTGCCCCCCTGGCTAAGGGTGGTAGTAGTGGTAGGCATCCTGCCCCCCTGGGTAAGGGTGGTAGTAGTGGTAGGCATCCTGCCCCCCTGGCTAAGGGTGGTAGTAGTGGTAGGCATCCCGCCCCCTGGCTAAGGGTGGTAGTAGTGGTAGGCATCCTGCCCCCCTGGGTGAGGGTGGTAGTAGTGGTAGGCATCCTGCCCCCTGGCTAAGGGTGGTGGTAGGCATCCAGCCCCCCTGGGTGAGGGTGGTAGTAGTGGTGGGCATCCTGCCCCCTGGCTAAGGGTGGTAGTAGTGGTAGGCATCCTGCCCCCCTGGGTGAGGGTGGTAGTAGTGGTAGGCATCCTGCCCCCCTGGCTAAGGGTGGTGGTAGGCATCCTGCCCCCCTGGGTGAGGGTGGTAGTAGTGGTAGGCATCCTGCCCCCCTGGCTAAGGGTGGTAGTAGTGGTAGGCATCCTGCCCCCTGGGTGAGGGTGGTAGTAGTGGTAGGCATCCTGCCCCCTGGCTAAGGGTGGTGGTAGGCATCCAGCCCCCTGGGTGAGGGTGGTAGTAGTGGTGGGCATCCTGCCCCCCTGGCTAAGGGTGGTAGTAGTGGTAGGCATCCTGCCCCCTGGGTGAGGGTGGTAGTAGTGGTAGGCATCCTGCCCCCTGGCTAAGGGTGGTGGTAGGCATCCTGCCCCCCTGGGTGAGGGTGGTAGTAGTGGTAGGCATCCTGCCCCCTGGCTAAGGGTGGTGGTAGTGGTAGGCATCCTGCCCCCTGGGTAAGGGTGGTACTAGTGGTGGGCATCCTGCCCCCTGGCTAAGGGTGGTAGTAGTGGTAGGCATCCTGCCCCCCTGGGTGAGGGTGGTAGTAGTGGTAGGCATCCTGCCCCCCTGTGTAAGGGTGGTAGTAGTGGTAGGCATCCTGCCCACCCTGGCTAAGGGTGGTGGTAGGCATCCAGCCCCCCCTGGGTGAGGGTGGTAGTAGTGGTGGGCATCCTGCCCCCCTGGCTAAGGGTGGTAGTAGTGGTAGGCATCCTGCCCCCCCTGGGTGAGGGTGGTAGTAGTGGTAGGCATCCTGCCCCCCCTGTGTAAGGGTGGTAGTAGTGGTAGGCATCCTGCCCCCCCTGGGTGAGGGTGGTTGTGGTGGTAGGCATCATGCCACCTCTGGGTGAGGGTGGTAGTGGTGGTAGGCATCATGCCACCCCTGGGTAGGGGTGGTGGTGCGCATTCAGGCCCCTGTGTGCATATGTGGCATTGGTGATGGGCATCCCGCCCCTATGGTGCTGCTGTTGCTGGTGTAAGTATATTCAGCATCCCCGTGTGTGTGTGTGATGTGTCGTGTACGTGTTGTATGTGTTTTGTGGTTGGTGTCTGGCTTACCTTCTGCGCCGTACGCGTCCGTGCCTGTTCCGGTAGTAAATGTAGAATATTGGTATGATCGGGACGAAGGGATTCATGGTTGGTTCGTGTCGTTCGTCCTTCTCGTTGCTTCGCGTCGTCCTCGTCGCTTCGCCTCGTCCTCGCCGCTTCGCGTCGTCCTCGTCGCTGCCGTGTTCGTCTCGTAGCCGTGGATCGTGTTGTGGCGCGAATCGGAGCTTATGTGCGCCTCTCCCGGATGCTTTGACGTGCCGTGCGTAGCGACGGGTTCGGGCGCGTACGGAAAGCGCATCGTACTTGTCCGGCCGGACGGGGCTGCATTTTTCCTTCCGTGCGACTCGATTCGGCGTTTCCGGATTCGCCTCGGTCGGAGAACAGGACCTGGTTTGGGTGAGTACGGCTCGGCCGGATTTTTTGCTGTTGTGCGCATCGTACTTGCTCGTTCGGTGTGCTGTACGGATCGGTCGGGAAACAGGCTTTCGCATGGCTTTTTTCCCGACCGAATGGTATTGGGTGCGCCTCCGACCGAGATCGGAATCGGGCCCTCTGTGTAGTGGGAATAGTAAATTATTCCCCTCCACTATCCAACACTTTCACTACTGTTGCACTTGCTGGAGTGGGAATAGTAAATTATTCCCCTCCACTATCCAACACTTTTCCTACTGTTGCAATTGTTGGAGTGGGAATAGTAATTTTATCCCCTCCGCTATCCAATAATTTCCCTACTGTTGCACTCGTTGGAGTGGGAATAGTAATTTTATCCCATACGCTATCCAACACTTTCCTTACTGTTGCACTCTGTGGAGTGGGAATAGTAAATTATTCCCCTCCACTATCCAACACTTTTACTACTGTTGCACTTGCTGGAGTGGGAATAGTAAATTATTCCCCTCCGCTATCCAATACTTTTCCTACTGTTGCAATTGTTGGAGTGGGAATAGAAATGTTATCCCCTCCGCTATCCAATACTTTCCCTACTGTTGCACTCCCTGGAGTTGGAATAGTAAATTATTCCCCTCCGCTATCCAACACTTTCCCTACTGTTGCACTTGCTGGAGTGGGAATAGTAATTTTATCCCCTCCGCTATCCAACACTTTCCCTACTGTTGCATTCGTTGGAGTGGGAATAGTATTTTTATCCCCTATGCTATCCAACACTTTCCCTACTGTTGCACTCGTGGAGTGGGAATAGTAAATAATTCCCCTCCGCTATCCAACACTTTCCTTACTGTTGCAGTTGCTGGAGTGGGAATAGTAAATTATTCCCCTCTGCTATACAACACTTTCCCTACTGTTGCATTCCCTGGAGTGGGAATAGTAAATTATTCCCCTCTGCTATCCAACATTTTCCCTACTGTTGCAGTTGCTGGAGTGGGAATAGTAAATTATTTCCCTCCTCTATCAAACACTTTCCCTACTGTTGCACTCCCTGGAGTGGGAATAGTAAATTATTCCCATCCGCTATCCAACACTTTCCCTACTTTTACACTTACTGGAGTGGGAATAGTAAATTATTCCCCTCCGCTATCCAACACTTTCCCTACTGTTGCACTTGCTGGAGTGGGAATAGTAATTTTATCTCCTCCGCTAACCAACACTTTCCCTACTGTTGCACTCCGTGGAGTGGGAATAGTAAATTATTCCCCTCCGCTATCCAACACTTTCCCTACTGTTGCACTTGCTGGAGTGGGAATAGTAAATTATTCCTCTCTGCTAAACAACACTTTCCCTACTGTTGCACTCCCTGGAGTGGGAATAGTTATTTTATCCCCTACGCTATCCAACATTTTCCCTACTGTTTCAGTTAATGTAGTGTAAAATGTTGTTTTAAAGATAAATATTTATTTTAATATTTTATTTTATTACATATATAATGTATTTTTATATTTATCTTACAGGTTTATGTATATATATATATATGTATTTATAATTTTTATTATGTTTCTAATGGTTTATAATGTAATAAAATAATTATTTATTAATATTATTAAGTAAATATATATATATTTTTTTTTATATATGTATGTTTAATTTATTTTTATATTATATTTATTATTTGTAATTTTTAAAAATTTTAAATAATTCTACCTATGTTTTTATTAATTATAATTATTTTTTAATTTATTTTATATTATTTTTAAGACATTTAAAAAAAACGATATTTTGAACAACGATATTTTAAACAACGATATTTTGGTTTCGATATTTTTGTACTTACCTTTGTAGAGATAGGATGTTGATATTCTGTTCATCGATATTCTTGACACGATATTCTGGTAGGTCGATATTGTTGTCATCGATATTATGTCAGTGATCCCTCGTCTCCTTATATGCAGACGACCTGTTGCTGTGACCTAGCGGAGGCGGTTGAGGGGGCCGCTGAGGCTCTACGAATCCTGGGCGGCTTTGCTCTCCTTTCCGGCCTTAAGGTCAATAAAGCTAAGACCTATTTGTTCCCCATAGCCGGGCCTCTACCCAGGCCGGAAGCGCTACCGGCCGACACCCTCTGGGCACAGCGTACCTTCAGATACCTGGGCATACATATTTTTCATGACCTAGATAACCTGAAGGAGGGAAATTTGGGGAAGACTTGCGTTCCCTTCGCTCCTGTGTTCAGTTCTGGAGCACGTTGCAACTGCCCATTATGGCCCGGATTACATTGTCCAAAATGGTTATGCTACCCCGGCTGCTATACTTTTTCGTGAACCTCCCGGTTTTGATGCCGAGAAGCTGGTTCCGACCTCTGCACGCTCTCCTGCGGCACCTAGTTTGGGGTGACGGACGCCCAAGGGTGTCCCTGCAAATCCTACAGCACCCTATGTTGGAGGGCGGACTTGGGGTGCCGAACTTTGAATTTTATATGCTGGCCGCCCAATTACGATGGTTGGCACAGTGGGTAGAAGGAGTGAATGAGGAGGGAATGTGCCTGGCGGACCCGGTATCGAGTCGGCGGTTGGTAACGGCGAAGCTCCTACTTCCGGCCACACCCATCCCCTACAGCTCCCTTCTACAGCGCACGGCCCTCCAAGCGTGGAGACGATGCTGCAGTGGAAGGCAACGACCTGCAAAGTACTCCCCCATGATTCCTCTGGTGGGGCTGCCACACGGGGACCCCCAATCCATATTTACGGGTGCCCAGCTGGCCAGATGGTCGGATACTGGACTGGAGAATGTTGGGGACTGCTACTTAGACAAGGTGCTGATCCCTTTCGCGGACCTGGTGGAGGATAGTGGGCTCCCCCCGGGTCAGTTCCTACACTACGAAGCATTGACGCGCACGTTTGCGCACCTATGGGGCCCTGAGGAGGAGGAACCCGATACGCACCCCGTCCTCCATGCTTTATTCACTCTTGGTACAGCTGGACACCTCGTGAAATGGCTTTATTCCACCCTAGTAGAGGCCTCCACTGGCCCACTAGACAAACTGAGGGCGCATTGGGACAAGATGGGGGGCAGAGTCCTCACTGACTCAGAGTGGCGTAAAGTTTTGCGATATTCGGGGAAAGTTTCCAGGAACACCCGACTGAAATGTATCCAATTTAACTACACGCATATGACTTATATGACACCGCACCGGCTCAACGTGACATATGGAGGGGAGGTGCGACAATGCCCTAAATGCGCCCACCTGAAGCTGATTTTGGACATATGACCTGGGATTGTCAATGGGTGCGCCCCTATTGGGTGGCGGTGTTGGCCAAGATCAAAGACGTGATTGGTAGGGAGCTGGCCTTAACAATTCAGACGTGTCTGCGGGGTCTCTTCCCTAGGCCACCTAAGCGCAAAGTTGGGAATCGTTTGATATATCTTGCGTTGGGCCTTGCCAAGCGCAGGATTGCGATGGAGTGGAAACCCGCGAGGGGACCACAGCTTGCAGCCTGGAATAGGGCTGTCATTCCATGGCCAGGGACAGAAGGCAGAGCATTGGCATGGGAGGAGGCCAGGGGGTGAGAATGCTCCTGATTGCCGAACAATGGCAGGAAGCAGTGGCTGAATGGGAGAAACCGGCGGGATCTGGCAGTGAAGGGTGAGAGTCAGATCATGAATCACAAATAGAAGATGAGATTCAAGTCGCCCAGCCAGGGCCATCTGGGATACCAGGAGTTTGACTTATGGGGAGGGAGTGCATGGGTTTGAGATCCCCCCGGGAATGTCTGGCTAGACGCGGGTGGGATGTTAGTTGCAGGGGGGCCCCCTATACCGGACCCGCTCGTGGGTTGGTAATACTTTCAACCCCGTTTGATGTCAGTGCTCCGACATATTTACACCACTCCTCTGCACCAGTTACACGTTCTTTCTTTTCTTTCTTTTCCTGTTTCTTACTTTCCCCCTTTTCTGGGGTTTGTACAATGTTAATGGCAAAATGTGATTCAAAATTGTAAATATGCACGCATATGATGAACCGATTTTGGACGACTCTCCATCCAATTACCACGCTATACCTGTACCGGTGGAGCAGGCACCCACGAATATAAACAGTAATGGATGATGTAAATTGTTGTTTTTTCTTTTTTTTCTTTTTGTTTTTGTCTGCTCATTCTCCTGAGTGTAATTAAAATGTCGATTGTTATAAAATGCCAATAAAAATATCTTTTTTTTTTTAAAAAGGGAAAGGAAAAGTCAGGGTGGGGGTGAGTAATTGCAATTACACCTACGTACTGAGCACTGTAAATAGCCCACCTCTGCTGCCCCCTCACAATGTTTATTTTGTTTGCGGGTCCCAGGCCTATGTTTGGCCTCCTCAGGGATGGTCTGGATATGTTATCTCTCCTTTCTCCTTCCCCCAGTGTATATTGCGCCATCCAATTATCATAAGGATCACCGACTGCAGCGCAGGAGTGCCCATCTGTTTTGTGTTAGACAAGTTATTGACACAGCAGACTTAGATCAGACGGACACCACTTTGCAGCAGTTCACTGATGCTATGAAGGGTATCGTTCCCTTTGAAGCCCCATGTCCAATAGTCTCAATATTCGAAGACTCACTAGGGTGGTGGAAGGAGTAATAAATGCAAAGGCTGGAATTCTGACTAATATTACAGCTGAGCTTCAGGCTACGAGACTCTTTGTTCTTCAAAACCGGATGGTGTTAGACATCATCCTTGCTGATCGGGGTGGGGCCTGCCGCGTCATTGGCAGCAGCTGCTGTGTATACATACTGTACCACGCTCGGAATGTATATGCTGCTATACAGAAGCTCCATAGGCTTGCCTCTGACATATACCAAGAGAATGGTACATGGTCTCTCACTGGGTGGTTTTGGGGCCTATTCACATCTTGGGTTGGAAGATTATCATCTTCCTGGTTGCCATAGCTGGTATCATTTTAACATGTTGTCTGTGCATACACTGCCTTCCTGCCTGTTGTGCCTGTTGTGTACAAATATTGACACCTCACCCAAAACCCCTGGAACATGACTCTAAGAATAAGGCCATGATGATGCAGGATATCCAGGACATGATGTACATTGACAAGAGCATTTTTGAGTATTAATGGTGTATGTCTAGATTCGTAATATGTTCATTACGTACAGCAGAGAGTTTTAGCTTTCACTAGTAGCAAAATTAGTTAGCAAATGCTAAAAGGGGGTCTGTTGGACTGGAAAATACTTCTAGTCGACTCCTCCTATTAGCATTATGCTTAAGTTAGCATTTGCGGCACCATTTTGCACTTAGTCGCCATCTTGTGCCATGATTGAAATGAAGCTTCTGTCTCATACTGTCTGCCTCAGCAGAAAAAGTAGCCTTGATTGTTTCTTTTTATTATTCAAGGTTGAGCTTCGTTGTATCTAATGAATAGCTCTGTTCTGTGTTTGCATGCCTTTCTTCATATGTAGCCCTGCTCCCACTCTCCGAGAGACGGGCACGGGCTGAGTAACTTTGAAGCTAAGATAAGGTGTTCCTGGTCTCAGGATGGTAGCTCATCCTTCTGTGCCTCTTTTGTTAACCTGCTCCAACTGGAAATTTCCAGTCTGGGCGGGTCCTGTTGGGTATTGGAAATGTATAATATCTGATGTTATGTTGGGGAGGGTCAGTCCCTCGGCAGCTATCTCAGGAGTCTGGTCAGACCGGACTCCGCTCGAGCGCATACTAATAAAATAACTTTGGTTTATATTCTCTACTGTCTGACGGACTCTTCATTTGTATGGAAGGCTGAGAGGTGGACGCGAGTTACCCGGGTGGCCCTAATCGGGTCACTTCCTTCACCCACCAAGCCACAGCAAAGAGCTATGTCCCAGGGGTAGGCACCCCGGGACATAGCACGAGCCGGCCCTGGGGGGTGGCTGTCCCCAGGGTCATGTATGGCTCCAGGAGTGGGGGCCGCGCGGCCCCCCCTCCTTTTTGGGGTTTTCCCCCAGGAAGGTGGTGGTCCTCAGGGCTGCAGGGGGGGTCCGCACACCCCACATTCAATTTAAGAAAAGCCCCAGGGAGGGGGCAGACCCGGGGCTGCAGGGGGATCCATGCCCCCCCCATTCATTCAAGTTAAAGCCCCGGTGAGGTGTCGGTCCCCAGGGCAGTGGGGGGTTTGCACCCTCCCTGAACTGTTTTAAGATAAATCCCAGGAAAGGTGGTGGTTCCTGGGGCTGGGGGGGATCCGCGCGGCCCACCCCCATTCAATAAAATTAAATCCCCGGGTGGCGGCCCCCAGTGCTGGGCTGGGGGTTCCAAGAGGCCCCCACACTTATCAGTAAACAAGCCCCGAGGAGGTGGTGGTCACCGGGGTATTAATAAGCCACAGGAGGGAGGGGCCCATGCGCCCTCCTTTATTATCAAAATGCCCCCGGGACCTGGTCCACCTGGGGGCCAATTACATATGAAAAGCTCTTTTCCTATGGAAACTAGGTCCAAACTATAACAACCTACTGGATGTATATATATGTGTGTATGTGTTGACCGTCCATACTTTTTGTTTTGCACTATGGTGTGCTGAATAAACACTCCTTTAAAAAGGCAAACTACCTGTTTGAGTTCACTCCTTATGGTGCTGTGAAATCCTCGCCGCGTTTTACCCAGCTGCATCTTCAACGTATCAATAATCGTCTCGTCATAGTGTTTTGAGACAAAGTACACCTAAGTTGGCCACAATGTCATGTGATGATGTAGTGCCTCACGTCACACACACAACAAGCCAGCCATGGCTGTCCTCAAACATTTGAGTTACTTGTCTGACAGAGCCTAACGCCTCCAACACCCTTCAGCAGACCAATCGACCTCAAAGCTGGGGAACTGGGTTTGAGCCTCGGCAGGTATGCTCAACATTCTGTGATTCTGGGCAAAAGATTTAATCTCCCTGTGCCTCACAAAATGAATGTGTCCATCTGTAATGCAACTGGTGCTCATGTATGGCGCTCTGATACCTTCAGGTCGAGTTTGCGCTATATAAATCTCCCAAACAAAAAAAAATGGCTTGGCAGAAAACCTAATGGCTTGCCAAGTTTCTTGCAGAAGATTAAAATCACCGTCAGCCACTCAGCATAGAAACCACAACACAAGCCGGCCTGTGTAGTCATTCTGCAGCAATCGGCATTCTAGCGAGCCCATAAATGCCATCAGCCCGCCTTGCCATCTACAATGGCAGCATCAATCAGCTCCAGATGGGCTCTCACTGCAATATGGATCATCATCTCCTGCATTGCATCCTCAAGGCATCAAGTGTAGTAACGAGATAAATTGCAAGGATCACAAATGAAACATGTAGGTAAAATATGAAATAGTTTACTTGTAAATACAGAGCCCGTCGATGCTGACCATGAAGCAGAAAAGAATGGACCAACCATCACTATGGAATCTTTTGAAATAGGGATCAACTGACATTCCAAATTCTAACAGATAAGTAAACAAGCATTGTTAAAAAATAACAATTACAGTGTGATACTCATGATATAACAGTGACTTCATCAGTTAAAGCCAATACCTGCTTCCAAGCAGCCTTAACATTTGCAGATTAACCATGGTTACATTTCTTTCAGGCAGCAAGCACCCTTGCAAGAAGATTTGTTTCTTGTTTAGCCGTCTGTCTCTCCCTCAGCTTCACAGCACAGAAGACTACCTCCCTTCCACTTCTGCTGAGGCATATCAAGTGTCGGAATTAACTGTCCAAGGATGGTTGTCTTTTTACAAAAAGTAAGGGAATTATTTTTGTTAAATTAAAAAGTATGGGCACTTTCTGCCTCACAGATCCTACTCACTTCGACCTCAGGTTAGAACACATTTTAAAATGTTTTCTTCTTACATTTACTGTTTAATATATGTACTGGTAAGGGGAAAAATACCAGCTTTAGGTGATTTTTCTCATTTTTGTACTTTTATTAAGGAACAAGTTACAAGTAATGGAGCCCAAACAGGAGCTAGGATATAACTAGGGCTTCCGGTTTTATGGTATATATTTTTAACCTTTCCATCTGCTATTATCCATATTTATTTTTGGTCGTCTTATTGGTATTTATTGATAAATATTTTGTGAATAGATTAAGTTAAAACGTGTATATTTCCACATTTATTACATATATCATACTTTGAAGCCTATCAGGTATTATCACATTAAATGCCAAATATAATAAAACAATACACATATGAAAATTTTGCATTACACAACAAATATTTGTTAAGAAAAGCATTGAGTTAAACAACTCCCAACCAGTTTGTAACTCCCCATGCTGTCAGTCTGCTCAGCTGTTGGCCTGGAATTTGTGAATGACAGCACGGACAGTCTCTCAGAAGAAGCCCAATTTCCTGTGTTTTTCTGCTTTAAGAATGAATACAGAAAGGAAACATGATTTTCTGTCTGTATTTATCTGTAAAATAAGTAAAAATGGAAAACTGTGAGCCTTAGCTCAGGGCCTAGCTCAGCCCCCAGCTGATGACAGAAACTCCAACTGATAGAGATAGAACACACACACGAATGATCATATATTCCGCACTACTCACAACATTCCACACCAGGCTATAACAGAAGACACAGCAAACATAAGGATATGATGGACGAAGCGCTGAAACTTTTCAGACACTCACCCCCAGTCACAGATCTGGGTTGAATCCTTCATCATTCTTTAGCTCACTTCGCCACCTCAGTTCAGACCCAGCTATATGCAAATCAGTCTTGACCCTGTGCCTCATGGGAACAGTCCAGCCCGAACTGCCAAGCCAGGTCTTCCCTGAACCAGAAACAAGCATCCTGGGACCGGTTTCTGGGTAACACCCTTCATCAGCCAGGCTAGCTTGAATCCAGTGGCAAAGTGAGCAAGGGACCCACGTCTGGGCATACCCTGCCAACTTAGGGCGAACAAAGCAAACACTTTGCCACTGGATTCAAGCTAGCCTGGCTGATGAGGGCTGTTAGCCTGAAACCGGTCCCAGGATGCTGGTTTCCGGTCCAGGGAAGACATGGCTTCCCTGGACAGAATTTTCTCTTCCCCAGTCGCAGCTTTGGAAGTGTTGGCAAGTGTGGCATTGCTCGAGAGGTAAACTAGGGTGAGATCCAACAGATCTCACAGCCTCGGCAGTCGTGGGCTACCTTAGACTGTGGCAAATGCAATGGACTGGAAACAAGCATCCTAGGACCGGTTTCGAGGTTTCACCCCTCTTCAGCCAGGATAGCTTGACTCCAGTGGCATGGAGAGCACGGGACCCACGTCTGGGCATACCCGTCCCACTCGGGGTGACAAATGCAAAAACAACAATTGATGGACAGAATGCAGAACAATGTCATACATTCACCCCAGTACAGAGATCTGGGCCTAAATCCATTGTTTTTTTGCTCACCATGCCATTCCAGTTTGAACCCAGCCATATGCAAATCAGTCTTGACCCTGTGCCCAATGGGAACAGTCCAGCCCGAACTGCCAGGCCAGGTCCTCCCTGGACTGGAAACAAGCATCCTAGGACCGGTTTCGGGGTTTCACCCCTCTTCAGCCAGGATAGCTTGACTCCAGTGGCATGGAGAGCACGGGACCCACGTCTGGGCATACCCGTCCCTCTCGGGGTGACAAATGCAAAAACAACAATTGATGGACAGAATGCAGAACAATGTCATACATTCACCCAAGTACAGAGTTCTGGGACTAAATCCATCGTTTTTTTGCTCACCATGCCATTCCAGTTTGAACCCAGCCATATGCAAATCAGTCTTGACCCTGTGCCCAATGGGAACAGTCCAGCCCGAACTGCCAGGCCAGGTCCTCCCTGAACTGGAAACAAGCATCCTAGGACCGGTTTCGGGGTTTCACCCTCTTCAGCCAGGATAGCTTGACTCCAGTGGCATGGAGAGCACGGGACCCACGTCTGGGCATACCCGTCCCACTCGGGGTGACAAATGCAAAAACAACAATTGATGGACAGAATGCTGAACAATGTCATACATTCACCCCAGTACAGAGATCTGGGCCTAAATCCATCGTTTTTTTGCTCACCATGCCTTTCCAGTTTGAACCCAGCCATATGCAAATCAGTCTTGACCCTGTGCCCAATGGGAACAGTCCAGCCCGAACTGCCAGGCCAGGTCCTCCCTGGACTGGAAACAAGCATCCTAGGACCGGTTTCGGGGTTTCACCCTCTTCAGCCAGGATAGCTTGACTCCAGTGGCATGGAGAGCACGGGACCCACGTCTCGGCATACCCGTCCCACTCGGGGTGACAAATGCAAAAACAACAATTGATGGACAGATTGCAGAACAATGTCATACATTCACCCCAGTACAGAGATCTGGGCCTAAATCCATCGTTTTTGCTTACCATGACATTCCAGTTTGAACCCAGCCATATGCAAATCAGTCTTGACCCTGTGCCCAATGGGAACAGTCCAGCCTGAACTGCCAGGCCAGGTCCTCCCTGGACTGGAAACAAGCATCCTAGGACCGGTTTCGGGGTTTCACCCCTCTTCAGCCAGGATAGCTTGACTCCAGTGGCATGGAGAGCACGGGACCAACGTCTGGGCATACCCGTACCACTCGGGGTGACAAATGCAAAAACAACAATTGATGGACAGAATGCAGAACAATGTCATACATTCACCCCAGTACAGAGATCTGGGCCTAAATCCATCGTTTTTTTGCTCACCATGCCATTCCAGTTTGAACCCAGCCATATGCAAATCAGTCTTGACCCAGTGCCCAATGGGAACAGTCCAGCCCGAACTGCCAGGCCAGGTCCTCCCTGGACTGGAAACAAGCATCCTAGGACCGGTTTCCGGGGTTTCACCCTCTTCAGCCAGGATAGCTTGACTCCAGTGGCATGGAGAGCACGGGACCCACGTCTGGGCATACCCGTCCCACTCGGGGTGACAAATGCAAAAACAACAGTTGATGGACAGAATGCAGAACAATGTCATACATTCACCCCAGTACAGAGATCTGGGCCTAAATCCATCGTTTTTTGCTCACCATGCCATTCCAGTTTAAACCCCGCCATATGCAAATCAGTCTTGACCCTGTGCCCAATGGGAACAGTCCAGCCCGAACTGCCAGGCCAGGTCCTCCCTGGACTGGAAACAAGCATTCTAGGACCGGTTTCAGGGTTTCACCCCTCTTCAGCCAGGATAGCTTGACTCCAGTGGCATGGAGAGCACGGGACCCACGTCTGGGCATACCCGTCCCACTCGGGGTGACAAATGCAAAAACAACAATTGATGGACAGAATGCAGAACAATGTCATACATTCACCCCAGTACATAGATCTGGGCCTAAATCCATCGTTTTTTTGCTCACCATGCCATTCCAGTTTGAACCCAGCCATATGCAAATCAGTCTTGACCCTATGCCCAATGGGAACAGTCCAGCCCGAACTGCCAGGCCAGGTCCTCCTGGACTGGAAACAAGCATCCTAGGACCGGTTTCGGGGTTTCAGCCCTCTTCAGCCAGGATAGCTTGACTCCAGTGGCATGGAGAGCACGGGACCCACGTCTGGGCATACCCGTCCCACTCGGGGTGACAAATGCAAAAACAACAATTGATGGACAGAATGCAGAACAATGTCATACATTCACCCCAGTACAGAGATCTGGGCCTAAATCCATCGTTTTTTTGCTCACCATGCCATTCCAGTTTGAACCCAGCCATATGCAAATCAGTCTTGACCCTGTGCTGATGAGGGCTGTTAGCCCGAAACCAGTCCCAGGATGCTTGTTTCCGGTCCAGGGAAGACATGGCTTGGCAGTTCGGGCTGGACTGTTCCCATGAGGCACAGGGTCAGACTGATTTGCATATGGCCATGTCTGAACTGGAGTGGCGGAGTGAGCTAAAGAATGATGATGGATTAAACCCAGATCAGTTGACTGGGGGTGAGTGCTTGCAATGTTCAACACTCCGTCCATCATCCCGCTTGGTTTTGCTATGTTCGCCCTAAGTTGGCAGGGTATGCCCAGACGTGGGTCCCTTGCTCACTTTGCCACTGGATTCAAGATAGCCTGGCTGATGACGGCTGTAAGCCAGAAACCGGTCCCAGGATGCTTGTTTCCGGTCCAGGGAAGACATGGCTTGGCAGTTCGGGCTGGACTGTTCCCATGAGGCACAGGGTCAGACTGATTTGCATATGGCCATGTCTGAACTGGGGTGGCGGAGTGAGCTAAAGAATGATGATGGATTAAACCCAGATCAGTTGACTGGGGGTGAGTGCTTGCAATGTTCAACACTCCGTCCATCATCCCCTTTGGTTTTGCTATGTTCGCCCTAAGTTGGCAGGGTATGCCCAGACGTGGGTCCCTTGCTCACTTTGCCACTGGATTCAAGATAGCCTGGCTGATGACGGCGTAAGCCAGAAACCGGTCCCAGGATGCTTGTTTCCGGTCCAGGGAAGACATGGCTTGGCAGTTCGGGCTGGACTGTTCCCATGAGGCACAGGGTCAGACTGATTTGCATATGGCCATGTCTGAACTGGGGTGGCAGAGTGAGCTAAAGAATGATGATGGATTAAACCCAGATCAGTTGACTGGGGTGAGTGCTTGCAATGTTCAACACTCCGTCCATCATCCCCTTTGGTTTTACCTTCGACTGTGGGTCCTTTCTAAGGGTAGTGTGTCTAAAATGTATCAAATACTTATTGACAATTTATACTCACATGAAACTTGTCTTGCGGCTACATACTATTGGCAGGAGTGGTTAGAAGTGGAATACTCGAAGGGTGACTGGAAGGAGATCTTAGATTATCACGCTCGCTTGCTCGCTCAGAGAAGCGCACCTAAAGTTTGCTTATTTTAAAATTCTGCACGACTGGTATTGGTCTACTTTCAAATTGTACAAAGCTCGTCTAGCTCCCAATGCAGCATGCTGGAGGTGCTTAAGCGCAGCATGTGATTTCTACCACATACTAGAGTCATGCCCTGCATTAGATTCATATTGGCGTTGTATATGGGAAACGCTAAGTTCAACTAGTTTTATTACTTTTGAGGAGTCAGACAAAATGGCTCTGCTACATGACTTTGTTGATTTGGATAATACGACTTTACATTGGTGTAGATGGATGCCAACAGCTCTTATGGTGGGCAAGATCTGCATTTTAAGGCATTGGCGTACTGCACTGGTGCCCACGCATCGAGAGTGGATAGCTTTTTAGATTTGCTATGTATGAATGCCGAATTTTCAGGGTTCAACATCAAATATATGTTTTTGATCAGGTTTGGGGTCCTTTTTTGCGGCTTTGCAACTATTGACTGTTTTCCTTTGGCATGTGACCGCTACTTTTTGTCTCCCCCCCTCCCCCCAATTAAACTAGGATGGTGTTTGGAATGCTTTCATTTTAGGTTTAGTGTTTGGGATGATATGCTTGGGGCTTGTGGTACTATATGTTTGTTTAAGAGTAGTACGTTGTATGTGGGGAGTTACCCTAGGTATTGCTTAAACTGTGTTGGTTAAACATGATTACTCTTCTGTTCCTTATTTATTTGTTTATTTATTTATTTCTTCTCTTTCTTTTTTCTTTCTTTTCTTATGATCTCATCTTATTATTTCTTATTGGGATTTTATTTATTATAGTGTTTATGAGGTACACTGTGGGGTACTTTGTACGTTATTAAAATTGTTTTTGTGTACTATAAAAATCACATTAAATAAATGTTGGATAATCTTTATGAACCAGACATAGTCTCTCTAATATCAGGCAGTTTTTCAAATGAGAAAATTCCAGAGCAGAGTTTGCTTTGCAAGGGATGAAACAGAACAGGTCAGTCTTACCCGATAGTGCATCTTTCATTTCTCTGAATTCCAATCGTGGGAACACCAGGTCCAAAATGCTGACTGCATGTGGTAACATCACAAGTGGAATCTTTTACGCTGAGAGAGCACTGCACACCAAACTGTTAGTCAGGCGAGTGAGCACCCTCAGCCCAGCGATACATTCAAACAACACCAGTTGAAGTTGCACTCATTCTGCAAAGACATGTACTCACTAACAACTGTTTCTCCAGTGGGTCACCTACAACTAGCCAGGCCACCAAAAAACAAGGTAAAAGCAAACTCCCATGGGCTCTTGCTCTCACATTGCAAAAGTACTGCAAACATTTTGTATGAAGACGCTCTTTTTTACGCTACGCTTCTTTTCTTTTAGTATTGTACAGCCGCCATTTTGTGATGACGCAGCACCGCACTTTTCTTTCAGTTTATGGTTCCGTTCACTGAATACTAGCACTTCATAAGCTCCCTGCATCACAGTGCTGCTCACCCTCACCACAGTGTGTCACGTATGATCCTGGGCAGAAATGGGTCAGGCCTTCTAAATGCAAAATTGTAACAGCATGGCTCTTCTTATATGGTAAACTTACCTTAAGGACGTTCTAGGCTACCTTGTGCCGGAATCTCCAGACCTAACCAAGAGTGTAGCTAACAATAGTGTAACAGGTGCAGTGGCACCGGGGCCCAGAGGTGTAAGGGGCTCAATGGACTCTGGTATAATAGGGGCCCATTTCCTTTCTTGCATTAGAGCTTTTGCTATACCTGGACATAACATTCCTAGGTAGGCTCTTTGCAGCACACTGGGAGCACATACTGATTCCTTCTATTTCAGATGTCATAAAAAGACAAAATAATGATTCCTTGGTTGTGGAAAATAGCAGATCCTCATGCATTAGAGAACTGGTACAGTAAGCAGTGGAATGTGATAGTTATTTAAAGGTGGAGAGGTATGGCGCAGTGGCTAGAGTGGCTGACTTCGGAGTGCAGGGCTCACTTTCGATCCCCTGCGGCAGCTCAGCTCAGCACCATGTGACTCTGGGCATTAGCTCACTTAATCTTCCCGACGGCCCCCAGCGCCTTGAAACCCTTAAGTGTGAAATGTTCCCGCTTTACAAATATGAATTATTATTATCAAAGGCATAGCACAGATCAGTGGAAGGATGACACAAATTCTTGGATGATTTGCAGCCTTTGCTTATTATCCAAATGGTCAGACACAGTAGAGAAGTTCCATGGCCTCCATTGCTGAGGACTTTGCAGTTATCTGACGAATCTCATTGCAGTGCTTGGAGTAGGGGTGGACCTGGATATTGACGCATGTGAGTAGTTGTTCTTTGTTGAATCAAGGCAGGTCAGATAAATTGGGGGAGTTGAAGTAGTTAAGTTGTTAGGGAAGGGGTAGTAGGAGCATAGGAACAGCCCTATTACTTAGAGGTGGTTTTACTCCATTAGTTTATTGGGTGTCAGCCCAAGTGTTTTTTCTTGTCACTTGTCTGAAACTGAATATAAAGATTTTGGAGGAAACAAATGTCTTCGATAAAGCCTGACCTCCTCAACCCATTAGCCTGATCCCTCTAATTTTTCTCTGCCTATCCTAACCCTGTTGGCCCTGTCTTTCCTTAACCCACATCCCCAAATTCTGCAGTACAATCAGGGTGCAGAGCATTAGGAACTTGGGAGGCTTGTGGATAACCTGTGCAGTTCTCTACTCTGGTTATGGCATACTCTCCCACAATGTTCATGTGAAAATGGGGAACTCGGTTTGTGTTCCCACACTTGCCACAACACTTACTCCTGGTTACGCTAGGTTAGAAGTTCAGATAAGTTTGAGGAAGGGACCCACATATTTTGTGAAAACCACAAAGTTGTGACTCTGGGATTCATCACCGACCCTCGTAGAATCTTCACCACAGTTTTGCATAGACGAATAGATGTGTATCCCGCACTCTAAGAAAGTCAGCGAAGAATACTGCAGAAAAGTATTGAAAAATGACAAATTTACAAATCCTTATGTTAAGTCTGCGTTATTCAAAAACCACACCCATACTACTATTTTCCTTTAAAAGCAGATTGCGCAAGTTGCACCGTGTACTAGCTAGCATTTCAGGGAAGGAAAACACCCAAAATGAATAAATAAATCGCTTAGGTGGGGATAGGGGTCGCTGGCCAGGGCGGTTGGGGGTATGGGGTAAGTGAGCTCAGAAAGGGGAGGATGGGCACGGGCTCACCATAACTAGACCCATATTGATATGGGTTGGGCTCAGGCCAATCGTTCAAGTAGTAATACAGCCTTCTTTGCTTGTGTTTTTTTACATTCACACATACGTTTAAAAGGTACAGACATTTATGGGGACAAATTTGCCCTGGTATCTATTGATGGTTTTTGTGCTTGCAATCTTTGCTCTTCTCAGCATTTCAGGAATCATTTTTAAGTCAAAGGTTGTATAAATCAAAAACCTTATTTAATGTATAAAAGATCTATTTCTGTCACTGGCCGATAAAATAGCAGTTCCTAGATTTGTTAACATTGTCTCTAACACGCTGCCTTTTAGTTCTTCCCTCTAGAAAGTGATGAAAGATATTGTGTAACAGAACAGTGATGGTACAAAGAGAGAGTACAATGTCTCAAACCATGGCGGGGAGGAAAGCACCCACTTCATCATCATTGTGCAAAGTTTGCATTGCAACATCAATCCTGCACCAGGTGAAACCATCTGAGCCCGTGCGGCGTCTGATAAAATACAGTCAGGAGAGCTTATGTTCCAGTTGGAGACAAAGTCCAGCGCAGGCCATGAGTCATGACCTCGCTTAGTCATCGTTCACAGCACAAGTCTGAAGAGAACTCTGAAATGAACTGTGCATATAAGCGAACCAGCCGGTCGATTAGTTAAGTAGTCAAGTAACTTCAAGGAAAACATCAAATAAAAAATAAAAAACTATAAATAAGAAAAATAAACGTGAGGGTTAATAAATTGTAAGTTTAGGATACCAGTTGCTAGCTGCTAGTCTAGGGCATCCCTTGAGGGAACTTGTAACAAAGATGGCTTTAAGAAGCAGAAAACAGAAAGTGTTCTTATAATATTCGTCACCTTTGCCGCCACCTGTTTTCATCATGCAGAAAATCAGTATCCGCACGTATGAGTTTCTATAATTTGAGTATAAACTGTATGATGTGGGGCTTTGTTCATGTATGTTACAAAGATCAAACATGTCACCTTACCCTAGCTTCAGAATGCTTTGAAAAACTGGAAGAAAACATGAATACGACAATAATTGGGAAAGTCACCAGGTTCGATTTTTGTACGGTGCAGAGACAGGGGAAAGCACAGGAAGGAAATGAAGAGGAGAGAAAGAAATTAGAGAAAGGAAACAGATAATGAAAGGAGATGGTGAAGTTGGGAGATTGCAAGGAAAGAGGAGAGAAGAAGTAAGGACAAAAGGGGGAAGGAAAAGAAGGTGAGTTGGGATAAGAGGTGAAGAAATGAATCCACCTGTAAATATATGTATGCATGTAGTCAGCAACTGTATGTGTGTCTGCATGCATGCTGTATGTGTGCGCATCTTTATGGTGTCTATGGACATGGCTTCCTGTCTGTAGAGGTAGCCAGAAAATAAAAATTCCCCAACTTTAAACCGTAGCTCCGATGACACCAATCAAGTGAAACAATTGAGCCCAAACCTCCCTAGAAGAGCTCCCTTGTCACTTCAATCCAAACATCTATCCAGTCATCCTTTCACCCTTCCATCCACCCAGTGATATTCACTATTTTGCCTTTACATTTGGTCATCCATTCATTCTTTCAACCATTATTCAATCTTTCCCCATGCCATCCATCAGCCATTCCATCCATCCATCCAACCTGTCACACATCCCTCATCTATGCATGCATTCATACATAAATTCATCCACCCATATATCCATCCTTTGACTTATCCATCCATTAATAAAGCAAGCCATCCATCTACACTGATTTTCCTTTACTCTGCCATTCTTTCACCTGCCCATCCACCTATTAATTGTTTCATCCTTTCATCCACTCATCCATCTACGCATTCACCCATCCTACCTTTCTTTCACCTTTCCTTCCATTCAATACTCCTTTCTACTTTCCCTTTTCTAGTGACCCATCTTTAGTACTTACTTGTTCCTGCCTGGTCTCCTTTTGACCAGGGGCAGCTCCTCCTCAAGAGCGGAGGAGCGTCACCCTGCCTGCTGCAAGCGCAGCAGGCACAGACAAATAAATAAAATGGCATGGCAATACCATTTTATTGCCATGCCATTTTAGGTCTCGCCTGAGCCAGCGCATGCGCTGCTCTGGCGAGAGTTTTAGTAAGCGGGTTTTGGAAGTGCAAACAGTGGCTTTTGCTGGCGACCAGCTTGCGTTCACGCGAGCGTGCACGCGCGATCAGGCGCCATATGGCTTCCCTCGCCATCTGGACGCTCGCGTGAACGCAAGCTGGTCGCCAGCAAAAGCCACTGTTTGCACTTCCAAAACCCGCTTACTCACGATTACTTTCACTTTCACGGCCGCGCGGCCGTGTCAGTTTCGCGGCCGCGCGGCCAATGCTTGTTTGAGGCAGTGGCCTGACACACGACTGACTCTGCCCCATCCTTACTAGGCCTTCAGGCGTACTGATAAAACACATGACTGACTGTGTTTGTGTTACTGGCCTTGACAGATACAGTACTGTCTCTCTCGAACCTCGCACATTCAGAGGCAATTGCCTGGCATGAAACTGACTTTCCCATACCCTGGCTCCAAAGAAATCCTCAAATATAGTGCGGCCTGTCTCCATCTCCTCTGACGCATAACTTCTCTTTAGTTTTAAATTAAATTTTAATTGAACGTAAAAAAGGGTGAACTGTTTACCACACTCATGATTCAAGAAGTGGCTGAGTTCACAGTGCGGGTGTGAGTTTAATTAAAATACGTTCTTTTCCTATTTCAGCACTTGAGCTGTGTCTGCTACATGAAAGGGTTACGGATGGCAAATGACCGCCCATAAACAAATCATTTTCAGGTTTCAAAAGGACTAACTAGCATGATGCTGATGTCATCAGAAATGACGCAGTATATGTTTTGCTTGCTCTCACTTTTCATACTACTCATTTATTGACATAGAAGGAAAAAATAGAAGGATCATTCTTTCTAACAGAAGTTTCTGTCTGTTCATCTAGGATGAAGTGTTCTGAACAGCAACTTCTTGTGGGGAGGCCTCCATTGCATTTCCCTGGTATCACTTGAAAACCTGTGTCACTAACCTTCCAGAGGCATTATCTGTGAGGAAATTGATGCATTCCCCTGTTGGCCTATCTGTCATGAAAACAAAAAAATGTATCTTTGTTTCTGCCTGCTCCATGTTAAGGCCTCAACTTCTGGTTCTCAGGATTGATACGTCTGCGGGTCACTGAGCTTGGCCCTTAAACCTTTGGCACTCAGGATGCATGCGGAAGATCCCATGAGGGCACACGTTTTCTGCCCTCTAGGTTTCATTGGTCCTCTGGTTCCGTCTGCCCTCTCTATTGTGCTGCTCCCCTTTCTGGATAGCCGGCAAGTATCTGACAAGTCAGGTGACATCTTGAGCCAGTTCTACATTTTAGCCACTTTGACTATTTAGACTGTAGATTCATGTTTACAATATAAATGCACAACTCGAGGCTCCAGAATGCAAAGTACTTGTGGCTGAAATAAGGTATGACTGTAAGTGTTTGGTCATTTAGAAGCTATGACCTGCCAGCAGACTTTCCCATAGTCTGTTATGTACTCAAGCTCTGTTTTTTCCTCCATCTGCATGGAGTTCCAAGGTCTATTTTCCCTTTCCCCTTGCCTTCCCCTTCTCTGCGATTTGGGCTCCGGGTTCTCTATGGCAATTCCAGCGTTGGACTGGCCTATAGGGCAATCTGGCATTGCCTGAAGGGCTAGTCAGACAGGTCAGCGATTGGGCTGGTTTTTTTTTTGCCTGTTTCATGATCTTGTGGGCCAGGTTATACTGATGGTTTCTCTGATATTACCACAAACATTGTCTGCAGCAAGCATAAATGGATAGCCTCCCATACCTTTCAAAAAACTTATACAGCTTGCCAAGTTTAAAACTGCACTGATTTGAAAATGTGGGACTCTTTTTTTTATCCAACGGTAACACTGAATGGGACGTTCTCAGAGCTGTCAGTTCCAGGAAGCGTTGCTCGGCTGCAAGTTAACTTTTTTTTCCAATGACTCTTTAAAAGGAGGCAGTGTGAGAAGCTTTAATCAATAGGTGGTAGAACTGCCTCAAAAATAGCAGCCTACCTAATTAATAGGTATGGGTGGCAAGTATGAGGATAAATCACTGTGGCAGGATAACAATTTTACTGTGCAACCAGTTACTGTTACTGCACGCAATAGAGTCCGCTAAGATTTGTTTATTTATATTGTACTATATCACTTAAGTCGATCTGTTTGTGGAGGTGGTGTCCAGGGAGAGCGGCAGGACCTAGTTTGGCTGGGTTGATGTCTCTTACCTTTGTTATGTTGTGAAAGCCAAGAAGCCATGTCTTTGTGGTTGTACTGGGTTTGTTTTTTAAATTAATTTTGTGGCAGTGGATTTTGCAAAGTTCTAGTTAGGTCTCGCCTAGACAGTGCATGTACGTTCTCTTCAAGACTTTTTAGGTCTCGTCTAGGCAGAACGCATGTGCTGCCCTAGGAGATGACCTTTAGAAATCGGTCTGCTCCTTTGCACACTCGTGCTTGTGCTGGCATCCTCCTTGCGGGAGCGAGCAGCGGCGCGCGTGCTAATTGAAACCATAGGGCTCTTGCGCCGCTGCTGCTCGCTCCCGCAAGGCGGAGGCCAGCACAAGCACGAGTGCTTCAAACAGCTGCTGCTTGTTCTCGCGCAAGGCTGAAGTTAATTCAGGCTGCTGACTGGCACACGCGGGAGCTGAGAAATACAGCCAGGTTTCACAAGACAAGTCAGTACACAAGATTTCATGGAGCTTAAACCAACTGAACACCGGAGGCAAACTTGTTTCTTTTCTTTGTGAGCCACTCTCACTGCAGGCACAACATGTTTTTTTTATTAAAGGAGCATTGGCTTTAATGCGCTTTAAATTTTATTGTATCTAATAATCGGCCTCTTTCTGCTCTCCCATGTGCCCCCTTCGAGATCCTCCTCTCCATCCGCATTCTGCCAGCACCCTCCTACCCAATAGTCGTCCACCACCACCACCATGTCCACCACCACCATGTCCACCGCCACCACCACCACATCCACCACCACCACGTCCACCACCACCACCACGTCCACTACCAACACGTCCACCACCACGTCCAACACATCCACCGCCAACACCACCACCACGTCCACCACCACCACGTCCACCACCACCACCACGTCCACGTCCACCACCACCACGTCCACCACCACGTCCACCACCACATCCACCACCACCACATCCACCACCACCACATCCACCACCACAACGTCCACCACCACCACGTCCACCACCACCACGTCCACCACCACCATGTCCACCACCACCACGTCCACCACCACCATGTCCACCACCACCACGCCCACCACCACGTCCACCACCACGTCCACCACCACGTCCACCACCATGTCCACCACCACGTCCACGTCCACGTCCACCTCCACCTCCATGTCCACCACCACGTCCACCACCATCACCACGTCCACCACCACCACCATGTCCACCACCAACACATCCACCACTACCACGTCCACCACCACCACGTCCACCACCACCACCACGTCCACCACCACCACCACGTCCACCACCACCACCACGTCCACCACCACCACGTCCACCACGTCCACCACGTCCACCACCACCACGTCCACCACCACCACCACATCCACCACCACCACGTCCACCACCACCACCTCCACCACCACCACGTCCACCACCACCACGTTCACCACCACCATGTCCACCACCACCACGTCCACCACCACCACATCCACCACCACCACCACGTCCACCACCACCACGTCCACCACCACCACGTCCACCAACACCACGTCCACCACCACGTCCACCACCACATCCACCACCACGTCCACCACCACATCCACCACCATGTCCACCACCACCACGTCTACCACCATGTCCACCACCACCATCACGTCCACCACCACGTCCACCACCACCACCATGTCCACCACCATGTCCACCACCACCACCATGTCCACCACCACCACCACGTCTACCACCACCACATCCACCACCACTATGTCCTCCACCACCACCACGTCCACCACCACCACCATGTCCACCACCACCATGTCCACCACATTCTCCACCACCACCACATCCACCACCACCACCATGTCCACCACCACCATCTCCACCACATTCTCCACCACCACCACATCCACCACCATGTCCACCACCACCACATCCACCACCACCACCATGTCCACCACCACCACGTCCACCACCACCACATCCACCAACACCACCACCACCACCACGTCCACCACCACACCACGTCCACCACCACGTCCACGTCCACCACCACGTCCACCACCACCACCACGTCCACCACCACCACGTCCACCACCACCACCACATCCACCACCAACACATCCACCACCACCACGTCCACCACCATCACGTCCACCACCACCACCACATCCACCACCAACACATCCACCACCACCACGTCCACCACCACCACACGTCCACCACCACCATGTCCACCACCACCACGTCCATCACCACACCACGTCCACCACCACACCCACCACCACATCCACCACCACCACCATGTCCACCACCACCACCACGTCCACCACCATGTCCACCACCACCACCACGTCCACCACCACCACCACCCGTGACAGGTAAAGTGTCACTGGAGGGCAGGGGTAATAGGAGTGTCAACCCCGGCTGTACATGGGACATTTAAGGATGCATTGGGTGCGAGAAGACGGGAATAGGGGCTAAAAGTATTACACCAGACCCAAGATACATTTTGAAGAGGCGCAATGTCACAGGGGCTCCTGTAAAAGCACTCACAGCATCTCTACCTCACAGTGGCATACCTGCACGAGCCACTCACTCAAAACAAGCATTGGCATAGCCAATAGGTCTCGCCTTTGGGACCTTATAAGTGTTTAGCCATGCAACACTTGATGTTTTTGCACCAAGGATACTGTGCTGGATAACTAAACACTTATAAGGTCCCAAAGGCGAGACCTATTGGCTATGCCAATGCTTGTTTCCTTTTGCTTGGGTTGTGCGACCACCATGTCCACCACCACCACGTCCACCACCACCACCTCCACCACGTCCACCACCACCACGTTCACCACCACCATGTCCACCACCACCACGTCCACCACCACCACATCCACCACCACCACCACGTCCACCACCACCACGTCCACCACCACCACGTCCACCACCACCACGTCCACCAACACCACGTCCACCACCACGTCCACCACCACATCCACCACCACGTCCACCACCACATCCACCACCATGTCCACCACCACCACGTCTACCACCATGTCCACCACCACCATCACGTCCACCACCACGTCCACCACCACCACCATGTCCACCACCATGTCCACCACCACCACCATGTCCACCACCACCACCACGTCTACCACCACCACATCCACCACCACTATGTCCTCCACCACCACCACGTCCACCACCACCACCATGTCCACCACCACCATGTCCACCACATTCTCCACCACCACCACATCCACCACCACCACCATGTCCACCACCACCATCTCCACCACATTCTCCACCACCACCACATCCACCACCATGTCCACCACCACCACATCCACCACCACCACCATGTCCACCACCACCACGTCCACCACCACCACATCCACCAACACCACCACCACCACCACGTCCACCACCACACCACGTCCACCACCACGTCCACGTCCACCACCACGTCCACCACCACCACCACGTCCACCACCACCACGTCCACCACCACCACCACATCCACCACCAACACATCCACCACCACCACGTCCACCACCATCACGTCCACCACCACCACCACATCCACCACCAACACATCCACCACCACCACGTCCACCACCACCACACGTCCACCACCACCATGTCCACCACCACCACGTCCATCACCACACCACGTCCACCACCACCACCACCACCACACCCACCACCACATCCACCACCACCACCATGTCCACCACCACCACCACGTCCACCACCACGTCCACCACCACCACCACGTCCACCACCACCACCACCCGTGACAGGTAAAGTGTCACTGGAGGGCAGGGGTAATAGGAGTGTCAACCCCGGCTGTACATGGGACATTTAAGGATGCATTGGGTGCGAGAAGACGGGAATAGGGGCTAAAAGTATTACACCAGACCCAAGATACATTTTGAAGAGGCGCAATGTCACAGGGGCTCCTGTAAAAGCACTCACAGCATCTCTACCTCACAGTGGCATACCTGCACGAGCCACTCACTCAAAACAAGCATTGGCATAGCCAATGGTCTGCTTTGGGACCTTATAAGTGTTTAGCCATGCAACACTTGATGTTTTTCACCAAGGATACTGTGCTGGATAACTAAACACTTATAAGGTCCCAAAGGCGAGACCTATTGGCTATGCCAATGCTTGTTTCCTTTTGCTCGGATTGTGCGAGTGAGGGCAGGGGGCGGGGCTAAATCCTGCCATTGCAGGATTACAGCTGCCCCTGCAGTGCATATGTCGGGTTGGCCGGCTGGCTTGCTACGGCCAGCCCGACATGCGCACTGTAGAACCAGCAATCCCATGGCTGTGAGACAGTGGGGGATCGCTGGCACAGGCCCCCAGCCTTAAATGAGCACTGGGTTAGCCTGCTCTCACCAATTCTGGAGCTGCTCTCATGCTGATGAGAGTAGCTCCAGGATTTGTTGAATTGGTGTGCCAATGGCAGGAAGGAAGTTCTTCCATTCCTGCTCGTGGACACCAGGGAAGAAGGACCGCACCGGGGGAGCCGCATCGAGGGAGACGCATCTATGGTGAGTTTGGCGCCATCGCACCTCACCATACGTTAATATTGCTAGCCACCACTAGTATTGACGGTGGATTCCTTTATAGTGTTAGTTGTGAGCTTTTGTCTACCGAGTTGCAGACACAAGAGGCCCATAAAGGACCCCACCCCGCTGTAGCTGCTAAAGCCCATGTGTATGTTACCTGCACGTCTGCGTAACCCAGTTTGTCTGTTTGTCTGTATTCACAGTGGTCTGCATCTATGTCTCCATGCATGGGTGGTGCTAGAATACTGGCTTTTTTCTGTGCGGGGTGGTGGAAGATATGTTGCTCTGTTTCTTGTGCACATTTATGGGGTCGTATATTTGTGTTTGTGCATTTTTCTATTTAAATGTACCATACAAAAGCCAGTCTAATGGCTTTGTCATTGCTTGCTTGGGTTCAGCATCACAAGCATATATGCTACAATTCTGGGCCTGTTTTCTGTAATCTAAATGCGTAGGTGTATATTTATTTAAGGCAGATTATGGTATGTTGTTCTCACACACTAGTTTGTAAATTAAATGAATAACAGAGTTAGCAAGGCCAGCTTTAGTTCTGAAGGACTGCTTTTTATCAGCACTATGTTGCTACAATGACGAGTTTAACCTCAGACTAATCTCTCCTATTTCCAAGTGCTAAACAAGATAAGATTTTTTGCCACAGTCTACAAAACACAACACGGCCATTAAAATGACTGTGCAGTGTATACAATTCAGTGCCATGTCAGCATATAGTTTGAAGTGTAGCTCTCAAGGTGCTGCACATCACAGCACTACACTACCACTGCCAATCACCGACTACTGGTACATGGACTTGACCCATTATCATTGTGAAAATATCATGACATCAGTAAGCCAAGTATGTGATGACTGAATGTATTTTTTTATGTAAAAAAGTAACTCATGCATTCCAACGGAGGCAGCAGGAAACACCTAAACAATCAACAGAGCAAGCATTGGCAAGGCCAAAAAGTCTTGCCTATGAGACCTATGTGCTTTGCCAGTGTTTATTAGCCATGCTATGCAGCATTGCGGGAGCTGTACAGCATGGCTAACAAATGCTGTGGAGCATCATGGCTGCTGTGCAGCATGACTAAAAAACAGTGGAAGGATGTGGCCGCCGTGTCCTTTTTTAGGCATGCATATGCATTCAACACCCATTCATCCGCCTAAAAAACGGACACAGGCTTTTTTTCTTTTGATTTACCGATCCGAGATGAACTGATAAATTAAAAAAGCAGCACACAAGTCCTTTTAAAAAAAAATGTAGCACAATAGAAATTAAAAAATAAAAACGGAGGAGTGGGTTGAATGGGAGGTGAAGCAACACGGTGGATGGGTGGGGGAAGCAACATGTGAGAGAGTTCACAAGGGATACCGGTGAAAGACAGCAATGTGGAGTGCAGTGAGGGAAGCACAAGGGTGAGAGAGAGCAACACAATTGTGGTGAGGGAGAGAAGCACAGGGGCAAGAGAGAGGCATGTGGGGTGGGATAGAAATCATACTGGGAGACAACTGGGAAGCACATGCACTCACATGGAGTGGTTAAATAAAAAGAAAAAAAGTAGTTGCCTAAAAGCGAGCTGTGGAAGCATAAAAGCCAGCCAGTAAAAGACAAGGTAAAGAGGCCAACATCCATGAGAGGGACAAACACAAGATGGACAGGCTGAAACCAGGAAATCCACTGAATTAAGGAAGCAAATAAGAGTTACAATTAAAACAATCTAATGGTAAGCAATTGGCGGGCTTTAAGCCCATGTACGCTCGTGGGAATCCCACATTATGTCTGTGCAACCAGACAGCTGTGCTGTCTGGTAGGCCGAACCTAAAAATTATGAGACTTAAATACGCCTGTGGGCTGATTGAAAATGTGATTGACAATGTGCCCACCCATTGGCTAAAGCCTCTTGAGCCAAACAGGCCAACAATTGAAGGCATCTAACCTAAAGTCCCTTGCTGTATGTAGAGTATGTATTGACTACAATATGTTGCAATGAATGGTTCTAAGCAAGGCAATCAGCATGTGGCAAGGGGAACTCATAATATAACATAACATAACATGTGTATTTGTAACTCAGCAACAAGCCCAGTTTACCAGGATTCATAGAAAGTGACAGGAAAAAACACGACCCTGAGGCCCACCTAACCAGACCATTTGCCGTCTGTTGCAGCACCCAATGCCCATAATAACACACTGAAGACAACTATGCAACTAAGGTAGCCTATGTGGAACAGCATACACTGCACATGCGTAGGCAGTTACCTTGATAATTTGGATGCTACAAAATACCAAAACAATAGAATACAGTACTAACACCCGGGGATCCTCATTTGTCACTGGCTTTTTTTCGACTGACCATCAACTCTCTCTAGCCTTTTTTTGATTCTCTTTCTCTTCCGCCCACCGCTTGTGTACATAGTACAGATTTCCACACATTGATACCTAGGTCTGTATCAAGCCGACAGGGCAGTTCACTAAAGTTAAATGGGCATGGTTGTGTGACCTACAAATTGTGAGTTTGACGTCTATAAACAGATTACCAGTAGCTTGGGTATTAGGCTATTGGGTGGTCTGTGTTTTATTTATCATGCCTAGAAGATACAAAACTGTGGTATTAAGCTGTTTGAAAAAACATTTTTTGGCAAATATTTGCATGCCTCCTTTAGGCTACAGCATTTTACTTTTTATCTCTTCATAATTCGGAAGGATTATTGCAAACATTTGCAAAAACATCAAATTAAAAGAACTGCAGGCTTGTCAATGTCAGATTTTGCTGATGCTTGTTATAATTCTTTTTATTTGCTGCCCGCAACTGGTGCATGGATCACAGGTTTTCACACTTTTATATAAAAAAAATTCGCAAGCTGGCAGGATAGCTCATAAAATTAAATGTGTATCTGTGTGCGACCTTCAAGTCGTGAATTTGAACCCAATTGAGACCTATTGAGTTGCTTATTCTTCCCGGGATGTATAAATAGAGTACCGTTAAGTTGGGTATTAGACACTTGAGTAGCAAATCTATCTCATCTAAAAACTACAGAATCGTTGTATTATGTAGCATGCAAAAATACGTTTTTTTTTTGAAATTTTTATTACATAAGAAATATGCAATCATACACAGCCACTCGCCTACAACCCTGGGGCCGGCGGCATCGTAACGAAAGAGTTTTAAACACAGCTTTGTGGCCAACAACCCAAGGGGCAGGCAGCGCAAGACTAACCTTCAATGCTATGCATGACCAACAAAATCAAACAAAAAAGCACATTAATCACTGTATCGTAAAAGTCGGTGTGCGCTGCAGTCAGGGTGTATTTTAGCCCTATCTATCACCCAGCGATTATAGCTGAAATATTAAGCCATTGAACCTGCGACTCCCCAAATTGCTTCCTTTACAAAACTTCCCAAGGGGCCCGCCTAGACCAGCTGCTGGGGCCCGCGAGGCAACCCATCTTTCTGCTCACACATGAAAAGTAACCGCACAGTCAACCCCCCGCTCACGTAAAAGCAGTAATTAATAAAATACTACGTCCCCCCATCCGCTTCTGCCGAGGCCTCCTCATTCGGCGCCGCCCCCCTAGTAAGGTTATAGGCTGCGTATAGCCCCCAGAAGTTTTTAGGTCTGCTACGAGGTGGGAGCAGCTAGCTAAAGGCCTCCGATTGTGTGCAGCAGTAAAGCATGTCATGCTACCATTGTGCAACAGTGGGAACAGGGCCTTTCATCCAGGACATTGCAACCCTGCGCTTTGCTATGAGGAGCCCCATATCCACCAATCTGCGCAACGCTTTAGGGAGTGTCTTAGAGTACCCCATAAGGGCGAGCACGGGACTCGGAGCGATTTCCCTGTCCACTACGGCACTCAACTCACGGAAAATGGCCTCCCAATAATTGTATACCCCCGGACACTGCCATGCTAGGTGCATAAAGTCCGCCGGGTGCGCCCGGCATCTGTCGCATAATGCGTCCTCCCTGAGTCCGTATCTATGGAGCCTCTCTGGGGTGTAATAGATTCTGTTAATAAATTTGAAGTGTATTAATCTATGCCTGCCGTGCAGAGAGATGCGTCTAATGCTAGTGCAACAATATTTCCACATATCGTCATCAATGGCGACCTGCAAATCTCTCTGCCAAGCCAGCCGGGCCTTTGTATATTTGTTGGCTCTATGAGACATAGCCAGTTTATATATAATAGTGACCACCTTACGGGGGGCGTCGGCTTTTATTACATAAGATAATTCTGGCACGTCTGGGGGTTCACACAAATCTCCCCCCAACAATTCGCGCAGAGCCCCGCGCACTCTATAGAACTGAAATTGTTGCAAAAGAGTGGTAGTAGCTATCGTCCCCGCAACATGTGCCCACGTCTTGACCACCCCTTCCTGAAACAGATCCCCGCCGTAACAATATTTAGCTCATGCAGCGCTCGTACAACCCCGCCATCTCTACAGGGGCCTATCCATAATACCCATTCGATCGGCATGGAAGGGGAATACAGCAGAGCTCCCGCCTGCTGCTGCAATAGGCGGTGCCAGGCGTGCCGTATCGAGTTGATGGAGTCAAGGATTCCTGTCCTCCGGTCCGGGTGCTCAAATAGCATGGCTGGAAGGGGGAGCGGGTCTGCAATTAGTCTTTCGATACGGAGGAATGGCACATCAGACTCACCGTGTATCCAATGGTGGGCGAGAGCACCCTGCGCTGCTCTGTAATATAACTCTAGATCTGGAGCCCCCAGACCCACCATGTGGTATGGCAAGGTAAGTATACGCCATTGCACACGCGCCTGCTTACCCGCCCAGGCCAGTTTGATCATAGATTGGGTAACCCGATTAAAAAAGGAACGCGGTAGGACTATGGGAATATTAGTAAAAAGAAACAAAAACCTGGGTAGTACCACCATTTTCATGATGGACACACGGCCGACTAACGACAACGGCAACCGAATCCAGGTGTCAACGTCGTCTTCCAGTTTATCTATGGCAACACCATAGTTCTCCCGGAACACAATCTCTGAATCTGTGTGGAGACGGATCCCCAGGTATCGAATCGAGTTAGTGGTCCACTGTAACGGGTAGTCCATCTCGAAATTGGCCGTAACAGGGGTGAGCGGGAAAACAATAGATTTGGACCAGTTGACATGTAGGCCCGATAGCGCGCCAAAGTGCACCACCTCCCTGAGTATCGAGGACAGGTTACGCTCCGGGTCACGCACATACAGTAAAGTGTCATCCGCATATGTAGACACTACTATCTTAAAATTCCTAAAGTGAATGCCCCTATGTCCATGATACTCTCTGAGCGCACAAGCAAGGGGTTCAGCGACCAGAGCGTACAATATGGGAGATAGGGGACAGCCCTGTCTAGTCCCCCTGGTGATAGAGAATGAATCCGTGACCAGATTGCCTAGCCGGACCCGCGCCGTGGGTGTATTGTACAGAATACCGATCAGCTGTAGAAAAACTTCACCCAAACCCATCCTGGTCAACACCTGTCGCATGAAAGGCCACTCCACCGAGTCAAAGGCCTTTTCCATATCGAGGAAGACCGCCACCACTTTAGAGTCCCGTCTGACGTGTTGTATGGAACCAAACACCATGCGTAAATTATACGTCAAATTCCTGTCGGGGATGAACCCCGCCTGCTCCGGTGCCACCAGGGATGAGGATAAGGGGGCAAGGCGATTGGCCAGAATTTTAGCGAAAATCTTAGTATCAACATTTAACAGCGATAGGGGGCGGTATGAGCTGCATTCCTCCTGGGGTTTGCCAGGTTTAAGAATGGTAACTATCAGCGCCTCCCTCATGGAGTGGGGCATCATGCCTGAAACACACATATCCTCGAATAACACAGACAAGTGAGGGAGCAGTAGCTCAAGGAACGCTTTGTGGAAGCCAACCGTGAGACCGTCAGCCCCCGGGGCGCTAGCAGTTTTCATTCCCGCCAGGGCTTCAGTTATTTCGTCTTTTTCTATTGGGCGCATAAGGAACTCCCTGTGCGCATTAGTGAGGAAGGGCAATTTGATGTGTTCTAAGTACTCAAGAATTTCAGCCTCCGAGCCCGCCGAGCGTGAGGAATATAATTCCGCATAATACCGTTTGAACCTATCCGCGATGGCTACGTCGTCAGTTAGCATTACTCCCTCCGCAGATCTTATCTCACTAATCGACATTCTGTTATGCTTATCCTTCAAAATCCGCGCCAGTACCGAGCCCGGCCGGTCTCCCTCACCGTAAGTGCGAGCTGTTGCATACTTGCCCAGGTGCCTAACTTCGCTATCAGCAACATCATGATACTCCGCTAATGTGGCTTTCAACTCGTTAGCGAGCTCTTCATCTGCACCCGCGACCTGACGCTGCTCCAAGTCCCCCAATTTCTGCTCCAGGTCCGCAAGTCTCTGCCGAATCGACCGAAGGACGCCCGAATGTTTAGCCATTGCCACCCCGCGTATATACACTTTGAACGCCTCCTAGACGGTCTGAAAACTATCCACTGACCCAATATTAGTTGCAAAAAATGTCTCTATGGCTTCAGCAAGTTCCTCCTTGAAAACGGGGTCTAGCAGTGAATAAGGAGGGAAACGCCATGTGAATGGCGGTATAGTTTTCTTAGGCGTGGCCAGGACCAGTAACAGCGGAGAGTGATCCGAAAGCGTACGAGGGAGTACCCGACAGCAGCGAACTTGTTCCGCTAGTGAATCGGTGGCCAACCAGTATTCGGGTGTGCAAATTATAATACGCCGAATAGTGCGTGTAACCGCCCTCGGCGGGGTAGCGACTACGCCACACGTCGCAGAGGCCCCTTCCAACCAGTATGCCCTCCAGCGCCCGCGCCGCAGCGGCAGGCTTCCTCAGAGGCCCAGCAGACCTATCTAGTTTAGGGTTTCTCACCAGATTAAAGTCTCCCCCCCAAAGGAACTGTGCGCCCTGAAAACTGTACGCTAAGTTGGCTAATGACACGAAAAAATCGGGGCAATCAAAATTAGGACCATATATATTAACTATAACCAGATCCAAGCCCCTGCCCCGGCATCTGGAGATCACATATCGGCCTTCACTGTCGGAATGTAGCTGTTCGAGTGCGTAGTCAGATCTAGGATTAACCCAGGTCAGTACCCCCCGAGCATGTGACGTAAAACCTGAGGAATGGACATTTCCCAGCATGCCCCTACCACGCAACAATGCACTAGACTGGGGGAGGTGTGTCTCCTGCAGTAAGGCCAAATCTATGTTCTGCCTCCGCAAATAATGCAGCACCTTACGCAGTTTGCGAAAGTCGTTGAGTCCTCGTACATTCCACGACAAAGCACGCAGGGAGTCGTTCTGCTTAGGAGCACTAACCACGCTAGGTGTCGTCATAATGTGTGTGAAAGTCCCAATAGATTCCGGAACTGACTCGCGCGCACACCTTTAGTGCATCTTGTGCAAAAAAAAGGAAAAACACAACCAACCAACACAATCGAACATCACCCCAACCCTTCCCCCCCACCCACAGCAGACCTACCCCAACACGGTCGCGCATTGGCCCAGATCACCCGCACTCCTCCTCCCTCAGCCCTCCCCACCCAAAATGACAACCCTGGTGTGTAGCACGCGTGGGCAGAGGTTGCAAGACAACCAGGAGCAAAAAAGTAATGATGCAAAAGGAAAAAAGAGAAAGAAGTGAAATAAAAAAAAACCAATTCTGCTGCCCCGCCTCTCGTGTGCCGTCTACTATATGGTTCAGCACCATCCACCACCCCCCTAATAATGCAGTAAAGCGCCATGCCACCAAAACCAACTCTCTCTCCCAAATAGCGCCCAGACCCCCAGGGGATTAACACTGTAACCATCACCCGGCATGTGCTGTGGAGCGTAAGACATCGACTAAGTGCCACCCTGCGCGAGAGCTACATTCCCATCTACCATCTTACAGTAAGGAACTTACAAAGTACAGCCGAGTTCAATTAGACGTCAAATCAGCAATAAGGCGGCAGTCCATCTTTCTGCCCTCCCTACCCCACATCATACCAAACTCCCCATAATACTCATCAGCTAGCAGGTGCGCTACTGCATCAGTCCTGGTCCTCCATCGACCCTCCAGCCGCCTCGCTCAGCAGATGCTGATCCGGGGTGCCACGTTGCACTCCGGACCAACTTTTAAGGGCCTTCTGGAGAACCTTCGGGTCCGTGAAAATGTGAGACCGACCCTGCCTATTGACTCGCAATTTGGCAGGATACAGCATGGCGTAGTCCAATTCCAGTTCACAAAGCTGTTTTTTCATAGGGGCAAATTGTCTGCGCGCCTCCTGTACCCGGACTGTGAAGTCTGGATATAGCGAAATTGTAGAGCCTTCGTAAGTCAACACTTGCTTTTCACGTGCCAGCCGGAGCGCGACGTCTCGGTCGCGATAGTTAAGCAGCTTCGCAATAATTGGTCTGGGCGGAGGCCCCGTGGGCGGACGCTGGCCCAGGGAGCGATGGGCTCTCTCCACCACGAACATGCTAGAGAAAACGCCTTCCCCCAACAACGTGATCAATAGCCTTTCAATAAACTGTTCCATATTACCCGTGGAGGTCGTCTCCGGTAGGCCAGTGATTCTGAGGTTGCAGCGTCTCGAACGGGCCTCCAAGTCCTCTGTTTTATCTTGTAGGACGCGCATAACTCTCCCCAACTGCTTGTGTTCCGAGTCTAGCATGGTGTGCGCTTCCTCAACCTCCGTGAGCCTCCTCTCCGACATGTCGAGTCGTTCCGCGTGTTTATCCAGCCGCTCCGCCATCCTATCCATCCTATAGGTGAGGGCATCCATTTTCGTACCTAAGGTGGCGATGCCACTTTGCAAACCTTTTTCCATGGAGAGGAGCAACTTGCGGATGTCCATGTTCGGGTCATCTTCCTCAGGGGTGTGTGTTCCGGAGGCCTCTACGGTGGTGGCGTCATGCGATTTCGATCGCTGCCTCTCAAAGGAGAGTTTCGGTTGGGCCCTGTCCACTCTACCCATGATGAAAAGCAAGTGAGCGCTCCAATCAGGGGGGGCCCCACAACACGCCGCGGTGACACCCCAACTCCAGCAAGTCCGGCACCTCCGCGATGCGCACCCAGCGTCGTGAAACCCCGACCTCCAACCTCGGGGGCAGACGACTCCCTATGGAAAGTCCAACCAGACTAGCCCCTGCAGGGGGGGAGGGGGGTCACACTCCCGCCCGGATCTCCTGAGTTACTGGGTGATATGTGGCTCAATGTGCTCCAAAGTGTTCGCGCTGTGTAGGGAGCCAGCTCCTGCGATGTGTGCCGCTGCTAGTCCGAGGCGCACTCCCTGCGCGGCACCCCAGCTCGTGGTGCTTTGCCAATATCCTCTCTCAGGAGTATAGGTCCAGGCCAGATCAGCCGCTCCTTCAGACAAAGCAACTCCGATCCCTGCACTGTGCCACTGCGGCCTCACACGGGACACCGTCGCCCGCAGGACATCAGCCCCAGGGGTTCAC
This sequence comes from Calotriton arnoldi, assembly GCA_963921515.1. Taxonomy (NCBI): domain Eukaryota; kingdom Metazoa; phylum Chordata; class Amphibia; order Caudata; family Salamandridae; genus Calotriton; species Calotriton arnoldi. The sequence goes on from CAWUFW010011807.1 coordinate 527,299, forward strand.
AGGGGACGGCGGGAGGGACGTTCTCCACCCCCCGTGGCAGGTAATACTTCAGCCGAGCTCCGGCCACAGGCAGCAATCCATGGCGGGCGTCACTCCGCCGAGCACAATCCCAGTGGTGGGGGTCGGGGGCACTGCTATAGTGACCGCTGCACACGCCGTTGGGTCCCGCGGGAGCACGCTATCCCCTCAGCCGCGCTGCAAGGGAGGGCCCCCCGCGATGTGTGCCCCGACCAAGGTGCCGCTCTCCAAGCACCTACCGCAAAGACTGTAGGGTCACCCAAGCTGCACCGGGCTCCCCAGATCCGCTCTGCCCCCAGGAGAGAGCTGCGACGTGTCTCAGTTTCTGCCTCCGAGGGCACAAACGGGGGGGGGGCTACCGGCGGTCGTCTCAGCAGGAGCGCCTACACCTGCGCTGCTTCGCCTCCGCTGCTCACAACCTCGGCCGCTCCTGTCACAGTGCCCCAAAGAGCTCGTCGCCGTCAGCAGACTGTGGCAGGCTGGCGAGGCTCACCCAGGGCCGCTAGGCAGCAAAGCGCCGCGCCGCACACCAGACGTCGGGATTCCGCCCCCCGCAGCACTCCAGGCCGGGGATCACAGGCCTAGTCGCCAGCCAGTCCACCCGAGCCACAACTCCGGCCCGGTTAGTCGGAGAAGCCCCAAAGAACGCTTCCCGTGCAGCGAGCAGGTTCCGGTGTCCAAATCTCCGCTCGGAGGTAGATGGGATGCGATATGCTGCCGGATAGATGCAGGATAGTATCGACGGCTACACGGAGCGCAAGGCTCAAGCGGCCATCTTGGTCGCGAGCAAGCTCCGCCCCCCCCAAAAATACGTTTTTTATTATAGTTCTTTGACCAATAGACACAAATTTGGAAAACTTTTTATTTTATCACAGTTCCAGGATGCTGTCATGCGCGAATACACTCCAACTGGGGAGACATCATTGCATTCTTCTCATATGTACCAGTTGGGCTGGTGCCCTATGGGTCCATGGGGATGAGATTAGAGGAGGAAGGCATGCCCCTGCCCTGGGACTAAAGACCATTCATCGCCCTTCAGCCTGGTCCACTCCCAACTCCTTTCATCACGATACAAATGTAGAAATATCTGTGGTCAGGCAAACAGCTATGGTTGGGAACAGACTCTTTTCTTTGGCAGGCATCCTATATTTTCCCTGTTGTTTGCATTCCAGACCTAGATAATTATATTTTAGGGTGAATTAAGAGGATCTTCTTGGTGGATGGCGATTATGTAGGGTTAAACTAGGGGCTGATTTCATTCTTGGCAAAAGGAGTAATTACCGTCGCCGTGGTGGAGTACTTTACTCCGGCCATGGCGAGGGTACCCCGCCTGCTGTATTTAGAGATATCTGCTGCCCTCGCGGACATCTGTAGCATTTCCAGGAATTGCCGTTATGACAGTTCCCAGAAATACATTATAAGTTTGTTGGACATCTCAGTCAACATGATGGAGCCATACATCAAACTTACAACTTTTTTTTTCCAAAAGAAAATCCCAAAGCGGGATTTCCTTTTGAAAATAAAAAGAACAATGTACCGCTCGCCACAGGAACATTCATGGCCTGGTAGGTCATTTAAGGTTTCACTGCCTCTTACCGCCACAATATTCATGGCGGTGATGGGCAGTTAAAAATGGGCCATGTGTCACCCCAATCTAAATACAGTGGGTGAACACATGGCCAAAACCCTCTGACAGCCCTTACTCCATCAGGCAGTCAGAGGTGTGTGGAGGCGACAGAGGTGGAGTAGTCTCCCCAGTCTATACACTTAGGGGCCGATTCCGATTCGGGCCGGAAATCTCTCCGACCGAGCCGGACCTGGAGAGAATTCCGACCGAATCGGACACTGGCAGTCCGACCGAACGAGTACAATGCGCACGCATGCACCCGGACTCGATTCGGTCGGACTCCCATTGAAGTCAATGTGAGCCGGTCGTACAACGCGTACGCGGGCTCCCATTGCCTCAATGGGTGCGAGGCGAACAAGGGCGCCCCCTACAGCGGGTACGCGTCGAAGCGCATCGTGCCGTACATGCACAGGTAGGGGGACCCATGGGTCCCCCCTGTTTGTGACTCGCGCGGCCACGCGTACAGGGGGGTCCGACGCGGACCCCCAAAGTCCGGCTCCGACAGCTCTTTCGAGCCGGACGGCGCGAGTCGGTCAGACTGCTCGAGGTGCGCATCGTACTTACCCGGCCGGGGAACGTCTCCATTGCGCGGTGCGAGTTGTGTCCGTGCGAGTCGGTCGGAGCGTGTTGAAGCCGCGTACGAGTCGGTCGGCGATTTCGCGGGCGCTTGCATCGTACTCGCTCGGCCGGACCCGCGTACGATTCGGTCGGGAAACAGGGCTCCGAATCGGATCCGGTAAAGCCGAATCCGATTCGGAGCCCTACCGGCCGAGATCGGAATCGGCCCCACAATGTCCACCCGACTCCAAAGAGGTGGGCAGACTTTCAGATTGGGGGAAAGGGTACTCTGTTGCCATTGCAATTGAGTACCCTTTCCACCAACTTATAAATCAGGCCCCTAGTCTCCTCCGAGCAGACAATGAGCTAAATTAAGGAGCTTGAGACTATCCGCGAAATCCACAATGAGCAGAGCTTCTTCACAGATGCAGTCGACAGTAGTCTACATTTGAAGACACAGACAATATCATGAATTTAAAAGTAATGCAGCTGCATATCCCTGAAAATCGCATTAGAAAAGCAGAACACAAAAATCATATGACAGAGACAATAAACAAGCACAACCCAAACCATAGGGACAAATCAGAGCCCTATACGCAAGATGTACTGAAAGCAACTCAACCGTGGAATAAGGCGTTGCAAGTTAAGTCACAAACAAAGTTGACAGATCAAGGGTTTCAAGCACAAGCTAACAGATGTAAGCCAAGCACGGCACAGTATTGCACATGCACAAAAGCATGGAAATATCACTTATCCATCCTTCAAATATATGATTGCAAAAAGGATAAACGCAGTAGTGCATGTGCTTTAACCGTAACAGAATTATTACACAAATCAAAATTACATTTTACACAGGTACAGTGGATTAATTTGATTAATTTGTAAAAAAAACATAAAAGGAGGGACAGAAAGATTTTCTTAGAAGCTCACCACTGGTGCTTCCAAATGCTGGAGTAACAATAGACGAAGGCTGCCTGATACCATGGCTACCTAGTTAGTGTTGATTTCACCAACCTAAACTTCCTGTCTCTGTATTACACTCTTGGAGGTTCTCTTTTATCCCTGCTTTTTAGGTCTGGCTTGCCACTGCAGATGTCGCTTGACTATATGTGATCAACAGAAAAAGAACTTTCAGAATTACTATGGGTAGAAGGTCTTAGGCCTTTCTAACCACATGTTGGTTCCTTGAGTACAGCAGTTGATTCGGCAGAAGTTCTGTGCATCCACTGAAAAAGATTGCTTGGATTGCATTGTTGCCTTGTTGGAACCTTTATGCTCAGTACGGTAGGACGGAGTTGGATCTGGCAGCAAGCCAATGATGAAGGGTAAAAATCTGATCATATAATAAAAAGTCACAATAAAAACAGTCGATCTGGCATGTTTATTATGAAAAGTATTTGTTAAAGTCCAAAGGTATTGCAGGCTGGATCATTACTGTTCTTTATTAAAGCCTGCAAAGAGGTATTTTGTTACATGGAATCTCACAGATTACCATAGTAGGCAAGGGTTTTGGTATTGGTTATTCCCCTTTGGCAAACCGTGGGCATAGAATATATGCACAGTGATAATGCTTATTTTGCTTTCTTAGGCGAGATAGTACTTTGCTTTGCCATCCGTAATTTTTTATACATTTATAATTTTATACATTTTTATTTTTAGGAATGTATATGCCTTATGGTTTTCTTCGGGGGATAGTTTACGGTAAATACAGAACGCCTGAGTTAGTTGAGGTGACAAGCCAGTGATAAATGCTATAGGCTTAACTGGTTCAATTGGAAAACTTATGTCCGATGTCATAGGTCTAATCTGTACATTTTTTGTCAATTTATGACAAAGGCAGTAGACTTTGCTTACTTATTTTGAAACACATTTGTTAAAGTTAAGAGGTACTTAAATGTGGATTGTTATCACAATGTGTTGCAGGCTGTAGACTGGTATTTTGATACATGAAATTTCACAGATTACCAAAGCAGTCAAGGGTTTTGGGAGAGGCCACCCCCACACAGAACTTTGTGATAGAATACATATGTGTATATATATATATATAAAAACATACCTTATTAATACTTACCTTAAATAGAATTTAATGCATGGTAAAGGCATGCATGGTAAAAGCATATGCGTGGTAAAAAAATGTGTGGTAAAGGCATGCGCAGTATTCCCATGCATTGTAATGTAATACAACCTTAATCACTTCAATTAAAACAAATTCACTTTAAAAATCGATGCAAGGTGGATTCTTAGTGATGTGCCAACATATTTCTGCTCCTTGTTTGATGGCCAGTGTTGCTCCTGGGCATTCATCGGGACTAGACCCCATTCCTATCTCATGTCCTGCCATCAGAATCAGTCACTATTGTAAAGGTCTGGGTGGATAGAGAGGAGAAAAATTCAATCCTGAATACACCTTGCCTTTGTGGTCACTGCTCACTTTGACCTATGAAGAGAAAAGAAAACCATTATTATCTTTCATTCAATCTTCCATTGATCTACAATCATTATGCCTATCTCATATACATTTAAGTAATGGTAGAATTTGTATGCTTTGTGGTTATGGCAGTACACATGTGGTCACTGCATACTTAGGCACACTTGTGTTCCACCAACACAAAACACAATACCCACCTCCAAGTCGATAAAAAATTCAGTTTAAGGATACTGTCTCATGTCTCATTACTTACCGACGGTAGCAAAAGACAGAGCCACACGGCTTTCTCAGTAGTCTTGTCCGGTACCACTACAAGAATGAGCAAAGTTAGTTTTAGAGTTGCCTCTTCAGTTGCATTATCAACAAGTCCTGATGGGATCATGATGGTATCATGACATTACTTACCCCTTTCAGTGATCACACACATGGAGGGAGGCTACAGCCAGCCAAACGGTGTCCAAATGTGGGAATCAAGTGATTTTAAATGGTCGCCGTAATAGGGCCTGCCATTTTTGTAACAGGCACTGGATAGCAGTAGGGCTCGTAATCGGGTCCACTATTTATAATTAGGCACATGATCGCCAGCAACTCATAAGGATGCTGTAATATATGCTATTGTTGTGCAATTGGGGCCCATAATGCAAATGAGGAGACTCTTAGGCTTTGCACCTGCACCATATTACAGACATGGACACAGAGGCAAAAACCCTCTTGAGAGGTGAACTGACTGTGCGCCACAAAGAGCTTACACACAGTCAGTGCGGACCGTGAGGATTTCCCTTGAGAAGGGTGCATGGGAGCCCTATGGTCCCCCTTCAGTGAAAGAGGGAGCTGTGGTTTCCCCCATGGCCATGTGCTTCTCTAATGCTCTCTACCCAGCACTGGTACGAACTGTCAGAGTTCAAGTCTGGGCTGAGAAAAGTTTTTCTTTTGTAACTTTGCACACTGTCCCAGTCTGCCTTACTTAATGTAGGGTGCACCACAGCGGAAACAGGACATTGCATGTGATGTGTAATTCGGCTCAGGATTTATTTATTTTAAATATGGGGTGGGGGCCAGTCCATCCTGGAGTCCACACCTGGAGCCCAAACAGTCTTTCTTTCCCTTGGGGGCTACAACCTGACCACTTTAACCATACCCATGGCAAGCGAGAGGAAATTTGGATTCCTTTGTTGAAGTTTTGAGATATGGGTTGGCAGAGAGGGGGTAAATGCCCCCATTCTGCCTCCCCTGGGTGGCAGAAAGACTATCCAGTACCCAGGGACAGACCCGATGTCAAAACTGGCTGGCACCCTTCTACATTCCTTTTTTGCACGCTGATCCCTGGTGTCTAGGGGGCTTAAGTTTCTGCCCCTTGGGACAGGGAGATAGGATTTGAACCCTCTAGTCCCCCCCTCCCCCAAAAGATGGCAGAAAAAATGACTGGTGCCTGGGGGTGGAGGCTGCAATCCAGTGCCAGGATGGATCAGTCACGTACCCCATTCTGTTTTTTTCTTTATTTCCCCCTGATTGTCTGGTGGACTTTCTGTCCCCTCACACACCCAGGTTGGGTATTTAGCAGGTAAATACCCCAATCTCCCACGCAGGGGGATTAATGTCAGGTACAAGCACATTGTAAAGACTTTAGCTACTATACATAAAAGAGGACAGCCTACGGGGGCTAACATGGGCCAATAGCATTATTAGCTGGTGTACAGTACCAGTTGTCCTTCTCCTTTCTATTTACTTGTTGCTAACAGCAATCAGCACCAAAGACCATTGAAGACCTATAAACGCAACAGTGTTTGTTTCCTATACCAACATGGAGGATGTGCTTTTATAAACCTTATATTCGTAAGAGGTTTTATTCTCATTCCAAGATAGAGGCCATAATCGCGTGAGATTGAGTGGCCTTGCAAGACTACATGAAACTTGCTATGTGGCACTATGTTTAGCTCTCAGTGTATAAAGAAGTCAGTTCTTCCCAAGTGATCTGCAAGGAATCTCCATCTCTGTTGGATTTTCACATCAGATGTTATCCTGGAACCTCAAGAACCCTGTATCCAGGCACCCCTTGTCTTCAGTTACCTGTTGGATGGTTTGAGAACTTATCATTTCAAGCAAAGGATCATTCATCACTGGATTGTGCTGTAACAATCTACAGAAAGAATTGGTTTTCTAAAAGCAATTACGAACATGGTAGTATTGTGCTGAAACATAGCCCAGGGAAGTCTGGAGAACTATTTGCTTTAGTATTACTGAGGTACTGCTACTCTCCGGGAAACATCGTTTACAACGCACGCGTTACAACGCGTGTCATTACAACGAATGTTTTACTAACGCGAAATTCATTACAACGCATGTCATTACATCGCATAATCCATTACAACGCATTCCCCAAAGTAACGCCCGGCAGAGTTAGAATAGTAATTGCGTTGTAATGGATTATGTGTTGTAACGACATGCGTTGTAATGGATTCTGCTTTGTAAAAATTCGTTGTAATGACACGCGTTGTAACGCGTGCATTGTAAAGTGTCATATTCCTACTCCCCTTGTACTCCGAGATAGGTTTTGGCTTCAGATACTGTATTAGTTCACTAATGTGACTATATTTGATGAAGAATTTATGCCATTTGAGTAAAGGATGATATTGTTATTTCAGATACTTGAGCCACTTATGTATATAGCTAGATGAAGAACGCTAGCTGAAGCTATGGTGATTCTATAAATAGTTGTTATTAACAACTATAATGTGACAAAAATAATTTTGAAAGCTTTCCACCGTCCAGCCATTAAGGGTGAGAGGCTTGGGGCCCAGTGAAAGAAACCTTAGGAGTTGTGCATAGTAAAATATACTGTTGTGCTACGTCTCCATACATCCCGGCGGTGATACCTGTACCCAGAAGACAGGTACCCTTCTAATTTCAGTTTGGTTTGAAATGTCCTGAATGTGCTGCACCCAGTTGTTTGCCTGTTGGCATCCAAACCCATTGAAAACCTACACATTTCTGACACCGTCACAATCATGACACCAAGGGAAGCACAAACGTGAGTTAATCCTAGTAGGAATATGTTCCTACGATGGGAAAACTGGAGAGAATTACCCTGTTTTGGGGAAATGTTGCTTGAAAATCTGCAAATGTCAGTCTAAACATGTTCCCTCTGCCAGAAAATCAGGGCAAGAGAGATCTGGCGTGCACCATTAGATAACCTAGGCTATAAAGAGTTGGAAGATGTAAAGGTTTTTATTTTCCACATAGTCCTGGGTTTGATCTCTGTCATCAAAGGAACACTGCACTACAAACAGTTATTTTGCCACAATTGAGTGATTTGTGCTAATATTGCATAATTGATTGTTTAGACTGTATTTCATGTGAAAACTCACACATATTTGCTATTACCAGGATCACAGTTCCTTTGGTAAAATTCTGGGATTTATTTTTGATCATTTGAGAAATGCAACGAACTATTAAGTAAATCTATTAAAAAACTGAAAAAATCTCATCATTTTTCATGGTATCACCAGGCTACAATAAGGTATTGATATGTGGGGTTAAACTAATAAACATCCGTAAATGTGCTGAAAAAAACATATAGTTTGTATGGGTCCACAAAAAGACTAAAGAAATATATGTGCTTAAACAACCTAACACAATTTGTTTTTAAAGGGTTGTGCAAACATCTCTGCAGTGTAAATGTTGAAAGTGAAAAATACATCTTGCTCACAGGCACATGTCTTTCAAAACTAAATAAATGCATATTTCATCCTCCGCCTCAAAATTAAGAATGCAACAGTCCAGGAGAAACTGAAGACTTAATTATTTCTGAAGGGACATCTATGAACCATTGCAAAACACGAAACTGTGTTTCCGAACAATGGAGTTGATAGAGGATGCCATAAAGGAGGGAAGTGAAGCAAGCATTTACTCAAAAAGGATGAATTGACAAACATTCTGAACTAAGCACTCACTAAAAACATAAGTAGAATTTGGGTGCAGTCATTTCCTGTGAAAGATTTGAGGTACTCAGGTTTAGGTTCAGCTACAAAAGTGAAATTGATGTTTCACTTCCGGGCTACTGAGTGTCTTGAAGTGGGTGATCTCAGGCCTCCGGATCCAGTTGACCTTAAAATGACCCATGAGACTTGGGTTCTGTTAGTATTCTCTGGTTGTGTGATGCAGAGTCACCTTGAACTGCGTCTGCAGTTTGTGGCTGTCTGCCTTTATCTTGGTGCTTTTCTTCCAGATATCTGGTGTATGCTTTCTCTTCCAGGTTGTGCTCTCTGTAACGGTTCTGGCAAGAAAAGTCTGAACACCCTACTAGCATAGCACCAGCAGATATCGCCAGATTACGTCAGCAAAAAACTTTTCACCAGTCCCATGCAAGATAACAATGGAGCAAATACTCCTTCCTCAGTGACGGACTTACTGACTAACTATATCCAATCCAATTTTTCTTTATTTCGGTTATTCACCATAAAAGAACACACAGAAATATATACATACAGTAAAAATGATTAAAAGAAAGTTAAAAGAGATAAAACATTTCATCTAAGATAAATCATTTTTGGTTTAAAAAGGATAAGAAAGTCAGTCAACTGTCAGTACCTTGGTTTAAATTCTTAAGGAAGTTACTCCTGGCCCACCACATGGAATTCAAGAAACGTGAAACTGCAAAAACTATGTGGGAGTCTGTGTTATATTTTAAAATTCTAAATGCTTCCATGCAACGGGTTGTACCTAGATTTTTACACAACTGGACCAGCCATTTTTGTCTTATTAGATGATATCCCGGGCAAAAGAAGAACACATGTAGTTCAGACTCAACACACGTGCTACAGGCTGGACACCCAGTTGGATTACCACCTGACCATTTACAAGTAAAAACACGCAGGGGGAGACAGCCATGGCGAAACTGCACATATAATTTCCTGCCTGATGCCGGGCGGATTTCATCAAGTCATGCCTCCATCCTGGGGGTGTCTTTAACTTCCAGGAAAAGTGAGGTAAGAGTGCCATGGGCGGGTTCTGTATGGAGTTTAGCGGTTAGTCTCCCCAATAGCTGGAAGTTAAAAGTTTGCGTGATGTTCTCATACAGGCAGTGTCAGGGTTTTCCCATAATTCTTTTAATCCTATTGCTTTTAGGCTCTCCCTGATAAATGAAAGCCATGGCAACTTTCCTGAGCCGGGTAGTCTCAAAATTTCCTGTAGCTCTGATCTATACTCTGACAGTTCCGGTGTTATCCACAGGCGCCGCCAGAAAAGTAGTGGCCCTGCACCCAATTTCCTCAGCGATGGATCTCACCCCTAGGTCCATACGCAGTGGGACCAGAGGGGAGCTTTTCGGTAATCCGAATAGTTGTCTAAGGAAGTTGTTCTCGGTAACAACCAGAGACCTATAGTCAGAGTGCCCCCAGAGTTCAACCCCATATAAGGCTGAGCTCGTTGCCTGGCTTTTATAAATCTCCATAGCCGGACTCACTGGTTTGTGGAAGGTCTTTCTGAAAAACTTAGCCAAGCAACGTATGGTTTGTGTCAATTTGAGGTTAGACTTGTTTATCTGAGCCCCCCAGGTCATGTTTTCATTGAGAGTTAGGCCCAAATAATCAAATACAGTGACCTGCTCCAGAGGGATTCCGTTCATGTGCGGGTCAGAGCGTGTGGATTTGCTAGGGTTAAAGATCATACATTTTGTTTTGTTTATATTGATCTCTAGTCCCCTAGTCCTACAAAACTCCCAAAATCCGTCTAAGATTCTTTGTATACCCATTGGCGACTTAGAAAGGAGGAGAGTATCGTCTGCAAACATCATGGCGGGAAAGTGCTTGTGCGCGATTTTGGGAGCATCTGTGTCCTTGCAGACTCTCAGTGCATCAATCAGGCCATTGATGTATATGCAGAACAGGGTGGGGGCAAGCACACATCCCTGCCTCACCCCCCTATTTACAGGAATGGGCTGCGTCAGTTCCCCATTCTTCCCATATCTAACTTGTGCAAAGTTTCCATTGTGTAGCCTTCTAAGTATATTTAAAAGGTGGGGGAAGTCCCAACTCACTTAAAACCCTCCACAAAGCATCTCTGGGTACCAAGTCAAAAGCACTCTTAAGGTCAACAAAGACCAGATACAGGCTACCCCCTTCTAGATGGACTGTTTTCCAGTTTGTGGCAGTCTGCCTTGATCTTGGTGCTTTTCTTCCAGATATCTGTGTATGCTTTCTCTTCCAGGTTGTGCTCTCTGTAACGGTTCTGGCAAGAAAAGTCTGAACACCCTACTAGCATAGCACCAGCAGATATCGCCAGATTACGTCAGCAAAAAACTTTTCACCAGACCCATGCAAGATAACAATGGAGCAAACACTCCTTCCTCAGTGACTGACTTACTGACTAACTATATTTATTTAGCACCACTATTTGCAAAGCTTCTCTTGGTGCTTATCTAAGTGGATTAATAAAACAAATAGTTTGGTCTTCGGCTTCTTTATCTGCATTGTCAAAGGGTGGGAAAGCCTTTGTTTCTGAGGAAAGATTCTCTATATGTAGTGCTTAGAAGATTTGCAGTCTGTTTATCTGTGACACGGAGCTGTCTGGCAGGAGTATACTCGGGTTGCAGCTGGACTCTGTCATGAGATGTCCAGTGTGCATTTTGATCAGATTCCTGGCTTGAATGCTTTTGGAATATGCATTTGAAAATGGAATTTTGCCTTTGTAAATGTTGTGTGTGTTTTAATTCAGAGGAACATTCTAGGCCAGCCCGAGGCTGCAGAGGGTCTGTAGTGACCTCACAGGATGTTGAGGTTGGAGCAGATTGAAAGCTGTACGGTGCTGTTGGCTGAAGGACTGTGAAGAGAATTAAAGCCAGGAGGGAGATATCACCAGTGCTCCTCAGAATTCTTCAATGGGGTGGTCCCAGAATAGAGCTTTAGTGTTAGACGCCTTCTCATTTTCATCCTCATGTATGAGGGGATCCGAGGTCGATAAATTGTGACAGGGATTAGGTGAAACCAGTCCTTAAATTATTGTAGTGCTATTGTAGTGAGAGATGGACCTGGAAATCAGCAGAGTTATTAGTGAACCATCGTGATCCTACTATGAGTGACATCAGTTGAAGATATAATTCCAAGAATTTGATAGAAGTGGCAGCAAGTAGACAGACTAGCAGTGAGGGAGTTCTCCCACTCTATTTAGCTTATAGGGATGTCATCCTTCTTAATTTCAGAACTATTTGAGTTATGGGGTGTCAAGCCATACAGGACAAGAGCAGAACAGTTTGGCTCCCTTCCCCTGCCTTGGTCAGTAATGCTAACAACAGCGTGGTAAACAACTGCACAGGCTAGGACAGCCAATTGAAAAGGCTGAAGTATGTTTTGAAGGTAGTAGTATTTATTGGGATTCTCTCAGAAGGAAGAGCTTACTATAAAAAAATTGTATTAGAATCCAATGGTATTGTAGAGTTTCTATGAACTAGATGTAATACCTGGGTAAATACACAATACGTCACAGACTGATGATATTCATAACAAGGATCATATATTGTTTTTGAAAGCTTTATCTGACACTAGTCAAACAGAAAATCTTACGTCAAATGTAAACATTTACGAACATAGTTCAGTTTTCCCATAAATACAATGTTACACCCACAGACGAATGACATGGACAGCAGTTCCTTGACTATGTTGACACCATACATGTATAAAATGCAAGCGGTGCCTCTGTCTACCACCTGTAAAGTGATTAGTAAAGGGGCTGAATGAACCTAATGTACCTCCATGGTATTTATATGTATCAGATGTACAGATTATCCGCGTATGCTCATGTGGATTCTATCATGACCAACCTCATCTTTGCATCAACATGAAAAGTACTCAAGTCAACTTAGTCTTGGGTGAGCAAGAGAATGAGGGCCCCCACCCTACTGCTAAAACAGTATAGCAACAGTTAGCTTATGGATAACCAGGGGGAAAGCGAGTGAAGAACAGCTGTGAGCATTTTAAGTAACCTGATTTGTGAGAATAAAGACCATTACACAAAGAGCCAACCACACATATGCCGAGAGCCTGCAAAGCAGCAGGCAACCACTTTTAGTATTAAAGTTGAAATGTGGAATTATTAAAACGACCTGGCTTGAGCTCTAAAGTCCTGACAAGCTGCATTAAATTTACACCTTCTGCTATGGGGCGCATATAAAGGAACTTTATGGTCTTGTTTGTTCAGTCCTGCGGCCATTCACAGCTTTGATTTGGGCTTATTGAAGTCTTGATGCATCTTTTGTCGAGAGCCCTCCATATAAGGTATTACAAAAGTTCAAGCATGGGTTAATGGCTACACCAGTCAGCAAGTCTCAATTAAGTTTCAACAATAAATGTGGAATAGGTATCAATTTTCAAAGTTGAAAAAAACAACTGTTAGCGGATGTAGCCTAAAGGCTAGAGTGGTTGACCTCGAAGCTGGGGAAGCGGGTTCGAGTCTCGGCAAGGGACGCTCAACATCCTGTGATTCTGGACAAATCACTTAATCTCACCTCTTAGATGAATAAGCATAAGGAACCGTAAGGCATGAAAACTAACTCATATTCTAGTTTTTGAGGAAATAACAGTTCAGTGTCCACACAATTGTTTAACACAGCCTTCAGATGCCTCACTGAAAGCGATCATTGAAAAAGTTCAAATACAAGCACTTTCTGGTGTGTCTCCGGAAGCCAATTTTCTCAGTGCTGAAATCCTCAAAGGAATACAGCAAACTAAAATGTATCCAGATGTAGGGCCTGATTTAGAGTTTGTTGTACAGATTACTCCAAGGAAACCCAAGGAGGGGTCATAGGGGATTTGGGCGGTCCAGCGCACGTCCCCAACTTCTGTAATAATCATACAAATAGGTGTGCTGTTCCAATACAGGGGTAATACTTCATTGGTATTGGCTTAGATATAGGGTAGGGGGTCAGATAGACCCTTATTGAATGCACGGGTCCTCACCCACCAAGGTGGCATGCTTCATCATCGGGCCGTGCTTCTTGTTCGGCGGGCACTGCAGTGCCCAGCAGGCCCCACAGAGGGGGCTCTTTGCTGGAGATCTTATTACTTACTCAGAACTGCCAGAGAAAAGCAGTCAGGTAATGCCCTGCACCTAGCTTAGGAGGGGGGTTAAAGAGTGAGTGGTAGATTGGGAGTGAACGCGGCGGAGAACCCTGCCACCAACCTGATGGTCCTTCTGCTGTATTTAGTGTGGGGGCACCGTCATGTTTCCGCAGTACCCCTGTTGCCGGCAGAAACCCTACACAAATAGCCCAACGGTGTTGGGGCTGTCGGCATAGGTGCATCAGACCACCCACCCTACGTAGAACAGACAGTCTGATGTATTTTTATTATTTCAGGACTGCCAGTGAAACCCTGGTGGTCCCAAACAGAAAGAAAATATAAATGACCCTGTGAGAAAACTCCCAGGATGTCAGGGTCACTAGTTTTTTTTTTTTTTTTTCAAAAACAAACTCCTGGTTTGTGAGTTTGTTTTTGAAAAACATAAATGTTTGCTGCCCCCTTAATCATGGTGGCCACTAAGCAAACTTTCAGTGCCTTAAGAGGAACTGCTATTGGAGAGCAATGATAATAAAGGCAGATAATGCAAAAATTTCTGATGAATCGGCGGGGTAGCTTGGTGAGCCGGTTAGTGCCAAAATGTAAAGGAGAGCCTATATATCTTCCAGGAAGTGAATTTAAAAATTAATATAAAACACAAGCACAGGTGCACCACATATTAATTACAAAATATAAAAATACATAGACATAGTCCATATGTAATACAAATATTACTCAAAATTTATTTTTATTCCAAAATTCTCTTTTTAAAAACATGAACATATGCAAAAAAAATTTTTATTTTTTTCACAGTGAAACAGCCACAGCCAACGCGTTTCGTCCTACTAGAGGACTTCTTCAGGGCTGTCAATTTAAACAAACAAATATATAGACGTCAGTGAACATAAACAAGCAACACATACATAATACACATTCATTTAAAAGATTAATCCTTTTTAGCCAAAAAGCTATGTTGACAATCCTATATACAAAAAAAGAAGAAGGATAACCCAGACATACTAAAAACAGACAGACTTTAAGTAAATTACAAATTCAAAATAGACACGGCATTTCTATACGTTTTACTAATATTTACAATAGAAAGATAAAGAGAAACTATTTCAATTAATGTTTCAAAACAAAATAACCTAGAGGCATCCTGACAGAAATTAGATAAATGATGTGGATAATGTCATCCTACAGAGGCATAAAACAAAAAAATCACGATTCTAATCAATAACTTTGCATTTCTAGAGGTTTCTTTTACTAAAAAAGTGCAACTGTACAAATAGTGGAACCTACCGCTAGTAACTCTAAGAAGGTCAATCACCACAAGGATGAAGAGTCCAAAGAACAAACAGAGAAACTGCCTATCTCTCGTTCCCCATCTAAATCGCCGATATCAAAAATACCTGCAGAGAGATAGGTGAAGGTTTATACACCAAATACAGCTAACGGAAGAATGACCTGCACAGATGGAAACCAAGGTACTTACTTCACATCTGAAGTTTAAACAATATTCCTCAGAGCTATCGATCTTGGGAGAATATATACGGAAAGAACTTCAGGAAAAATAGATGAAGGGGCAGGGCGTGCATGTAAATTAATGCCTTGCCGCCTCTTAATGGTCACCCAATTCAGTCACCTAAAAGAAACAAGAATAACCATAATGTATTTTCATGAAGTCCCTCCTAACATGGGACTAATACTCAGTCAACTCGTCTGATTGTCCCACCCAAGTAAGAGTGGGCAAAAACTGCTCATTAGATTGATAATCACCCCATTGTAATTTCAATTGTTACATTTGTCCTCATTTAACCACTAAGTAAATTTCCATAAGGAACCCTATATATCCACAGATCTGTAACATCGATTCTGACCCCCATATATGGCTAAGCCCATATTCGCAGGAAACCAAACTTATGTAATACTGGTTACCGAATGGTCATGATGTTACAAGAGTGAGGTTCCAATACTTACAAGGGTATGATGTCACCAGCCCCAAAACCATATCCTGCAGGCCCAAGCCTTATCAGTTCCACAGCAAAGTATGTATGCTGGAACTGTTGTTAATAGTCTATAATATAAACAAAGAAGAAAAAAAAAAAGGATAAGAAATCATCATAAAGTTGCCCAGACTTAACTAGGGCATATATCATAATATCAGCACAAAAACGAACAGTAAAGGAAACACAAATAAATTAACCATCGTATTAGTCACCCTGTGTCAAACCAAGGGTTTAATCTCATAGCTATTACACCAGAGCGATTTAACCCAAATATACTCTAATCCATATTCCCATCAAAAAAACATGTACCATAGTATCGCTTCACTAAAAGCAACACAATTCGCGTAACTATCAACAATGAATGTTTTTTCAAAATAAAGGCAAACTATACCATATTTTATGGCGGCCATCTTATAATAGCAAAATATCAAGGACGCGTCTATACTAGGTATATGCACATCCTGAAGAAGAAATAACAACTGAGCTTTAAGAAAGGCAAAGCGGTAAATAAGGCAAAACGGCGTTTTCCCACTCCCTTGAAGGGGTATGCCCAGTCTAAATACTCGATTTCAAATAATCCGATCAAAAGAAAAAGAATATATAGAATGACAGAATAAAGAAATAAAGGCAGCAAGCAAGCGGGACAACATATCTCCTAATAAAACTTACCGATATTGGGCTATCAACAGGTTTCCAAACGTCAAGCGTCGCGGTAAAAGACGAAGAGCAAATAACTTGCCCGAGCCGATTTAAATACTCGCGGCAATCAGGATAGATTGAGATCAGCTGAATCTCATCAGAGAATGTTTCTTTCCCAGAAGAAAGGGCCAACTAGACCTTATTTTATGGTGGCCATCTTGTAATGGCAAAGATATCATCAGCGCGTCTATACTCCGGATAATAAAGAGATATAGGCAGCAAGCAAAGGAGACAGCATTTTCCCTAATAAGACTTAACGATATTAGGGTATTCAACAAGATTCCAAACGTCAAGTGTTACGGCAATGGGACAAAAAACCAATAATTTGTCCAAGCCGATTTGAATACTCGCGGCAGTCAAAATAAATTAAAAACAGCTAAATCGCTGGAAGTCGCGTAACTATCAACAAAGAATGTTTTTTCAAAATAAAGGCAAACTATACCATATTTTATGGCGGCCATCTTATAATAGCAAAAATATCAAGGACGCGTCTATACTAAGTATACATCATGGCGGCCATAAAACTTGGGCAATGTTTCATGGCGGCCATCTTATAATGGCAATAGTATCATCAGCACATATATATTCAAGACAGTGACCAATATCCAGCCCAGGGTGTTCCGAACAAATATGAAGGTTCTATTTTGTCCAAAGTGAAAAAGTCACCAAAGTGCATTAAACGATAATATAACCTATAGATAATACTCTCTGACATGTACCCTCTCCAGAAAAAAGAAGCATGTATAAACGAATCATGACGACTATCCCAGACCCAAGTCCAGAAAATCAAACCATACTGCATAGAGACAATTCAAGTAGAAGGAAGACAGGAGAACCTCGAATGAAAGACCTACATTATTATAGAAATGTGGAAAATTTTTCCTATAGAAAGTAATGCATTTCGTCCTCTCTATTATGCCCCAATTCTACACACCGAAGCCTACATATCCACCCAGCCTCGTTTTTCTCAGGGCAAGTTCTCTATCCCCTCCTCTACGGTGCACTGGGATGTGGTCAATTCCCATAAACCACAATTCCTCACTACCTCCATGATTCTCCTGCATGTGGTATGTGAGTGGATAACCAAGATCTCCATTTCGAAGAGCCCGAAGATGCTCCTGGATTCTTGTTTTTAAAGCTCTTTTGGTACTGCCCACATAAATCTTATTACATGGGCAGCCCAATATATATGTCACATATTTTGTTTTACAGTTGATGAAAAAATTAATGTTGTATATACGTTTGGTATTGAAATTAAAGGTTTTAATCCTATTCCTTCCCAATCTGCACACACTACATTCACTACATATATAGAAGCCCGTTGTCGATAATGTCAGCCAATTATCGGCTTTGGGTGTGGTGACATAACTAGGACATAACATGTTCCGTAAAGTTTGTCCTCTTCTATATGTGATCTTAGGTTTTGTGGCCAAGGTTCCATGAAGACTAGGTATGTCCATCAACAAATGCCAGTATTTCCGCTGGACATTATAAACCCTACTGCTACGAGTATTATACTGGGTGTTAAATGAAAGAGGTGCCTTCTTACTCTTTTTTGCTGGGTTTGTTATTAAAGTAGTTGTCCTAGGGATCGTCATGATTCTACTATGTGCTTTAGTCAGGGTCTGACTTGGGTACCCCTAGCCAAGAAACGCTGTTCAGTCTCCCTGATGTTCTGAATAAAGGAGTCCTCCATGCTACAGTTGCGTCTCATCCTAATCATCTCCCCATAAGGGATATTGTCAATCACATGATGAGGATGAGCGCTTTGAAAATGCAATACACTGTTGCATGCTGTACTCTTCCTATGGGTGCGACTCTGGATATAGTTATCATGCACAAAAAAGGTGATGTCCAAAAATCAATTGATTCACTACTATAACTGATTGTAAATCTCACATTATATGGATTCTCATTTAGATATGCATGATATTCCAAAAGTGCCGGGGCAGGCCCATCCCAGATCATAATAACATCATCGATGTACCTGCCCCAGAAAATAACATGCTCCATCCACTCAGCAGCACGGCGACCCCAGGCATGCTCCCGCTCATACCAGCCCATAAAGAGCCCAGCATAAGCGGGAGCAAACCTGGAACCCATTGCCGTGCCCTGGATCTGATGAAACCACTGTGAATCATGGAGAAAGAAATTCTTTGATAGGATTATGTCAGTCATTTCCAGCAAGACCTCATTATGTGAATAATGGTCTGCTGTCCTTTGTCCCAGAAAGAATTGTAGCGCTCTTACTCCAAATTCTTTTCTGATGCAAGTATAAAGACTTGTCACATCCAGGGTGACAAACATGAGGCTCTCAGTCCATGCCAGGCCTTCAAATTTTTCTAAGATATCTCTAGTATCCTTAATATAAGCCGGCAAATTTTGTACAAGGGGCTGTATATAATGGTCCACATACTCTGATAATCTTTCCGTGGGAGAGTTTATCCCAGAGATAATGGGACGGCCTGGTGGAAAATGGCCTCCCTTATGTATCTTTGGTAAAATGTATATGCACGGGAACGTAGGTTCCGAAACCGTCAAATATCTATACTCCTCCTTACTTAATAGACCAGTCTCCCGCCACTCAATAAGTCTCATGTTAATATATGTTCCTAAAGACTTAATGGGGTTACCAGGAAGTTTAATGTAACAGGATGTGTCTGCCAACTGTCGATCTATCTCATTCATGTAGCTAGATCTTGCCATGATCACCACATTTCCCCCTTATCTGCTTCACGAATAACAATTGAGGGATCAGATTTAAGTCCCTTTAAAGCTTTATTCTCACCTGCAGTGAGATTGTAATTTTTCAAATTTAGGGGGTAGGATGTTCCAAGAGTTTATAAAAACCCTGTGTCACCCTATCATGAAAGAGGTCTATAGTGGGGTGTGTACCCATCGGAATAAACTTAGATTTTGTCTTTAAGCCACTGTCCAATGACACATCCTCAACAATTTCCAATTCATCTCTGATCAGGTCTACCTCAATTGATGTTTCATGTTCAATAGACATCATCATTTGAATGACATTTATTTCAGCTACAGTGTGTGGTGGAGGAACACAATCCTCCAAAGGTTTAGTAAGAATGGACGGATTACGTAGGAAATGGTCCTTCAATTTTAATGATCTTACAAATTTGGACAAATCCACAAATATATCGACATCATTCCCCATCTGATTAGGACAAAATCCAAGTCCTTTACTTAATACAGAGACATCATCATCAGTTAGAACTTTTTCAGAGAGATTGACGATCATTAATTCCTGTACATCATTTTTCTCATTCGTACCTAATCTCTCAATGTCTCCATTTTCTTTGATCTGGTCAACCTGCCTACTGGCTCTTGTCTTACTTTCTTGTTGTTTCTGTTTGTTCTCCTGCCATCTCCTACCCCCCTTCTTGTGTTTGATCTTTGGGTGTTGATCTTGCCCCCAATCTGAACCTTTCCATTTCCAATAAAAAATTTGACCTATTTTCAGGCTCAGTTATCCCAGTTGATTCCTCTGTGGGGATTAAACTGGCCGTAGAGGAGAGAGATGTTGTACTACTTGCGGAGGTCAATTCCAAAGTATCCTCACGTGGTCTTTTACCTTCCCCTGGAATTTTAACATTATCATATTTGTGGGAGAAAGTGTAAACTCTCCCATCCTTATAATCCTTATCATCCCTTCTAATTTTTTTCACCTTTTTATCTCGTAAATAAATTTGGTGACCTTCAAGGATCTCATCCAATATTGCATAGTTTTTCTTCACCACTTCCTTTAATTCAGATATTGCTATCTCTTTTTCTAGTTCCACTATTTCCTGTTGCAATTTTATACCCTTTTTCTCCGCGTTCTTAATTAAGATACGCATCATATTAAACGATGCATTGCGGAGATTACCCTCCCAATCCTCCAAGGAATCCTTGTCAAGGTCCTCAAAGGTAGGGAAAATTAAAATTCTAAGGCCTCTAGGAATTTTCTCATTTTCAATGTATTTTTCCAGGGTGGTGCCGTCCCACCATCTGGACATCTCATGTTTTTTTAATTTTTCTAATTTTTGAAATTTAACTTTTAAGCCCTCTGTTTTTGGAGCATTCACAGACATGCCTCCTGGTTTAGAACTGGAGGCGAATAGATCCAGGGCTAGTTCCTGTCGTCTATCTTTAAAGCCTGGCATCACCTCTAGAGTTTTGTTAAACTTCAAAAGGGGAATCAATTATATATGTAAATTTTCAGGGCAGATCAGTGCTAAACAGGGGATCAAGAAATTTAAACACGGTCTGACAGTGGAACCCTCCAAAGATACAGCACCTGAACTGCTATCCCTCTAATATTAATACCCCTCTATTCTTCCTGGGGTTTGTGTGCACACTGAAACGCACCCACCATCACAGTGCAGATCCTCATGGGATCACAACAATATAAAACACAAGCACAGGTGCACCACATATTAATTACAAAATATAAAAATACATAGACATAGTCCATATGTAATACAAATATTACTCAAAATTTATTTTTATTCCAAAATTCTCTTTTTAAAAAACATGAACATATGCAAAAACATTTTTTATTTTTTCACAGTGAAACAGCCACAGCCGACGCGTTTCGTCCTACTAGAGGACTTCTTCAGGGCTGTCAATTTAAACAAACAAATATATAGACGTCAGTGAACATAAACAAGCAACACATACATAATACACATTCATTTAAAAGATTAATCCTTTTTAGCCAAAAAGCTATGTTGACAGTCCTATATACAAAAAAAGAAGAAGGATAACCCAGACATACTAAAAACAGACAGACTTTAAATAAATTACAAATTCAAAATAGACACGGCATTTCTATACGTTTTACTAATATTTACAATAGAAAGATAAAGAGAAACTATTTCAATTAATGTTTCAAAACAAAATAACCTAGAGGCATCCTGACAGAAATTAGATAAATGATGTGGATAATGTCATCCTACAGAGGCATAAAACAAAAAAATCACGATTCTAATCAATAACTTTGCATTTCTAGAGGTTTCTTTTACTAAAAAAGTGCAATTGTACAAATAGTGGAACCTACCGCTAGTAACTCTAAGAAGGTCAATCACCACAAGGATGAAGAGTCCAAAGAACAAACAGAGAAACTGCCTATCTCTCGTTCCCCATCTAAATCGCCGATATCAAAAATACCTGCAGAGAGATAGGTGAAGGTTTATACACCAAATACAGCTAACGGAAGAATGACCTGCACAGATGGAAACCAAGGTACTTACTTCACATCTGAAGTTTAAACAATATTCCTCAGAGCTATCGATCTTGGGAGAATATATATGGAAAGAACTTCAGGAAAAATAGATGAAGGGGCAGGGCATGCATGTAAATTAATGCCTTGCCGCCTCTTAATGGTCACCCAATTCAGTCACCTAAAAGAAACAAGAATAACCATAATGTATTTTCATGAAGTCCCTCCTAACACGGGACTAATACTCAGTCAACTCGTCTGATTGTCCCACCCAAGTAAGAGTGGGCAAAAACTGCTCATTAGATTGATAATCACCCCATTGTAATTTCAATTGTTACATTTGTCCTCATTTAACCACTAAGTAAATTTCCATAAGGAACCCTATATATCCACAAATCTGTAACATCGATTCTGACCCCCGTATATGGCTAAGCCCATATTCGCAGGAAACCAAACTTATGTAATACTGGTTACCGAATGGTCATGATGTTACAAGAGTGAGGTTCCAATACTTACAAGGGTATGATGTCACCAGCCCCAAAACCATATCCTGCAGGCCCAAGCCTTATCAGTTCCACAGCAAAGTATGTATGCTGGAACTGTTGTTAATAGTCTATAATATAAACAAAGAAAAAAAAAAAAGAAAAGGATAAGAAATCATCATAAAGTTGCCCAGACTTAACTAGGGCATATATCATAATATCAGCACAAAAACGAACAGTAAAGGAAACAAAAATAAATTAACCATCGTATTAGTCACCCTGTGTCAAACCAAGGGTTTAATCTCATAGCTATTACACCAGAGCGATTTAACCCAAATATACTCTAATCCATATTCCCATCAAAAAAACATGTACCATAGTATCGCTTCACTAAAAGCAACACAATTCGCGTAACTATCAACAATGAATGTTTTTTCAAAATAAAGGCAAACTATACCATATTTTATGGCGGCCATCTTATAATAGCAAAAATATCAAGGACGCGTCTATACTAGGTATATGCACATCCTGAAGAAGAAATAACAACTGAGCTTTAAGAAAGGCAAAGCGGTAAATAAGGCAAAACGGCGTTTTCCCACTCCCCTTGAAGGGGTATGCCCAGTCTAAATACTCGATTTCAAATAATCCGATCAAAAGAAAAAGAATATATAGAATGACAGAATAAAGAAATAAAGGCAGCAAGCAAGCGGGACAACATATCTCCTAATAAAACTTACCGATATTGGGCTATCAACAGGTTTCCAAACGTCAAGCGTCGCGGTAAAAAGACGAAGAGCAAATAACTTGCCCGAGCCGATTTAAATACTCGCGGCAATCAGGATAGATTGAGATCAGCTGAATCTCATCAGAGAATGTTTCTTTCCCAGAAGAAAGGGCCAACTAGACCTTATTTTATGGTGGCCATCTTGTAATGGCAAAGATATCATCAGCGCGTCTATACTCCGGATAATAAAGAGATATAGGCAGCAAGCAAAGGAGACAGCATTTTCCCTAATAAGACTTAACGATATTAGGGTATTCAACAAGATTCCAAACGTCAAGTGTTACGGCAATGGGACAAAAAACCAATAATTTGTCCAAGCCGATTTGAATACTCGCGGCAGTCAAAATAAATTAAAAACAGCTAAATCGCTGGAAGTCGCGTAACTATCAACAAAGAATGTTTTTTCAAAATAAAGGCAAACTATACCATATTTTATGGCGGCCATCTTATAATAGCAAAAATATCAAGGACGCGTCTATACTAAGTATACATCATGGCGGCCATAAAACTTGGGCAATGTTTCATGGCGGCCATCTTATAATGGCAATAGTATCATCAGCACATATATATTCAAGACAGTGACCAATATCCAGCCCAGGGTGTTCTGAACAAATATGAAGGTTCTATTTTGTCCAAAGTGAAAAAGTCACCAAAGTGCATTAAACGATAATATAACCTATAGATAATACTCTCTGACATGTACCCTCTCCAGAAAAAAAGAAGCATGTATAAACGAATCATGACGACTATCCCAGACCCAAGTCCAGAAAATCAAACCATACTGCATAGAGACAATTCAAGTAGAAGGAAGACAGGAGAACCTCGAATGAAAGACCTACATTATTATAGAAATGTGGAAAAATTTTCCTATAGAAAGTAATGCATTTCGTCCTCTCTATTATGCCCCAATTCTACACACCGAAGCCTACATATCCACCCAGCCTCGTTTTTTCTCAGGGCAAGTTCTCTATCCCCTCCTCTACGGTGCACTGGGATGTGGTCAATTCCCATAAACCACAATTCCTCACTACCTCCATGATTCTCCTGCATGTGGTATGTGAGTGGATAACCAAGATCTCCATTTCGAAGAGCCCGAAGATGCTCCTGGATTCTTGTTTTTAAAGCTCTTTTGGTACTGCCCACATAAATCTTATTACATGGGCAGCCCAATATATATGTCACATATTTTGTTTTACAGTTGATGAAAAAATTAATGTTGTATATACGTTTGGTATTGAAATTAAAGGTTTTAATCCTATTCCTTCCCAATCTGCACACACTACATTCACTACATATATAGAAGCCCGTTGTCGATAATGTCAGCCAATTATCGGCTTTGGGTGTGGTGACATAACTAGGACATAACATGTTCCGTAAAGTTTGTCCTCTTCTATATGTGATCTTAGGTTTTGTGGCCAAGGTTCCATGAAGACTAGGTATGTCCATCAACAAATGCCAGTATTTCCGCTGGACATTATAAACCCTACTGCTACGAGTATTATACTGGGTGTTAAATGAAAGAGGTGCCTTCTTACTCTTTTTTGCTGGGTTTGTTATTAAAGTAGTTGTCCTAGGGATCGTCATGATTCTACTATGTGCTTTAGTCAGGGTCTGACTTGGGTACCCCCTAGCCAAGAAACGCTGTTCAGTCTCCCTGATGTTCTGAATAAAGGAGTCCTCCATGCTACAGTTGCGTCTCATCCTAATCATCTCCCCATAAGGGATATTGTCAATCACATGATGAGGATGAGCGCTTTGAAAATGCAATACACTGTTGCATGCTGTACTCTTCCTATGGGTGCGACTCTGGATATAGTTATCATGCACAAAAAAGGTGATGTCCAAAAAATCAATTGATTCACTACTATAACTGATTGTAAATCTCACATTATATGGATTCTCATTTAGATATGCATGATATTCCAAAAGTGCCGGGGCAGGCCCATCCCAGATCATAATAACATCATCGATGTACCTGCCCCAGAAAATAACATGCTCCATCCACTCAGCAGCACGGCGACCCCAGGCATGCTCCCGCTCATACCAGCCCATAAAGAGCCCAGCATAAGCGGGAGCAAACCTGGAACCCATTGCCGTGCCCTGGATCTGATGAAACCACTGTGAATCATGGAGAAAGAAATTCTTTGATAGGATTATGTCAGTCATTTCCAGCAAGACCTCATTATGTGAATAATGGTCTGCTGTCCTTTGTCCCAGAAAGAATTGTAGCGCTCTTACTCCAAATTCTTTTCTGATGCAAGTATAAAGACTTGTCACATCCAGGGTGACAAACATGAGGCTCTCAGTCCATGCCAGGCCTTCAAATTTTTCTAAGATATCTCTAGTATCCTTAATATAAGCCGGCAAATTTTGTACAAGGGGCTGTATATAATGGTCCACATACTCTGATAATCTTTCCGTGGGAGAGTTTATCCCAGAGATAATGGGACGGCCTGGTGGAAAATGGCCTCCCTTATGTATCTTTGGTAAAATGTATATGCACGGGAACGTAGGTTCCGAAACCGTCAAATATCTATACTCCTCCTTACTTAATAGACCAGTCTCCCGCCACTCAATAAGTCTCATGTTAATATATGTTCCTAAAGACTTAATGGGGTTACCAGGAAGTTTAATGTAACAGGATGTGTCTGCCAACTGTCGATCTATCTCATTCATGTAGCTAGATCTTGCCATGATCACCACATTTCCCCCTTATCTGCTTCACGAATAACAATTGAGGGATCAGATTTAAGTCCCTTTAAAGCTTTATTCTCACCTGCAGTGAGATTGTAATTTTTCAAATTTAGGGGGTAGGATGTTCCAAGAGTTTATAAAAACCCTGTGTCACCCTATCATGAAAGAGGTCTATAGTGGGGTGTGTACCCATCGGAATAAACTTAGATTTTGTCTTTAAGCCACTGTCCAATGACACATCCTCAACAATTTCCAATTCATCTCTGATCAGGTCTACCTCAATTGATGTTTCATGTTCAATAGACATCATCATTTGAATGACATTTATTTCAGCTACAGTGTGTGGTGGAGGAACACAATCCTCCAAAGGTTTAGTAAGAATGGACGGATTACGTAGGAAATGGTCCTTCAATTTTAATGATCTTACAAATTTGGACAAATCCACAAATATATCGACATCATTCCCCATCTGATTAGGACAAAATCCAAGTCCTTTACTTAATACAGAGACATCATCATCAGTTAGAACTTTTTCAGAGAGATTAACGATCATTAATTCCTGTACATCATTTTTCTCATTCGTACCTAATCTCTCAATGTCTCCATTTTCTTTGATCTGGTCAACCTGCCTACTGGCTCTTGTCTTACTTTCTTGTTGTTTCTGTTTGTTCTCCTGCCATCTCCTACCCCCCCTTCTTGTGTTTGATCTTTGGGTGTTGATCTTGCCCCCAATCTGAACCTTTCCATTTCCAATAAAAAATTTGACCTATTTTCAGGCTCAGTTATCCCAGTTGATTCCTCTGTGGGGATTAAACTGGCCGTAGAGGAGAGAGATGTTGTACTACTTGCGGAGGTCAATTCCAAAGTATCCTCACGTGGTCTTTTACCTTCCCCTGGAATTTTAACATTATCATATTTGTGGGAGAAAGTGTAAACTCTCCCATCCTTATAATCCTTATCATCCCTTCTAATTTTTTTCACCTTTTTATCTCGTAAATAAATTTGGTGACCTTCAAGGATCTCATCCAATATTGCATAGTTTTTCTTCACCACTTCCTTTAATTCAGATATTGCTATCTCTTTTTCTAGTTCCACTATTTCCTGTTGCAATTTTATACCCTTTTTCTCCGCGTTCTTAATTAAGATACGCATCATATTAAACGATGCATTGCGGAGATTACCCTCCCAATCCTCCAAGGAATCCTTGTCAAGGTCCTCAAAGGTAGGGAAAATTAAAATTCTAAGGCCTCTAGGAATTTTCTCATTTTCAATGTATTTTTCCAGGGTGGTGCCGTCCCACCATCTGGACATCTCATGTTTTTTTAATTTTTCTAATTTTTGAAATTTAACTTTTAAGCCCTCTGTTTTTGGAGCATTCACAGACATGCCTCCTGGTTTAGAACTGGAGGCGAATAGATCCAGGGCTAGTTCCTGTCGTCTATCTTTAAA
Source organism: Calotriton arnoldi (assembly GCA_963921515.1). NCBI lineage: Eukaryota > Metazoa > Chordata > Amphibia > Caudata > Salamandridae > Calotriton > Calotriton arnoldi. Next base: position 554,315 of record CAWUFW010011807.1, read on the forward strand.
GCCTGGCATCACCTCTAGAGTTTTGTTAAACTTCAAAAGGGGAATCAATTATATATGTAAATTTTCAGGGCAGATCAGTGCTAAACAGGGGATCAAGAAATTTAAACACGGTCTGACAGTGGAACCCTCCAAAGATACAGCACCTGAACTGCTATCCCTCTAATATTAATACCCCTCTATTCTTCCTGGGGTTTGTGTGCACACTGAAACGCACCCACCATCACAGTGCAGATCCTCATGGGATCACAACAATATAAAACACAAGCACAGGTGCACCACATATTAATTACAAAATATAAAAATACATAGACATAGTCCATATGTAATACAAATATTACTCAAAATTTATTTTTATTCCAAAATTCTCTTTTTAAAAAACATGAACATATGCAAAAACATTTTTTATTTTTTTCACAGTGAAACAGCCACAGCCGACGCGTTTCGTCCTACTAGAGGACTTCTTCAGGGCTGTCAATTTAAACAAACAAATATATAGACGTCAGTGAACATAAACAAGCAACACATACATAATACACATTCATTTAAAAGATTAATCCTTTTTAGCCAAAAAGCTATGTTGACAGTCCTATATACAAAAAAAGAAGGATAACCCAGACATACTAAAAACAGACAGACTTTAAATAAATTACAAATTCAAAATAGACACGGCATTTCTATACGTTTTACTAATATTTACAATAGAAAGATAAAGAGAAACTATTTCAATTAATGTTTCAAAACAAAATAACCTAGAGGCATCCTGACAGAAATTAGATAAATGATGTGGATAATGTCATCCTACAGAGGCATAAAACAAAAAAATCACGATTCTAATCAATAACTTTGCATTTCTAGAGGTTTCTTTTACTAAAAAAGTGCAATTGTACAAATAGTGGAACCTACCGCTAGTAACTCTAAGAAGGTCAATCACCACAAGGATGAAGAGTCCAAAGAACAAACAGAGAAACTGCCTATCTCTCGTTCCCCATCTAAATCGCCGATATCAAAAATACCTGCAGAGAGATAGGTGAAGGTTTATACACCAAATACATCTAACGGAAGAATGACCTGCACAGATGGAAACCAAGGTACTTACTTCACATCTGAAGTTTAAACAATATTCCTCAGAGCTATCGATCTTGGGAGAATATTTACGGAAAGAACTTCAGGAAAAATAGATGAAGGGGCAGGGCATGCATGTAAATTAATGCCTTGCCGCCTCTTAATGGTCACCCAATTCAGTCACCTAAAAGAAACAAGAATAACCATAATGTATTTTCATGAAGTCCCTCCTAACACGGGACTAATACTCAGTCAACTCGTCTGATTGTCCCACCCAAGTAAGAGTGGGCAAAAACTGCTCATTAGATTGATAATCACCCCATTGTAATTTCAATTGTTACATTTGTCCTCATTTAACCACTAAGTAAATTTCCATAAGGAACCCTATATATCCACAAATCTGTAACATCGATTCTGACCCCCGTATATGGCTAAGCCCATATTCGCAGGAAACCAAACTTATGTAATACTGGTTACCGAATGGTCATGATGTTACAAGAGTGAGGTTCCAATACTTACAAGGGTATGATGTCACCAGCCCCAAAACCATATCCTGCAGGCCCAAGCCTTATCAGTTCCACAGCAAAGTATGTATGCTGGAACTGTTGTTAATAGTCTATAATATAAACAAAGAAAAAAAAAAAAGAAAAGGATAAGAAATCATCATAAAGTTGCCCAGACTTAACTAGGGCATATATCATAATATCAGCACAAAAACGAACAGTAAAGGAAACAAAAATAAATTAACCATCGTATTAGTCACCCTGTGTCAAACCAAGGGTTTAATCTCATAGCTATTACACCAGAGCGATTTAACCCAAATATACTCTAATCCATATTCCCATCAAAAAAACATGTACCATAGTATCGCTTCACTAAAAGCAACACAATCGCGTAACTATCAACAATGAATGTTTTTTCAAAATAAAGGCAAACTATACCATATTTTATGGCGGCCATCTTATAATAGCAAAAATATCAAGGACGCGTCTATACTAGGTATATGCACATCCTGAAGAAGAAATAACAACTGAGCTTTAAGAAAGGCAAAGCGGTAAATAAGGCAAAACGGCGTTTTCCCACTCCCCTTGAAGGGGTATGCCCAGTCTAAATACTCGATTTCAAATAATCCGATCAAAAGAAAAAGAATATATAGAATGACAGAATAAAGAAATAAAGGCAGCAAGCAAGCGGGACAACATATCTCCTAATAAAACTTACCGATATTGGGCTATCAACAGGTTTCCAAACGTCAAGCGTCGCGGTAAAAAGACGAAGAGCAAATAACTTGCCCGAGCCGATTTAAATACTCGCGGCAATCAGGATAGATTGAGATCAGCTGAATCTCATCAGAGAATGTTTCTTTCCCAGAAGAAAGGGCCAACTAGACCTTATTTTATGGCGGCCATCTTGTAATGGCAAAGATATCATCAGCGCGTCTATACTCCGGATAATAAAGAGATATAGGCAGCAAGCAAAGGAGACAGCATTTTCCCTAATAAGACTTAACGATATTAGGGTATTCAACAAGATTCCAAACGTCAAGTGTTACGGCAATGGGACAAAAAACCAATAATTTGTCCAAGCCGATTTGAATACTCGCGGCAGTCAAAATAAATTAAAAACAGCTAAATCGCTGGAAGTCGCGTAACTATCAACAAAGAATGTTTTTTCAAAATAAAGGCAAACTATACCATATTTTATGGCGGCCATCTTATAATAGCAAAAATATCAAGGACGCGTCTATACTAAGTATACATCATGGCGGCCATAAAACTTGGGCAATGTTTCATGGCGGCCATCTTATAATGGCAATAGTATCATCAGCACATATATATTCAAGACAGTGACCAATATCCAGCCCAGGGTGTTCCGAACAAATATGAAGGTTCTATTTTGTCCAAAGTGAAAAAGTCACCAAAGTGCATTAAACGATAATATAACCTATAGATAATACTCTCTGACATGTACCCTCTCCAGAAAAAAAGAAGCATGTATAAACGAATCATGACGACTATCCCAGACCCAAGTCCAGAAAATCAAACCATACTGCATAGAGACAATTCAAGTAGAAGGAAGACAGGAGAACCTCGAATGAAAGACCTACATTATTATAGAAATGTGGAAACATTTTCCTATAGAAAGTAATGCATTTCGTCCTCTCTATTATGCCCCAATTCTACACACCGAAGCCTACATATCCACCCAGCCTCGTTTTTTCTCAGGGCAAGTTCTCTATCCCCTCCTCTACGGTGCACTGGGATGTGGTCAATTCCCATAAACCACAATTCCTCACTACCTCCATGATTCTCCTGCATGTGGTATGTGAGTGGATAACCAAGATCTCCATTTCGAAGAGCCCGAAGATGCTCCTGGATTCTTGTTTTTAAAGCTCTTTTGGTACTGCCCACATAAATCTTATTACATGGGCAGCCCAATATATATGTCACATATTTTGTTTTACAGTTGATGAAAAAATTAATGTTGTATATACGTTTGGTATTGAAATTAAAGGTTTTAATCCTATTCCTTCCCAATCTGCACACACTACATTCACTACATATATAGAAGCCCGTTGTCGATAATGTCAGCCAATTATCGGCTTTGGGTGTGGTGACATAACTAGGACATAACATGTTCCGTAAAGTTTGTCCTCTTCTATATGTGATCTTAGGTTTTGTGGCCAAGGTTCCATGAAGACTAGGTATGTCCATCAACAAATGCCAGTATTTCCGCAGGACATTATAAACCCTACTGCTACGAGTATTATACTGGGTGTTAAATGAAAGAGGTGCCTTCTTACTCTTTTTTGCTGGGTTTGTTATTAAAGTAGTTGTCCTAGGGATCGTCATGATTCTACTATGTGCTTTAGTCAGGGTCTGACTTGGGTACCCCTAGCCAAGAAACGCTGTTCAGTCTCCCTGATGTTCTGAATAAAGGAGTCCTCCATGCTACAGTTGCGTCTCATCCTAATCATCTCCCCATAAGGGATATTGTCAATCACATGATGAGGATGAGCGCTTTGAAAATGCAATACACTGTTGCATGCTGTACTCTTCCTATGGGTGCGACTCTGGATATAGTTATCATGCACAAAAAGGTGATGTCCAAAAAATCAATTGATTCACTACTATAACTGATTGTAAATCTCACATTATATGGATTCTCATTTAGATATGCATGATATTCCAAAAGTGCCGGGGCAGGCCCATCCCAGATCATAATAACATCATCGATGTACCTGCCCCAGAAAATAACATGCTCCATCCACTCAGCAGCACGGCGACCCCAGGCATGCTCCCGCTCATACCAGCCCATAAAGAGCCCAGCATAAGCGGGAGCAAACCTGGAACCCATTGCCGTGCCCTGGATCTGATGAAACCACTGTGAATCAAGGAGAAAGAAATTCTTTGATAGGATTATGTCAGTCATTTCCAGCAAGACCTCATTATGTGAATAATGGTCTGCTGTCCTTTGTCCCAGAAAGAATTGTAGCGCTCTTACTCCAAATTCTTTTCTGATGCAAGTATAAAGACTTGTCACATCCAGGGTGACAAACATGAGGCTCTCAGTCCATGCCAGGCCTTCAAATTTTTCTAAGATGTCTCTAGTATCCTTAATATAAGCCGGCAAATTTTGTACAAGGGGCTGTATATAATGGTCCACATACTCTGATAATCTTTCCGTGGGAGAGTTTATCCCAGAGATAATGGGACGGCCTGGTGGAAAATGGCCTCCCTTATGTATCTTTGGTAAAATGTATATGCACGGGAACGTAGGTTCCGAAACCGTCAAATATCTATACTCCTCCTTACTTAATAGACCAGTCTCCCGCCACTCAATAAGTCTCATGTGAATATATGTTCCTAAAGACTTAATGGTGTTACCAGGAAGTTTAATGTAACAGGATGTGTCTGCCAACTGTCGATCTATCTCATTCATGTAGCTAGATCTTGCCATGATCACCACATTTCCCCCTTATCTGCTTCACGAATAACAATTGAGGGATCAGATTTAAGTCCCTTTAAAGCTTTATTCTCACCTGCAGTGAGATTGTAATTTTTCAAATTTAGGGGGTAGGATGTTCCAAGAGTTTATAAAAACCCTGTGTCACCCTATCATGAAAGAGGTCTATATTGGGGTGTGTACCCATCGGAATAAACTTAGATTTTGTCTTTAAGCCACTGTCCAATGACACATCCTCAACAATTTCCAATTCATCTCTGATCAGGTCTACCTCAATTGATGTTTCATGTTCAATAGACATCATCATTTGAATGACATTTATTTCAGCTACAGTGTGTGGTGGAGGAACACAATCCTCCAAAGGTTTAGTAAGAATGGACGGATTACGTAGGAAATGGTCCTTCAATTTTAATGATCTTACAAATTTTTTGTCTATTTTGAATTTGTAATTTATTTAAAGTCTGTCTGTTTTTAGTATGTCTGGGTTATCCTTCTTCTTTTTGTATATAGGATTGTCAACATAGCTTTTGGCTAAAAAGGATTAATCTTTTAAATGAATGTGTATTATGTATGTGTTGCTTGTTTATGTTCACTGACGTCTATATATTTGTTTGTTTAAATTGACAGCCCTGAAGAAGTCCTCTAGTAGGACGAAACGCGTCGGCTGTGGCTGTTTCACTGTGAAAAAATAAAAAATGTTTTTGCATATGTTCATGTTTTTTAAAAAGAGAATTTTGGAATAAAAATAAATTTTGAGTAATATTTGTATTACATATGGACTATGTCTATGTATTTTTATATTTTGTAATTAATATGTGGTGCACCTGTGCTTGTGTTTTATATTGTTGTGATCCCATGAGGATCTGCACTGTGATGGTGGGTGCGTTTCAGTGTGCACACAAACCCCAGGAAGAATAGAGGGGTATTAATATTAGAGGGATAGCAGTTCAGGTGCTGTATCTTTGGAGGGTTCCACTGTCAGACCGTGTTTAAATTAAAAATTAATATGTACACTGGTGCATGGGAATTGCTCAAAGGCTTACCCTTCCTTGGACAGAATCACCTGATGTGCACGAGTGGTCATTTAGCAGTCCCAATCAGGCTAGGGGGATTCTCTCAACATTCTTTACAAAAATAAAAAAAGTTATTATGTTGACCTCAAATATTTTATAGGGACAGAATTTTGGGGTGCAACAAGATGTATTCAGGGCTGAGCAAACTAATTTGAGTGAGCCTTCGAATTTGAATGTGCACAGGATTTATTAATTGTCTGTTTCTAAAATGAATTTTAATAATTAATATAGCTTTTTTTATATTTGTTATAAGACCGAGATGTTGAACAATGGGCTTTTATGTTTCCTCCAACTTTCTTGTTTCGTAAGGTTAATGTATGAGCTATAGGAAGGGGTGTGGGTCTGGGTTCTCGAAACTCTGCAGCAGGAGAGTGAGTCAAGAAAAGAACTAAAGGCATTTTAAAAGGCTAAGAGTTGCCGCCTTAGCCTCTTTGTGGTGCACACCTTAATTTCCACACTGCCTGCTTGGTTCTTGACTGTCTGTTTATCCGCTTGTTGCCATGCCCTTTTGTCTGCTGTCTGTCCTCTCCAAAACCCCGGTACCGATGAGTTCCACCTTAAGCTCCCGTTCTCTGTCTCTTAGTGTGGTAATCTTTTGGAAGGTGGTAATCCTGTTTCTCCGCATAAGCTCTTGCCTGCTGTCTGTTCAAGATGCTAGCTGTGCATAAGAGTTTTGTTTCCTTTGAGACATATTAATATGTTGTTAAATGCCCCTACTGTTGTTCCTGTCTGTGTCCAGATGCTGGACTTGTTCCAGAGGTCCATCTATGTCCTGAATTTTAAATCAAGTGAATGATTGCTTTGCAAAATCAAATATATGATCCCAAGCTTTAGGAGACAAAAAGGCACCCTTCAAGATTTGATGTTCCACACTTGGCAGTTTCTAGAGAAGTACCAGCAGAGGAGAGTAAGTCGTCCAATGTCCAGGTAATGGAACCTTGATTGATGGTCTGACATGATTAGGATTTTTCGTTAAACTGTTCACTCTTGAAATAAATAGTAAAACCCACTTGTATTTATTTGAAGAAAGGGTTTATTCATCCACCTACAAGCTCTCCTGTCAGGATCTGACAGAAGCACCTTAACATTCTAAACTGACAAACCATGGCATAATACAGGAGTGGTGGAAGATACCAAAAACTGTTTATAACCTTTACAGTTATTGAACTGTAATATCATAAGGAAAAGTGAATGTTTTGCATAAATTATAACACATCTCCCTATGTTAAGAGGAAAAACTGAAAATGTAATCCATGTGTCAAGTTGGTGGTGAACGTCTTCTGCCATCTCTTTCACATCTAGGTCCCGATCTACTCTGTTGAGGGATCAACCTTGTAGAATTTGTAGTATTGTACGCCTGAATTGAGCACTTAGATAGCATGTGCATACTCCATGTTTGTCCATTTTCCATAACCCCCACATTATGTTTCACTTGGGCAATGCACATAGGTTTAGAATACATTGAATTATTCACCTTAAAGCACTCAGGTCTCTTCACCAACATTCAGTCCCCCCATATTCCACCTCTGGGTCTTAGCACAATGGATATTATCATATCTTGCCTTGTATTTACTTTGAATACTCAAAACACGACCCTTCACTTTATCTCTGTTAACCCAAACAGGATCGCCACCGTTCAACCAACATGGAGATAATTTCGAGCCTGGTAACCTCCCTTTTAATGCCACAAATGGTACCACTCCTGATTAACTATGTGGGGTAGTATGATAACACCACAACAGATCTTGAATCACACTTTCAATAGGAATTCTAGACACAATTGCCCTTTGTATACATTCTTTTATAATCCCATTTATCGCTCTGTCCATTAACTTTAGGGCAATATAGGGCAGTGCAAAGATGATTTATTGACAAGTGTTTTACAAAATTCCTCATTTTTCCTGAAGTAAATTGTGCTCCATTATTGTCACTCAGGTCTCGGGAATACCTTCTATGTAAAAATATATTGTTAAAACGTAATAACTGTCTCTGTGTTTATTGAATTGACTAGTCTAGTCTTTACCCAGTGTGAATGGTAATCTACTAAAATTAACATGAAAGTGTTTGTATACTCTGGATACGTAATGGACGAATTATGTCCAATGCCAATTCGCACCAAGGTCTCTGTGGTACCTCTCCAGGTGCTAAATGTGCTGATCGTGTATATTTAGCTTTGTCACTTAAAGCACAACTGTCACAATCTTTGACTTATTTTTCAATGATAGTGTTCCTACTAGGGAACCAATAATAAGCCTTTGCCTTTGAATTGGATAGACATCCCCCTAAATGCCCGCCATGAGCTAAAATCGCGAATATTTCCCAAAGTTTGCTAGGAAGTACCAATTTGTCACTTCTGAAAACATTGTCATCTATAACACCAAGCTCATTTCTAACATCCCAAAACGTCTTACTACTTTCTGTGACTTCTCTTACTCTATCTTGCCATCCTTGTATTATACATTTTTAAACCTCTTGTAAAACCTCATCTGTCTTTATGCTCTTTCCCTATTCCTCTTTCAAAATAGCTGGAACATTCATCACCCAATTTACACAAATCCTGTGCTTTTCCTCCTCTCCTACCCTTCCTTCCAGAGGTAGATGAGATGAACAATCTGCAGATACATTTTTCTTTCATGGGACATATTTCATATTAAAATTGTAACCCTATAATCCTAAAATACATTTGGAAAGTATTGGAGTAGCTTGATCTGCTATCTTAGTTTGAAACAAATATGTGAGTGGGTTATGGTCAGTCCTGACTGTAAATTTCATACCTCATAAAAAGTACTTGAAATGGGTAATGGCCCAGTAACAAGCAGGTGCTTCTCTTTCAATAGTTGAATAATTGTGTTCTGCATTTGTAAGCGTGTGTGATGTAAATTCAATGATTCTCTCTTCCTTCCCAATCCCTTGACTAAAGGTCGCCTCTAAACCTTTCCTGCTTATATCTGTAGTTACAATAAGCTTCCTAGAAACATCAAAGTTATTAAGTGGGGAGCATTAACAATTGACACTTTTATTTTTTTCAATGTTAACTCACAAATATCATTCCAACTGAAGTGCACATCTTTTTTAACATCACTTTCAATGGATCGGTAGTGCAAAATATTTTTTGCTGAGATACACAGTGAAAAATGGCCGTGACATGAAAAAAGATTGAGGTTTGAACTGAATTCTCAAGATGTGTTCCAAATCCCTCTTAGTTGAAAGATACCAGTCTCTGCAAAGAGTGAGGAGGTTAAAATGCTTAGTGAAGCCCAAGATGGGTCAGTGACTTACCACTCTTTGCTAACAGGTGTTGCAATCTGCAGGTTTTGCCTTTGAATCATGACTATGCCTATTTGTTCTTTTATCCATCTGAAATCAGTGACTCGAGTACCATTAAACTGGGTAACAGTAATAGCAGTTTTGTGATTGCAAGCCCTGTGATTTACAAAATCACGGTGTTCACAACCACAAAATGGCTGTTTCAAATGTATGAAACCTATTTTACGTGTCAGAAAAGTTTTTCTGGCTCATAAAATAGGTTTTGTGACCCATTATAGAAATGCTATTTGAAAAGGGCATAAAAGAGGCATTCCTTCCAAACTTCAATTCGGTATGCAATATATCAATGGTTTGCGACCATAGTTGTAGTTGCAAAACATTTAGTGGCGGCTGGCACAGATTGGGGTTGGAGAGTGAGAGTGGTAGGACAGAGGGTGGGGGTGGGATGGCTGAGGGAGTAGGTGGGGGTAAAGAAAAAAAAAACTTACCACCTCGCTGCGTCTCTCCGCTCTCTCCACAGTCGTCTCTGGAACAGGAACAGAGCCCCCAGGAAGCACCCAGGCTCCCCTGAGCCAATCACAACGCTGCAATGCAGTGTTGTAATTGGTCTGAGCGTCGTGGTTCGGCGCTCAGACACGGACTGGGGGCCTGGGCATGTTCTCCACCCAGGCTGTAATGCAGCCTGGGTGGAGAACATGCAAAGTGCGATTGGGCCGGCCAAACATTCATGCGCACTTTAGGGAGTGCAAACCACCCCTCCTCTCCCCTGCTCTGTCAGCAGAGCAGCCCCGCCCGCAAAGCTGCCGCAACGAGTAAAAATAAAATTATAATAACGTAGTTATTTTTATTTTATTTTTCCTTTAATTGCTTAAAAGCAGTGGGGCGACGTTCTTCCGCCTTATTTGAGGAGCCGCCACTGACCATTGTACAGTTACCAACAACTCAGAGGCAGGGGCAACTGATAAGCAAAGGAGGTAGTGCCACTTTGACCAGTGCTGTGTGCATCGATGAGGATAAATTGTGCAGCACCAAACCTGCAAAGAATCGCCCACCGACGGTGTCATCGACATTGTGTGAAAAAAATGCTGGTTTATTGCAGTGCAAAGCATTGTGCTAGGGTGCAAAGATAAGGTATCAATGTATTGCACGCAACTCTCTTGAGTACAAATTCCTATGGATGACAACAACAAAAGGAACGTCTTGTAACATTCGTAATTCCACTGTACGCTTGGAAATATGTGATATTTCGCTTGGCATTATTATTTCACTCAAAGCCTGCTCACACTGTTTCAGTTGATTGACTTCGCATCAAATCCGAGGGCTGTTTTCTTTGTCCAATCTTCGATACACCACTATGCATGCAGTAGCGTGAGGGTCATCCTGTGCGATGAAAAGCGTTTTTGCCACTGCAGCAGCTGCATAAGTGTTTTGGCGCAAAATATCTTTTGTGGGAAAAAGTTGATTGCCGCTGACGTCAGCGTTGGTTTGCATTGCGCGCCATAGCTGACTGCCACGCAGCTGCTCGCACTAAGCTGTAGTAAATTTGGGTCTACATGGAGTCTGTATTCACGAACCCAGCTGTCTGCAGCTCGGTTTTTACACTTCTGCCTTTGCTTTAATATTAAGATAATTCAAATGCATTAGTAACTATATTTTATTAATAATGAGGCACGAGAAAACTTGAGGAAATATTTGTTAACTATTAACAAAAAAATCTGGGCGTGATAAAACCGCAACTAGCCAATTAAGGAGAGGCAGCACGTGCAGTTAGTTATTCTGGTAGTACTTAGTATGTACAAAGGTGACTGAACCAAGTTAAACTGTATGTCACTCAAGAGGCAGGATCAGACGAGTACGGAAATATGACTCATTTCGCACTTTACTTGCGAAAGAATTTCATGACCAGCAGGCAGATGTATGTTGTAAGAATCATAGTTCAAACTATGGTTTATAGGGCAAAGGCCATCTGTGTCAGCGGTTACAGGCCACACTAACAACAAGGCCCCTCACTCTCACTTCTGTATCTCTCATGAACTCCAGAAAGAATGCACTTTTGTCCACGTTTTTTTTCAAGAACGGCCTAGACCTGTTTTATGTGTAGGTACTCACAATTTGCTGACACTGACGTTATTTTCTTCCTCTTTGAAAATGAGGGCCCAAGAAAGCCCGCGCAAATCTGCCCGAGTGAGGAAGTGAAGACATTGAATGATACTTTCTTCTGCCAGGGGGGCGCGTGGGGTCTCATTCCTGAGAGCACTGTGAACAAATGGAGACAAGCAGTACATTTTAAACCACAATCTTTTTCACAAATCTGCTAGGTTCTGAAGGGACACTAATAAATAAGCCTACACTTTTTTGGTGTGCCAAGCAAACTTTACCCCTCGCGTGGATGTTGGGAGTTTATTTACCCCGAGGTAAAATTTAAGAAAAGGGTGACTACATGGTGCATTTAATGGCACAATGCTCACATACATTTAAATCGATTTTCCATACAACTAGAACACATAAATGACTTGAATGCCTCTAGCAAATAAAACAAGCATTGGCATAGCCAATAGGTCTCGCTTTTGGGACCTTATAAGTGATTAGTTATCCAGCACAATATCCTTGGTGCAACAACATCAAGTGTTGCATGGCTAAATACTTATAAGGTCCCAAAGGCGAGACCTATTGGCTATGCCAATGCTTGTTTACTCTGGAGTATTGGCGACACTGTCCGTGCTTCAACTGTAGAGTCCGAGTAAGGGAGAAGTCTAGTCCATGAAGGAATTTCGGTTTAACAAAAATTGTTCACCAGCGAAGGGAGTTCATATCAACGAGGAAAACTTCTAATGTTAGGCATTGCATTTGGTGGTTAGTAAAGCATAGGTAGATGAGGCTGCTCCTGAAATAGAGGAGCTAATGCTGATTTTAGACACTCGTGATTTTCAGAAAGGCGAGGAGGGGGTACATATACTTTGGAACTTACTGGTGAGAAATGAGGTCCCAACGATGTAAATAGTTAACGGCCTGGGAAAATATGAAAACCTTGGAGGGTGGTGTACTCATACCTTACAATAGTAAAGTAGGAAGATACAGTGGCTTCATGTTGGCTGTGCTCAGATCCTGGAGTACTAACAGCTGCACCTTGCCTTCGCCTGCCCTTTTCTATTTTCAGAGTAATGTTACTGCTCCGTGCCTTGGGCAGAACACAGGCTGTGGGAGTCCGTGTTGGAGGATGCATAATGAGTAGACAGACATTCTGGCAACTGAGGAACTAGCGGTTTACTTTTGACAAAACCGTGTTTAACACGGTTGCAGTTCTATAAAAGGTTTGCAGAAAAAACGTTTTAAATTGTCTAAAGGTAACTCAATGAGTAAGCCGACTACAAAATAAAGGTGTTTCACATTTAAATCTGACACAAATGCTGTTTTATTGGTGATAGGTGTGTCCTATGTCCACATGTGTACAATGTAGTCAAATCAAACCTGCTTAGGTTTGACTTGACTACAAGTTGTCTGATCCTACCGATTGTCATGTTCAGTTTGTCAGTTCAGTTTGCTTGAGAAACACTTATCCCACCTTTCTGTCATCTGCCTCATCGTTTATTTTACTGCAGGATGTTGACAAATTAAGTACTGTGCCACTTGCATACATGTATCGGTCATAAAACAGGAATGTTCCCTTAAGGCAAAAAACATTTAATATGCAGAGACAGTGAACCAAAGAAAGTGAACATTATAGCCCCAAGCTGACCTGCAGGGCCATTAATCAGCCGAGGTAGTATATTTCTAATTAATACGCATACATACACACGCACATACACACACACGCATACACACACACGCATACACACACTAAACATGAAGACGAGCAGGAGGTAATAAAGAGCATGGGTGGCGTAATTCACAATCGCATGCTGCGATTGCTGCAAAAGTAAAGAAATAGAAAAACATCTATTTCTTTACTTTTGCTATAGTCGACTCCAGCGCTTTACTTTTAATTTTAAAGTAAAGCGCGGGTGCCGCGATTATGGGAAAGGGAAACAAAAAAAAAAAAGTTAAACAAAACAAGCACGCGAGTGGTGCGCGCGCTTGCGAGCAGCAGGCGTGACCACACGCTCGTGCACCATGGCCTTTTGCTTGCGGGTAACCGCACGGAAAAGGCCATGACGCACGAGCGTCTGGTCAGCTTTCAAAAGCCCCTACATAATGCTTCGCCAGAGCAGCGCTTGCGCGCTACTCGAGGCTCGACCTAAAAATGGATGACAGGCAACTAACTAATCATGAACAGCACAAAATCTGTCATCCTACTCATTGGCCCAGACAGACCGGAATCTCTAACCAGTCTAGGGGCCGTATTAAAGATGACTGCGCCAGCACTAATTGTCGCTGTGCGCCAGAGTATGCGCCCAATGGCATTACAGAGGATCGGCCTGTAATGCGCGGTGATGTTGGCGTAGACTTTGAACTCTGTGTTTATGTGCATTTGCGTCTGTGCACATATTGTCTTAGCGCACAGATGCAAACGCACATAAACACAAACATACTCTGGCGCACAGTGACAATTAGCGCCGGCGCAGTCATCTGTAATACGGCCCTAGGTGTCCTCTCCGTCACAAAGCTATCCTTATCGACTCACATCAATTTCTTGTCAATAAATGTGTTCTTCATTCTTCTTTACTTCCACTTGATTCTCCCTCTTGTCTAGACTCAAGGCCATTTTGTTTGATCATAGTACTAACCCTTTCACGCATACTGCAGTGCCTTCAGTAGCGGCTCACCCGTAATGCCAACCAAGCTACATGAAATTTTGTTGCCTGCCTCTTCTTTGATGTGAAACACTCAAACCACTAACATGAAGGATCTGTGTTACTGGATTGCAAGGAGATCTTGGTATTGAGGTCACAGGAATAGAATAACAAGAACACGGTGCCTGTGGTATCCACTTTCCAAGTGGCAGTTTAAGTTTTGCTTTGTCCGGATCCAAAATGGCAAATGTCCTGTATTCGGAATGAGAGAAACTGGATTGTTAGTTGGCGGGGATGTGAATCCTCACCAAGTAATAATGCCACAATTCCTTACTAGGTCCAGTTAGGTCTCAATAATTTAAATCTGAGCTCAACCCTTGGTAGCTGTAGCACAGAGCAGACAGGCTTTACTTAAGAGAAATGTTTAAAGCATTTATCATTTCCAAAACAGTTATAATTGATAAAAGTAGAATACATTTTAATTAATACATACACACCAAAACGGCAAAAATCAGATGTAGGGAACTGGAGATATCATTTTTAGAAGTTTTGAATATTTCTAGCGCCAAAAAGCATAAAGCACCAACCATGGTTATCTGGTCATGCTAGACCAGGTCAAAGTCAGAAGTTAAGGCTGACCGTGATGGAGCACAGGCCGGATACAGGGACCAGGTTCGTCCCGGTGTAAGGTTTACCTTCGGACTTGGTTGTCTTTCTGGAGAAAAGTCCTCATTGACGAGGTCGCCGGTGATCGGACTGCAGGCTGGAACCGAAAAGGTGCTTGTCGACGTCAGCTGGCGAGGTTCCTCAGTGGGATCCTCGGCTTCAGCGGGAAGGTCGAGACACTTAACGTCAAAGGCGGGAAAACTCCAAGTAGGCGAAGTCTGAAGTTAGTGCCCAGGAATGCATTGTCGTTGTGGAGGTGCTGCTTGGTGTCTGTCCCAGTGAAGTCCTCTGCATTCGGACTTAAGAACATTTCTGGACGTCAAGATCCTTTTAGTGGGTCAAACCAGCAAATTCAATCCGACCAGCAGTTCATTATCGGCAGATGCGGCATGGCGATGGTCCAGTGGTAGCCTCTGGTTCTTTTGAAGAAAGTTCAGAAAAAGTTTCTAAGTGTCCAGTCTTGTAAGTTTGAAGAGAAAAAGTGTACACTTTAACACCAGCCAATGGTCCAGTACATTTTGAGGACAACGTGGGGGGTTAGGTCTCAATCTTCCAGAAGACACCAGCAGGGACCAGGGCAAATGCAGTTGTAAGTGGTCAGCTGGGCTCAGCAGAGTTTTGGGCATCTTGCAGCATTTGTGTTCCTGGAACTGGACATTAGGCTACGCAACTAGCCCTTAGAGTCCACTCTTCTGTCCTGGGAGCAATTGGTGAGCAGGTCCAGCCCTTGGGGTCTCTCTCCACAGGTTCAACAGTAGGTGCACTCCTTCTGTCTCCCACAGATCCAGAGGTGTTCTGAAGAGGGTACTGGGGGTATTACATTTTACTTCACACAAGAAAAAGGGGGAGGAGGATATGACCTTACTTCGACCTCCTCGGGGTAAACCTCATCACACATGTAGAAGTAAGGCCTTTAAAGTCGCAATTTTTATGAAAAAATAGATAAAGTACAACGTGTAGCAAAGTGAAATACTTTGAAAAAACTGCCCTCACCCACAACGAATTGTGGCATGCTTCATCATTGGTCTGCAGCGACACCTCTGCGCAGACCAACGCTAGAGGTGGAGCAATAGGGTGGGGAAGACAATACAAACACACAGAAAAGGAAAAGGGTCCAAAAAGTAATAAGTGCAGATCATAAGTCTAAAACTAACTAAGGGATATCCTCATAATAGTTTCATTCCTGGATTCCCTTGTAAGGGTTAAAAGGTATCTCCCTAACAAAGGATGGTGGTGAGGTGAGTGTATTAGGCACCCATCACCCCTCCGTTCTGCATAAAGGTCGACATGTTTCTGTCGGATTGCATGTCTCTCCCGGCTTTCATCAGGACTGTCGGATCCCTGTACTAAATCCCTTTCTATTAATATACAAGTTGTATATATGATTACTCCACCTTTAAATCATGAAATATGGTAGGTCCTGTAATCACACTTCTAATAGGATCGAGTTTCACTTAGTAGTGTATCGCTAGAAATGGCACGAGGGGAGAGGGCGACCCCCTGTAGTCACACATTCGTCAAGGGTGGTGCGCCTCCACAATATGGTCCCTCCTGGTGCCGTGTAGGTACAGGGATCCGACAGTCCTGATGAAAGTGGGTGGGTGGGGGAATCTCCTGGCCTCTCACTAACCAATGACATAAAAGTTCACAGGAGTGCCCCTATCCAATTCTGCAGCACTTCCTGTGTGTTTTACAGCAAACTATCCCACAGTGCCCCTCTGTACCTAAACCTAATATAACAGGAACTTTCTTCCCCTGTGTAGAGCTCACTGGACCCACCCAGAGGTGTGGCTAGTGTAATGGGCAAACCCTCCGTCGTGGTCACTCAAATCTGGTTCTGGGGGCAGCTCCTCTTCCACTGGGATTGGTGCCTAGCTGGCTAGCAGAACAATGAACAATGCAGGGGCTGGCCTAGGTGTGAGTTACATCTGCTTGTGACAGGGTTGGCACATTTTGAAGTTTATTTAAGTTCTTAGGCACAGCCTAGATGACTGTTCTGTCAGGGGAGAAAACATCCTGCCACACACAACGCATTTGGCTACTTTCTTGGAGCAATACACACCTCACATCAGGAGAGGCATTAACAGTCAGGTGACATGACACTGAACAATGGCAGAATGGCACATTTGGCTTTGGCAGAAAAATGCCAACTTTCTTAAAGTAGAATTTTCAAAATAGTATTTAAAAATTTGACAAAGGCCATTATATTGGATTTTAAATTACTATTACTTTGAATTCTTGGATGATTGTTCTAGCAATTTCCAAACTGAGGTTATACATTGGAAGGCGTTATAATGTAACCCAGTGTTTTTCTATGGGAGAGCCAGCCCTGCCACAGTGGAAAAAATGACTTTAGAGATTTTTCACTGCCGGGACATGTAAAACTTAAGTACATGTGTCCTACTTTTTAAATAGCTTGCACCCTGCCCTTTGGGAAAGTAGGGCCTACCTTAGAGGTGACAAATAAGTATTAAGATGGAAGGTTTAGGCCTGACAAAAGGTTTATTTTCCAGGATGAGCATGTAGTTTTAAAATTGCAAACTCAGGCTGGAGGGGCAAGCCTGAATACATGCTTGGTCTTGTAATGTTAGTGGTGGCACAATAGGTGCTGCAGTCCACTAGTCACATCAACTTACAGGCCCAGGGTACACTGATTACCATATGCTAGGCACTTATAGGTAAGTTACATTTGCTGATTAGGACTTTTAACCAATTGGACAAGTTTTTAGAGGTCAGAGCACATGCCCTGGGGCCTGGTAAACACTGTTCCATTATACAGAGACCAAACACATTCCCCATCAGTTAAAATCAAAATGGGGGTGATCATGCTATAAAGGGCATTTTCATACACTCAAACCTAGGCTTCCAAAAAAAGATGGCGACTGGTGAATCGTACAAGAACTTGTGAGTCAGAAGTGACAGCCAGGAATAAAAGAACACAGCAAGCCGTTTGCCAACTGTGTGTTTTGTTTGGTTTCTCACATTCCTTCAGTTCGTCACTGGACTTCCTCCCATCTCACTCAACATTGTTTTGTTGCTTCCTTTCAGGGTCCCTTCTTGTTTGTCTATAAATGCTGCTACTTGTGCCATAACTTACCGTCTTGCTAATCATCTTCACCTCTTGCCTAGAGTCTAACCTGGGTCATGCTCTGGTTTAAGAGGCCCTTTGTCTACAGCAGTGAATGTAATATTGTGTCAGCTATCTTATGTTTTCATACAATTTTACATCATTTAAAGTGATATAAATTATTATTTGTGTATGTATTTTTCTACTAGATGGTGGGGTTTTCTTTGGGGTGTTGGAGTGTTACTCCTTTTCCTACCACTTCTTCCCTGTTTCCCCTGGGACTGAATTATAGTAGTTGCTCGTCCTATGAAGTACTTTTATTTTTGCCGCTTAAGAGACAGAGGGCTGACTGCCGGCATCCGCCAGAATATTAACAGACCATTGGTCTGTAACAACTGCCTGCTCATTAAACAAAGGATTGACTTCATCTTACTCCCATGATGGCAAAAACGATTTAGGCATATTCCAATGTTTTGATAGTGTGCCAAGTATACTGTCCCTCAGGGTGTTGTGGGTTCAACTAGACCAAGGAAAATTTGAAAGAATTGTGCATAGCCAACTCCACCAAGAAAATGTCTAAAAAGCCAAAAGTGATAACAGCAGCACAGAAAAAGCCATTTCACTAACCATTTTCTATAGCGTATTTTTTATGGCTACAGAATGGGCTGGGTGAGGGCCTTCAATGAAGCTGCCATTTTCTAGGGAGTTAGCTCCAATTGCAAGGCCTCCATTTGCGGGAAGTCTGCACCTTGTCTTTAGAGGTGGGATTACTGAATGAGACTGAGATGAGGGACGTAGAGGTATTATTCTGAAAATGTCTACAATATGTGTAGGATAGGCACCATTATGCTGGCTTTGTAGGCTCAGTTATGCTAACCATACCCACAATATGCTGTTGGGAGTGTAAGTGTTGTGCTGTAAATTATAGTGGGTGGTGCTGTCATTTTACTTTACACTGCATATAGCTGAGTGTGTTTGACCTTCAACATTGCAAATCTTGTCAAAGAATTTCAATGCACCCTCAGTGTTTGCAGAACTAATAACTTCATTTTATAGCCACTTTGAAAAGCAGTTAATTAGTACAATTACATACTTTTTGCCTTGCGGCATACGTGTTATTGGTCCTGCAAAATCAACGGCAACCTCGTCCCAGGGTTTTGAAGGCAAAGAAACTGGAATCAATTGAGTTTTTCTTACACTCCATTTCTTGTTAGAATGAAAACACTCATTGCACAAACTGATAAACTCCTCTACATATGTATGCATTTTTGGCCACCAAAATGTTTTCCTCTATATTTTCTTAATAGCAACACACCCTAAATTCCCTGCATGTGCCAGACCAATTACCGTCTTGTACAGAACTGATGGTGGCACCAACTTGTCATCTCTCAAAAGAACACCTGAAGCAAAACTCAACTCAGCAGAAACTTGTGCAGCACATTGTACAGATCCATCAATCTGTTTAATCTTGGGCCAACCACGTCATATGTATTCACAAACCTTCTGAATTACAGTATGACCTTCCCTGTTCACCTTCCATTTATCTTCCGTCTTAAGGTCTGTACAGTCACGTGCCCGATAGGTACATTGTAAACATCGCTAAGTTAGCACGAGCCCAGCAACCATGATGCTGATTTTGCGCACGTTACTACATTGCTTTATTTTTGCAAGACTCTTTGGGAATTAAGCCTTTTACGCAAACTCAGCAAAAAGCCCAGCCTGAGAAAGACGGGCGTCCAGTCTTTCCTAAAAAGAACTGGAATAAAAATCAGTGGCAGCAACACAGCAATTACTTTATTTAAAGCATACCGGTCAGAAATCACAGTTTTTGGTTACTAAATATAAATGAGCAGAATGAGAAACACTTACACAAACCAGTGGGTCCAAACATGTAACTGCCATTGGAATTTCAATCCAGAATTTTATAACTTGCATTTTACCTGCTGCAGGGCCCACAATAGAAGAATTTAAACTTTAAAAATGCAAAATCATTAAGGCTGATATTAACCCTTTGGTTTTCAAGATTAATCCAAAACATCCTCCTGCCACCAAAATGCACTAGTCTGTTCGGTGCACGCCCAAGTTAAGAACCCGAGGTAGCCTCAAAACGGCCTGCAAAGGTTTTCCATATTACCCCTGCCCGGATGTTAAAATCAAAATACAAAACGTTATCAGTTCAATTATAGGTTGGTGAGCATGTACATGTCAAGTCGGAAGCTTTCCTAATAATTTTAACTGGTAATGGAAGAGAACATCATTCTAATACAAATTGTTGCCCCTGGCCACGGAATGTCCCTTCATGGAAGCTAGCAAAGTAAACCACCACGTTATGAATTTCTAGGTGAGAGCCAGCCAAGCTATGATGAATGGAGTCCAGCTATAGTTTGTGGCCAGCAAAGCTTATACATCATGGCCACGTGCATCCATTTCATATCTAGTTTAGCGCAAATGCAGCATCATATTTTGTATCCATATATATATATATATATATATATATATATATTTATAGTCAAAGAAAAAAATATACATTAAAAACAGATTTCGATTTAAGATATACACATAAATACACAAGGAATTATACTCCGGGTCTGGAAGTATGTTAACCGGGAGAGTCTGAAACATCGGGAAACTAAGCGTTGATAGTACCGTCCACGTTTAACGGTGAAGTGTCATATTATGGAACGCTGAGATGGCATTTTTCTTTTCATTTTCATCGCATGAGAACAAAAAAATAAGCCTCGAAAAATAGAGAAACTGTTAACTTCTGGGAGTTCAATGAGCGGGTAGGGCTAAAGCTCCTGAAGACGCCTCAGGATTGTCAGTCAAGTTCAGGGAGTGATCCCCGACAGCGATGGCTGCCCTCACAGTTTGGAAGCAATGGTCTTTAGATCACGTCAGCAGATCAGGTCTGCTGTAGCTTACACAGATAGGTGGTATCTTCGGAACACAACACATTTCGTAGATGTTCGCCTCAGGATTCTTCAGACGTGTGTAAATGTTCTTGTTGTGTATCGTCTGGCCTGTGTGCTTCTTCTGGTGCCTTGCGATGCAGACCATCTTCCGTCTGGCTTGGTACCACTTCCTGCACACTGTGAACCACCTGTTCCTCTTGCACCTCAACGGTCTGCTCAGTCTCTGTTTCTTTCAATTGTCTTGCTGCTCATGGCACTCGTTTGCGCAGCAACACAGAAGCAAGGTTCGCGTGCTGGTTCACCGACACCTGAGGCTTCTGAAGATATGATTTGCGTGACCGCTCTAAAATTAAGACACCGGAGAGGTTTCAAGTTCCTGATCCGCGCTCTCCTCGTTCCTTACAGGACACGTCTGATTTGCAGTTTGGTGGTGGAGAGCGCCAGGATCGCAGACAAGGCGAGACCACTCAGCAGAGACGTGATCCGCCATGCTAGTTTGACGTAAAGGCCAAACCGGAGGGACTGCCTCTTTTTCGGCCCCTGTATCAAAATAAGAAAGTTGCCGCTTTAACAGCAAAGTATGCCTCAGACGGTGGGAACCTTGCTCCTCGATTGGAGATGGGAGGTGACATCCTCAACAGCGCGGCAGAAGTTACCATAGTGCGGAGGCACTCCATCCTTGTCTGGAGGCGAGAGCAACTGATACGTTCATCACAGTGGAAACAGCTGATACACGAGTTGCACCCCCTGATAGGCTTTATGAGATAGACCTCCAAATTGAGGGTGATGTTAAACGTACAATTAAGGGTATCTTTTGGGACAACCTTACCTCCTCATATGATATTTTATTGGCGGAGACAGATTGGCCTCCTCCATTTGTTTTGGCTTCTTCTAGGGGAGAGGACGTGATTCTCCCTAGTTTTTCCCATTATGTCCCAGACGAGCATAAACAAGCCTATTCGGCTGAATGGGCCTTGGCCTTAGCCCTAGCACCGGCTGTATATCGCAATCAGGCAGGCTGGGATAAAGATTCCCCAGCACATGAAATCCCTTTGCGTTCTGTACCACAGCCACAGGCGCAATATCCGATTAATCGTGAGGCTAGATCATCCAATGTGAAATTTTGACCCAGTTAGAATATCAGGGTGTCATTGAACCCTGTGTTTCATCCATGAATAATCCTCTTTTTCCGATATCGAAACCGGACGGTTCATATCGTATAGTTTTGGATTACAGACATTTAAACAGTCACGTTCGTACATTTGCAGTACAGAACACACACAGCTCTGCGTTAGTGAATAACATTGTTCGTAAAAAATACAAAACAACCCTGGATATATCCAAAGGTTTTTATAGTCACAATTTAGCTCCTGGTAGCTGTGATTTGACCGCATTTACCGCAGTCGGCAATCAGCAGCGCTTTACGCGTTTGCCTATGGGCTATAAGAACCATCCCGGGGCTTTTGCTGCGCGGGTTGTGTCTCTATTACACAACATTGACCGTGATGCGTTCTCTTACGTCAATGATATTTATTTGATGGATGACGAATTGATCCCGCATCTAGTGCGAGTGGATCGCATAATTCTCTCTTTTGCTGACTTGGGATACAAACTTAATTTTGCCAAGTCTCACATTGCTTGTTTGGTGGTTCTCTTTTTGGGCTATGAGCTCAATAATGAAGGTCGGGGATTGGCCCCCCACTTTCTGGAGAAGTGTGCACAATTGCAACCTCCGTCTACATTGAAAAATTACAGACTTTGCTGGGATTTTTGAATTTCGGGAGGACTTACATTCCTGATTATGCCCAGCGTATCAAACCGCTTTATGCGTTGATACAACCCTCTTTTTCGTCTGCCAGCTGGCTTCCGGAACATACCTCGATTCTTCAGACTTTGCAGTCTGATCTGCTTGCGACCAACTTCTTGTTAACACGTGATAATTTGACGAACTTGGTCATAAGAATTGTGCCAGGGACGGTAGGTTTCACTTATTTGACATTCAATGAAGGGGAGACAGTACCAATTGCATACAAATCGCATCTGTACACAGCAGCGGAAATGCGGTTTTCCACAGTTGAAAACATTTTGACAGCAGTCCAGATGGTGATTCTGAAAGAACGCTCTCTGGCGCAGGGTAAACACATTCTTATAGTCTCGCCAGTCCCTACTTTGGAAGCAGTGACTAAGGCGAGTGTACCGAATTCTAAAGCTTTGCATCCCTGTTGGATACAATGGGCGAGTTCTTTAACATCGGCAGATGTCACTTTTATTTTTGATCCCTCCATGCAGACACAGGAGTTTTTACAATACGAACATGTTCATCCTCCACCGTTGTCACTACTTCCTTTGGATCAGTACAGATGTATCATCTACACCGACGGGTCTGCACAACTGGCCGTCGACCCAAAGCATGCTTATTCAGCGACTTGCGCTATTGTGGCTGGCTCAGTAGTAAATGGTGAATTTAAGTCTTCTATAGTCCATACGCAGGCACTTGGAGACTGTACGGCACAATTGGCAGAGCTGCGTGCTTTGATTTTAGCTCTAGAATTCGCGGATCCAGATGTGAACACTCTTGCTGTGTGCAATTCTTACTACTGTATGCAGGCTTTCAATGACAATTTATTCGTTTGGTCTCAGAATGATTATCGAGACTCTAAAGGTAGCGCAATAAAGCATAAGATGCTTTGGGTCCGAGTGGCGGAACTTAAAGAATGTTTGCCGCTCACACAGGTTATTCATACTCTTGGCCAGCAGCGTGTGGGAGCACATGCTGTTGGTAATTCTTTGGCTGATGAGGCAGCCAAATCTGCAGCAGCAGTTACTAGGTCCATTACTAAAATTGATAATGATATTCTTGCAGCGATAGCTGCTACGGAGAGTGGGACAGACTTCCCACAAGGTTTCCCTTCGAAGTATTCTTATCATTTGCCACCTGAGCAAGTCCCATTTGCTACGATACCCTCCGTTGGGGATTGGCTGATTCCCAACCTGGACCGCAGACTTCCTTTGATCACAGCCGCACATGAAGGCATGGCTTCTGCACATGCCGGGGTTTCTGCAACTATTTCTATTTTACAGCAACATTATTGGTGGCGTGGTTTATACAAACAACCCCGTAATTATGGGCTGTCTTGTGACATTTGTCAACAGATTAAACCATCTAAGGTTGCACACCCACCACATACACAGCTTTACATTTCAAATCAACTGTTTGGTTGTATTTATCTTGATCACTGCGGTCCTTTGACTTCCGACACTGTATATAAACGTATTTTGGTTGCAGTGGATTCATGCACTAGATTTTGGATAACCACGACTGCTGTGGCTTAGGGGCCGGCATCCCGTATATAGTAACGGTTTCGCAACGTGTTACTTGTTGCAGCAATGTCCTTTTTCCACCCCTGCATGGGATTATAGATAGTTCGCTTTGGCCTTCCCTTCCAACTCTGAAAACAGATTTCAATAAACTAAGCAGACTCAAAGCGCTATTGTTTCAACAAGAAGTGGCTCTCACATCAGCGAGAGAGACCTTCGAATTGCAGGTGGCGAGAACCGCAAGTGAGATACACTCACTACTAAACACCAATCTCCCACTCCATTTTGGAGAATTAATACACCAAATATTTAATGCGTCTGACTCTGAAGGACTTGCTCATTTGTTTAAGCTTATGGGATCCGGCCTTGTGTCCTCTTTTCAGACGATTTTTGGAGTAATACCGGCCTTTATTCATTCTATTTTTTCTAGCGCGTTCGGAGGATTCCCATTGATCCTCTTGCTGGCACTTCTGCTCATCTTGTGGTACGCAAAACACACAAGATGATGGACGGAATGCTGCTCATTGGCAAACATTCACCCCCAGTCACAGATCTGGGTTTAATCCATCGTTATTTTGCTTCAGCACGCCACCCCAGTTCAGACATAGCCATATGCAAATCAGTCTTGACCCTGTGCCTCATGGGAACAGTCCAGACCGAACTGCCAAGCCATGTCTTCTCTGGACCGGAATCAAGCATCCTAGGACCGGTTTCAGGCTATCAGCCTTCATCAGCCAGGATAGCTTGACTCCAGTGGCGTAGTGAGCACGGGACCCACGTCTGGGCATACCCTTCCCACTTAGTGTCCAGCATTCCGTCCATCAACTGTTTCTTTTGCATATGTCGCCCTAAGTGGGAAGGGTATGCCCAGACGTGGGTCCCGTGCTCACTACACCACTGGATTCAAGCTAGCCTGGCTGAAGAAGGGTGACGCCCTGAAACCGGTCCCAGGATGCTTGTTTCCGGTCCAGGGAGGACCTGGCTTGGCAGTTCGGGCTGGACTGTTCCCACAAGGAACAGGGTCAAGACTGATTTGCATATGGCTGGGTCCAAACTGGGGTGGTGTGGTGAGCAAAAGAATGATGGATTAAACCCAGATCCTTGTGACTGGGGGTGAATGTTTGCATTGTCCAGCATTCCGTCCATCAACTGTTTCTTTTGCATATGTCGCCCTAAGTGGGAAGGGTATGCCCAGACGTGGGTCCCGTGCTCACTACACCACTGGATTCAAGCTAGCCTGGCTGAAGAAGGGTGATGCCCTGAAACCGGTCCCAGGATGCTTGTTTCCGGTCCAGGGAGGACCTGGCTTGGCAGTTCGGGCTGGACTGTTCCCACAAGGAACAGGGTCAAGACTGATTTGCATATGGCTGGGTCCAAACTGGGGTGGTGTGGTGAGCAAAAGAATGATGGATTAAACCCAGATCCTTGTGACTGGGGGTGAATGTTTGCATTGTCCAGCATTCCATCCATCAACTGTTTCTTTTGCATATGTCGCCCTAGGTGGGAAGGGTATGCCCAGACGTGGGTCCCGTGCTCACTACACCACTGGATTCAAGCTAGCCTGGCTGAAGAAGGGTGATGCCCTGAAACCGGTCCCAGGATGCTTGTTTCCGGTCCAGGGAGGACCTGGCTTGGCAGTTCGGGCTGGACTGTTCCCACAAGGAACAGGGTCAAGACTGATTTGCATATGGCTGGGTCCAAACTGGGGTGGTGTGGTGAGCAAAAGAATGATGCATTAAACCCAGATCCTTGTGACTGGGGGTGAATGTTTGCATTGTCCAGCATTCCGTCCATCAACTGTTTCTTTTGCATCTTGTGGTACGGCACAGGCCCAGCCAATTGCAACTGTACTGTGACCGAATGCAACAACTTTTTGGATGTTTACCATTGGCGACACTCGGTGTGAGTTATGGACTTTTCGCTTCGGCCTACTTCACTTGCGTGCAACCTGTGTTCTATTGCAGACTGTGCCCCTTCTATTGGGCCTTGGATTTATGCCTCTCCAATGCATCCGGCACTGACCCAGATTATGATCTGTTAATGGGTTCATTACTGGCCCATGACCAGGCCTGGTCTGGCGACAGCCATTTGATGTGTGCGGCTGCACTTGGAGTGTTGGCAGATTGGAATACCTGCGAGGCTGCACAATGCCTCTTGCAACAGAGTTTCATCAAGTATCAGGCAAGTTGCCCGGATATGCTCTTGGAAGCATCGGATTATGAGGAGCACGTGTGTTCCTTCGATTTGCTCAACTGGATGGCATCCCTCTTTGCTAGGGATGACCTTTTGGAATGAATTGCATTCCTCAGTTCACGTAATCTGATGAATTTTCCAGACTCGCCCTAAAAACATTTTTGACTCGGTCTCTTCCCTTTCCCCAATTCGGCTTTTTTTAAGCACTTGTTGACTGAGCTTTGCAGTCTGTTTTTCTATATGCTACGACCTGGCCAAGGGGAGGGTGTCACGTGTCCTGGGTTCGTGGGTACTAAGGTGGTGGGAAGGCTTAGCCCCTTTACACAGAGGTCCCATATTCCTGCACATAGTTCTGTGTATGTGCAGAATTCCCGCAACAGTACCAAAATACCTGTACATACATGTAAAATATCCACAGAAGTTACTATACATTAACTTCATTAACTATATTTCTTTTCAAACGTCAAAGGCAATCTTCTCATACATTTAGCCTACCAGCAGTCTTCAATTTCAAAATTATATTCTTGTAATTTAGAAATCAGACAAAATGTGCAGATCCCTTTCTGAACCATGTTCACCAATCACATATAAGGAGTTTATCAGTTTTCAGAATAAAATGAGTGCCTAAGATATAAGCCTTGCTTTTTCTACTGACCAACATGTAACTGCCTCCTTTTCTATAGTGCTATATTTTTTCTGAATCATTTAACATTATGGAAGCAAATGCAATGGTTTGTTCAGTAGGTTTCTTCCCAACTTGCATTTGACATAATACTGCACCAGCACCCACATCGCTAGCATCAACAGTTCTTGTACTTTCATGGCCTTGTAAAAATTGTTTGAGTTCAATTGACTTACCTCCAATATTGACATTACAAAATAGAGCACGTTTTGTAGCCATAGTCCATGCCATATTTTTCACATTCACCATCAACACCGCATTTACCATGCTCTTTGTGGTCACTGTAACATCATCACTCAAGTAATTTATTTTAACTTACATTTCATACGTTTTACCAATTTCTGCACATTGTGAATAATTTCTGATGTGCGACTCACCCATAGCAATTAACATTAATCCTATTGCTCTGTTGCTTGAAATCTTGTCTTTCTTTGCAAATTACACTAACAGGTGTTATGTTTTCTCCTTCATTTGAACTTGCTAATACTTTACATGACTCCAAGGATCTTTCAGTTTCTTTAGCAATATTTATTGTTTCTAGCTTGGAATTCCTCCAACATAAAAAGTTCTCTTGAACCTGCTTAAAATAAAGAATATACATCTCATGTACCAAATTCCTCTTGTTTAGGCTCTACTTCAGGAAGACTATGCTTTCGGTCCTTCAGATCTTAAAGTATTGAATAACAGTGAACATTTTTGTTCATTGTCAATGTGTTTGGCATCTATGGTAACAAAAATTCTCAAATGGCTGAAACAATTGCTTCCATCTTACGAGGTTTATCCAGGTTGCTTAAAAATGGCACTGGAGTGGATATGCCATGCGAGGACGCGGTGCTGTTTTCAAAGAACAGGTACAACTCCAAGAAAATATATATCTATTACTCAGTAGCAGTCACCACTGAGTAGTTACAGTTAGGACCTAGTTACAACAGGAAGTAGATTGTTTAGTTTGCTAATAACTCTGGGACCCATCGACAAATCTTTCACAAAATGTTCCAAACAAAACGTTCATCCACCTCAGATCATACCTTCAACGTTTTGAGTGTGCTCCGTCAGGCTGGGACCCAGGGGCATAGCTTCAGGAGGGGTGTTAGCCCCCCCCCCCCCAAATAAATGCATTTTCCAATAAATAGTTGGGTACAGGTGCTTTCAGTTGGGTATTGAGATGTCAGTCGGATTTCAGCAGGAAGTTTTACACAGACAAAAACGCACATACTCTCGCCCTCTATTTTGCAAGTCCACAAAATATTAGTTATTTTATAAAATAGTGTTTTTTCCTCTTAGTACTCACACCAATCCGTATTCCGCTCCACTGCCCCTTAGGCACCTCTCATGCATCCTGCTTGTCGTATAATGTATTTAAACATTATATGCCAGCCTGATGGTCAGTAAAATTGGGGGTGTGAGCTTCAGATTTTCTGAGAAAGCTACGCCCCTGCTGGGAAAAGAGAAAAAAGGGTAGTTCCAAAATTAATTTCCCCATGCATTTTACATAGGGATTTTTGAACAGTGCTACAGCCAAAACAGCTGTAAAGAATTACTCCAAAATGTGGCAGAAAGCTAGACCTTGGTGTAATTCTGTTCAGTAGAAATTAAGGTTCAAAATATTTGTATATCCAGGCCTTTGTTTCAAAATTCAAGCCATTTCACTGGCTGAGGGAGCTTTCTCAGAGCGAGTGCTATAATTGGCTGGCTGTGACATGAAAATTTGTGTTGCAGTGACCACTACAGACTCATGAACTTGGTCCCCAGCCCGGATTAAAGTTTTTAAAAAAACAGTAAATACAGGAGTGAATTTAGGAAAAATTACCCATTAAAAATAGGAACATTTAAAAATCAATTTTGATGACTGATTCAAAAAAAGATTTGAGCTGAAAGTAAATCACAGAGTGGGACTGCAAAACAGTGCCAGCTGAGCTAGGATTCAAAATCCACAGCTAGGGACACTGCCAAAAAGGGTCAGTTTTCACTGGAAAAATGTGATGTTCACGTTGCGTTTTGGGCCATTTCCTGTCTCAAGCACTAGTCCTACCCACACAACTGAGGTACCATTTTTATCAGGAGACTGAGAAATGGTGGGTGGAAGTTTGTGGCTCCCCGCAGATTCCAGAACTTTCCATCACAGAAATGTGAGGAAAATGTGCTTTTACATAGTTTGAGGTTTGCAAGGGATTCTGGGTAACAGAACCTGATGAGAGCCACACAAGACACCCCATTCTGGATTCCCCTGGGAGTCTAGTTTTCAAAAATGTATAGGTTTGCTACGTTTCCGTAGGTGCCGGCAGTGCTAGAGTACAAAATCCACAACTAGGCATATTGCAAAAAGGGGTCCGTTTTCACTAGAAAAATGTGAATGTCCATGTTGCGTTTCGGGCTGTTTCCTGTCGCAGGCACTAGGCCTACCCACACAAGTGAGGTATCATTTTTATCAGGAGACTTAGGGGAACACAGAACTGTAGAACTGTGATTACCTATTGACTTTCTATGCATTTCTGCCTTCCAAATGTAAGACAATGTTTAAAAAAGTCACTTTGAAAAATGACCTATAATTCACATGCTAGTATGGGTACCCACAATTAGAGATGTGCAAATAACTACTGCTTCAAAACTATTTTGTTCCCATTTAGGAAAAACGTAGGTGTCCTTGATACCCATTTTTCACTCTTTAACCCCTTGCATGCTGCGCACATTTTTGCGCTGTGCGGGCGATTTGAATAGTGGGCAGGATTCAGACGGTCCCCAGCCGTCCTCCGCACACGCCCACCGTGACTAATGACAGCCAGGGGCCATCCGAAGCATGGAAGGGGTTAAATGTTACCAAATTAATTGCTATATACCCAGTACACCAGTGGTTCCCAAACTTTTTCGGCCCACAGCTCCCTTAACTTATTGCCCATTGGCTGTGGCTCCCCATTATGTTACTTTTTTTGTTGGGTGGGGGAATGTAAGCCCAGCCTTGCTAGTACTCTCATTTTTCATCCCTGAAAATAATTGGGGTGAAGCCGATGAAGGTATTAGTCATAAATGTAAGAAAATAAAAATACAACAGGCTTACTCAGGCGCGCCTTCTTTAAGAAGCACTCATCAGTTTGCACTCAAGTTAGAGTATGAAGATAACTTTTTAGACAGCATGAATCAGAAAACCAGCCTGCCTCATTAAGTATATGCAAAAAACTATTAATAAAATGCCTTCTTGTTAACTTAAAAAGCAAACATGAATTTGCTACTTGCCCAAAAGCATTCAGAAAAATAACTGCGTTTACACCATTATTCAAAGCAACACTGCTTATTACTGATTAATAAAATGAGCTTTTTTACATGTTACTGTATGTGGTCCAGATTATTTTGGTTTCCCAAGACAGCCAGAAAATCAGGGACCTGCAAATGTAAAAGTCTTGCTCAGATCGTAATAAGCTTACAGCTTTCCAGAAGAATGATGACTGGCAGCGGCCTCGCTACCAACTGATATCTATTGTAGAATCAAAGAAAACCACAGCCTTTCAAATCCCGGGCATGTGCTTGGTGGCAGTGTGTTTGCGGCGCCCCAGGCTAGTTTTGACGGCGCACAGTTTGGGAACTGCTGCAGTACACAATGAAAACCCATTGCAAGGCACAGCTCAGTTATTGGCTCTGGGTACTTCGGGTTCTTGATGAACCTACAAGTCTTATATATCCCCGCAACCAGAAGGGTCCAGCGGACATAACGGTATACTGCTTAAAAAAAAAAAAAGTGCCATAGTTAGAAGTTAGTTTAAAATGTTGGCACAAACTGCTGTTTTTTTATAACTCAATTTCAATATTTTTTATTTTAACTGTTAGTTTCTATAGGAAAACCTTGAAGGATCTACACAAATGACCCCTTGCTAAATTCAGAATTGTGTCTACGTTTTGGAAATTTATAGCTTTCCAGGATCCATTATTGCTTTCACACCCATTTATACCACTAACTGGAAGGAGGCTGAAAGCACAAAAAAAAAATAAACCACAAACTCTTCTGCAGCACTTTTTCCCCCAAAGAAATTGCCTGATTTTGGCCAATTTCTGGGTCCCCTCCAGGGGAACCCACAAACAGAGTACCTTTAAAATGCTCAGGCTCCTGGAAGAAGAGGATGCAAATTTGGCGGGGATATTTTATAAGGACAAAACGTTACAGGAGCCCAAGTGCAAACTACCCCAAATAACCTAAAAAAAGGCTTAGCACGGGGGGGGGGGGGGGGGGGGTCAGGTCCAATGCTCCAGGGCTTTTCTCTGGTCTTGGACAGCAGGTTCGGTCCTTTTAGCTTCCATAGGTGTAGGAGTATTCTGAAGTGTTACTGGAGAGGTCACATTTCTAACTGGCACAAGCTAGTGGGTGGGAATGACTCCAGAGGACGCCATAACCAATGGGGTAAGAGTTTCCAGGGTTCACCCTATGCAGTTTGGGCATTTGCAAGTTGGCCAAAGTCTTCAGCCACACTAAACTTGGGTTCTGAAGGGAGGGTGTGTTGCACAGAGTGTACTATGGAAATCCTAGCATCCTCCCACATCGAACACTAAAATCCAGTGTTCAACAGTCCATATACCACCAAAAACTCAGACAGAGGTCTGGTAGAACAAAAGCAGAGTTCTCAGCAACCAGATAGTGGATAAACACAAAGTGTTTTGGGGTTCTGTTTCCCTTCTTTGAAGTGCACTACAAAGGCCATATGAAAAAACAGTATCCAATACAGATGTCAACAAAAGGCCCAGGACAGTTTAGCTCAGAGACAAAAGTAAGCAGGCCTGGGTGTAAGCTACATCTGCTTGTGACAAGGTAGGCCACAGTCATGTTAAAAAAGTCATTGGGCCCAGCCGCCAGTCCATTCTGTTGAGGGCTCCTTCCCACCCCCACCCCCTCTGCTTCTGGTCCATCCTGGGAGCAAGTTCACCCCTCACACACACCTATTGACATGCTACGCAGAGGTTGGGGAAGCAAAATGCTGATTTGTAGCTTCCAGTGACTTCAGGCAGGGCAAAGGTAACTTTCTAAAAGTTACTTTTCAGTAATATCTAGAGAAAATAATGTGGTTTCACCATTGAATTGTATTTGATATTTAAAATAGTTATTTAATTATTTTTCCAGCTAGTACCATTGCAGATACAGTATTACTATTTAATTATTAGTCTTTAACATCCCAGTGATTTCCTATGGCACAACCAACCCCACTACAGTGAGGTGCTAGTTAGCGCAAGGTCATGTTTAACAATAAGCTTTAACACATCCTTTTTATATACCATACAATCTGCCTTATGGGCTATACGGCCTACTTAGGGGTGACTTCAAAAGGTTTAAAAAGGTTATTTTGAACGCTCAAATTTGCAGTTAAAACATGCAGGCATGCAATTAGGTTCACATTGTCACTGTAACAGCGATTCTTAACCTGTGGTCTGGGGACCCCTGGGGATCTTTGAAGTCTATTCAGGGTCCACAACTGCATTTATCTTGGTCGATTCTAGCTGCCTGAACCATGACAGACATCCGATATGCCAGGACTAGAACCCCCTTCAGATGTCTCGCCAGGTCAGAGTAGGTCACTGTGTACAGTCTTGGACATGGTAGAAGCGAGTATTACTAGCCTACTAGATGGCAGAATCTGTGTTTTAGGTTCTCTTTTTGCAGCTGGCAAGGAGAGGTTGAGTATTTGCAACATCTGTAGATGCATCTTAAGGCCAGAATCCTGCCCATAAAGTTTTAAGACCTCCCTCTGTTGCGGGGTAGCGAATTCAACATCTGATGTCAGAGACATCTGCATACTTTATGCAGAGTGCTGCCAATGTTATTGTGCAACAGAACCTTTTTGGATGAACGTTTCATATAAAATGAAACTAGTGGTGTCAAAAAGGGGTAGCCCTGCTACGTTGACACTGTGCACCTGATGCTGTGCCATAGAAGTTCAGATTCTAGCACGAGGATCCTTAGTTGCTAAAAACCCTGGACAGAAGTTGGGGACCAAAGCCCATCTGGAGTACATTTCTTTTAGGAACCACCAATGGACCTTGTCAAATCCTTCTTGGCATGGATTTGACCACAAGATTGCCACCATTTCCTTATTTTAGATTGTTAAAATAAAGTAAAATGCCTTACGTTTTTCCTGAGCAAGTTTCACCTGGGATGAAGTTGTACTGGTCGAGGACGATAAGGATGTTCAATTTATTAGCCTGAATCACCATGAGTAGCTTGGCATTTAGATTTAATAAAGAAAATGGACAACAGGACATGTATAATAGAAGATCCTTGCCTGGTTTAGGCAAGGACAGAGGACTGTCAGATAGTGCTGTTGCCTCCAGGTCACCCATCAAGTTGATGAGGCACAAAGTATAAAGCCAGTTTGTGGCTGAAATTTTTAAACAGAGGAGTGTATCCATTGATGACAAGGGATTTCTGCAATTTTAACTGTGCAATAGCAGCTATTAACTTCCCTATCCTGATTGGTTTTTCTAGACTGTCAGCCTAGGAAGAGGGGGGTCCATAGATTCCATAGGTGATTTGGGACCACACTAATGGTGGAACATTTATGCACCAGTCCTTGATTAAGACCAGGAACAATCTTACCAGCAAGACTATTTCCTCTGATAACGATGGCAACCTAGTGAAAACAGCACTAGCCAAGATACAAGTCTTGAATTATTCAAGCTTGGCACTGCAGCAATATATATATATATATATATATATATATATATAGTGATATTGAAACCACTAAATTTTG